>KK118485.1:458571-469332 GCA_000611955.2 Stegodyphus mimosarum
ATTCTTCACGTTCATTCCGTGTACTCTGGTAGGCAGTAACTATGCCTCGCATACAGGTTCTCGAACGATATGCACAGATGTCAGAATTTGAGAGAGGTCGTGTAGTTGGGCTCAAAGAAGCCGGTTGGTCTTATCGGCGAATAGCTCGACATTTGAGCAGGAGCGATGCCACTATTAGACGATGTTGGCAGGAATGGGTGAACCATGGCCGCACACAGCGTCAAGAAGGAAGCGGTAGGCCTAAAGAAACAACCGAACGTGAAGCCCGAGCAAACGTCAGAGCGGCACTCACAGCCCGAGATGCATCATTATCATCGACTGTACGTGCAACTAGTGCTTCAGTGACCGCAAGGACCATACATAGACGGCTCACAGAAAGGGGGCTGAGGTCACGGCGCCTCTTGCGCCGACTACCATTGACCTCTGTAGAACGTCAAGCACGTTTGCAGTGGTGTCGGGCTCATTCGCACTGGAATATCACTGACTAGAGTAGAATAGTCTTCAGTGAGGAGTCCCGCTTTGGACTGAGCCGCAATGACCAGCGAAGGCGAGTCTGGAGACGCCCCAGACAGCAGTGTGATACCAACCTGACTGTCTTCCGGCAGACAGGCCGACAACCAGGAGTGATGGTCTGGAGTGCCATTTCATTTCATAGAAGGACCCCTTTGGTTGTCATCCGTCGCAACTTTACAGCACAGCGGTACGTCGACGAAGTTCTAAGGCCCGTTGTGTTGCCCTTCATGTCATGCCACTCTGGGCTTATTTTAAGCAAGATAATGCCCGCCACCACACTGCACATGTTTCTACTGCTTGCCTTAGTGCTTGCCGAACATTACCTTGGCCAGCAAGGTCGCCAGATCTCTCTCCTATTGAACACGTTTGGAGCATTATGGGCAAGACCCTCCAAAAAGCTCGGGATGTTGACGATCTAACGCGCCAGTTGGACAGAATTTGGCACGATATCCCTCAGGAGGACATCTGCTACCTCTATCAATCAATGCCAAACCGAATAACTGCTTGCATAACGGCCAGAGGTGGACAAACGCGTTACTGACTTTTTCACTTTGTAAAGCTCTATGATTTCAATAAATCATCCAATTTTTCTCAAACTGTAATAATTTGTTTCTCTGTACATGTATATCACCGATTTTCGTCCCATTCAATTAAATCCTTCTTGGTGCGTCTCTTTTTTTTTTTTTTTTTTTTTTTTTTTTAGTGTCGTTATATGTGCTGAACTCCTTGGGGGAAGATTTATTCACTCGTCCATAATAAAGGTGTCCACATCCTGACCCTGATGAAAAGACTTCTTTATCCCTTTGTCCCTTGGAGTGACCTTCAAAGCTGCAACCGGAACCATTAACAAAGGATGGCAACAGGATTTCTCCTGGGGTCTGTAAGAGGTATCAATATTCGTAAATCGTTCATTCTAGACAAAAACCTCTATGCAACTTTATCACAATATGATCTAGAAAAGGCAGCAATAAATGGAAGTTGACTGTGTGGGCGCAAAGCAGCGTTGATTAATAGAGGTAATAGCAGATGTGGATACCGAGTGAACATGTTTTGTTTTCTGAAAACCACGTTCATAACTTGAATTTACATCTTAATGGGCGCAATCAGCGCGCCCGCTTTTGATTCCATTAGTGCCTTTTCTATGTCGTTGTGCATAAAAAATTGAACGTCAGACAAGTCCAGTAATATGCAGATTCAATATAATTTTCCAACGAGATCGCAGAAAATTTTTTAGAAAATCTCTCTTTACATTTTGGCTTTTTTTTTATGTAATGCTAGATGTTTCAAATTACTGATGTATATTTGCTCCAGTATAAAAAATGCCTAAATTAGCATGTCATTTCCACTCAATACTGTATAACTTTAAAGCCCTGTGGTCTGATTTATGTATATCTGGCGAAATTATTTTTTTTTCTCTTTCCAGTAGGTCACTGAGAACATTCATGGCTCCATCTCATATTTTTCAAGATCCCTGCTTTTGGAAACATTTTCAAAGTCAAGTTAAATCGAAGGCTTGGAAATGCAATTTTTCGCCTGGGATTTTAATCGAAAATATAGATAAAGACTCAGCTCTTTACAAAGATGACACAATCCTGAGGAAAAGAAGGCAAGGCCTCAAGAAATGGATTAAGAATGATACTCAGTGGATAAAAGTCATCTTTGGAACTTGCAAAGAAATAGCTAATGGAGAATTCGGTTATTATTCTCAAACATTAAAGAAACTTCATATTTTGGATGCTTTTAGGGATTTTGTAGATCATCTTAATTGGTTTTATATAGTCGCAGCAATAATGGCTGCAAAAGGTCAAGAGGTACATCCAATTAGCCAGAACTCTTCCGGAGTACATGATATTGACAAATTAGACCCAATAATGCTGATTGGCTATTCGGAAAAATTCGAAGATGATGCAGATACTTCTGTTTGGAATACGTGTGTCTACAGACATGTACATGTCAACCCACATCATCAGGCTCATAGTTTATGGCATGAAGAGTCCCAGAAGAATGAGACGCAAGTTTTAAGAACTGAAGCACTTCGTGAAATGGTTTGTGATAAAGTCTCCAGGAACATTCAAAAGACTCTTAATGGCGAAATTTGTGATAAAATGTGGAAAGTTGATTTAATGTTTTTCACTGGATTACCACAAGAATGGATAGACGTAGCAGTGAAAATGATGGATAATCTGTCAGAAAAGTATTCTGTGCCTGAAATGTTGTAAAATATGCTTAAATCATTTCTTTTTAGCTACGTCTGAAGCTCTACTCTATACAAAAGCATTCATTATCAGTGGATTAAATACAGCAATTCACATTTGTCTCAGGTCTGTAATATATAAAATATAACAAGATATGACATACATGTTATATAATATATATATATAATATGAAATCAGTTCGGAATAACTGCCAAAATACAAATAAAATATATAATTGAATGATTATGTTTTTATTAATGTTTAAACATGTTTTAAGTGTGCATTTATTTGATTAAATATTTCGAATTTCTTTCATTATTTCCGTTTGCTCGTAGTTTTAATTTATATTCGTTTTCAACTTGTATTTGAGATATGATTTGAATTCGATATTCTTGTTAAATGCAATAATAATTTATTTTGCTTGTGTATCAGAGTGTCCTCGTGAATTTGTGTATATGAAAGAACAGGATGGTGTAAAGTGTCATTAAATTTACTATAATAGTATTGATGGAAATAAAACTTACAGATTTTAAAATAAACTCTCTTGTGTGTTTAAACAATCTGATTAATATTCTGCATGTCTTAAAACACATTTTTTTGCATTGTTTAACTATTGTCAATAAATGCAATAAATTTCTTTTTATATTCTAGTTTGATAGGTTTTAATTTATAATGTAACTAACGCAGAGTAATGTTAATTATTGGGTTCTTGCAAGTAAAACAAATGAATTTAAGTATGCTTTGCAAAGTGGACAAAAACAAGAAGTATCAAGGCTGTGATCGAAGCAAATCATCAATACGCTGCTGCCAATGCTTAGGTAAACTATCTATATCATGCATGAAAAATTTAGCGTCTACAGGGGTCATTTATTTTCAGCCACGTAGTAGATAGAATGTTAGATGAGTCGTCATCGGTTGTCTGACAGATAGGAAAAAAAATTATAATAGAATTGGGGGCATAATTCCTTAACCCAAATGATGTACCTTCGGCATCTTTTCGATGCAACAAAATGCCCAATTAAGCAACGAAAAATATCTTCTGTTGACCAATATAGGTTAATGAATGTCCAGTTCTTGATGCGTTCTCAATATATCTACCAAATATAAAAAATCTTTTGCCATAGTCTACCCATGAGAAACAAATGAATAGTGGGTAATTAAACACCGCCAAGACCATTAGTTTCTTTGAATTCCTTTGAATGTACAATGACACTTCGAATTAACGACTTTAGAAAACTTCTTGGAGCTTCCGTTATCTCCAACTTAACTTCAAGAAACTTCCGTTAACTTGTCAAATGTCAGCGATTCATTCAAGAAAAATGTCAGCAATTCATTACTTGCCGTCATCGACAAGTAATGACTTTACGTATTTACGACAGTTCATTACTTGTCGTTATCTTTCGGCGAAAAAGTTGATCTCTTACAGCCTGAATTGGAATTTTGCGCAACTGGGCTCGTTCCCGTATCCGTGTGAACTCATGGTGAATAGTAAGTCATGTGTCGAACCCAAATATATTACATATGACTCTTCTGCAAGTACAATATTGATCCAATGGAATAAATCTTTGCTTATCATGAATTCTGTGGATGCCAAAAGTATTGTTCTTATTTTCTTGTTGACAAAGGATTTCCTTCGTGCAGGTCGCTCATTGTGTGCCACGAATTCCTTGGTGTTAGCCTGGAATGTGGTCTAGACTTAGAGCATTTTGAACAGTTTTCCGCAATTTCCACCATTTTTACAGTATCAAAGATAGTTGAAAGCTTTACATCGAGAATGTTTTTTATTTAGAACACCTTTACAAAGATGAATAAATAAATTTCTAGCAGACTTTGTCAAGTTTGTAGCGTCGTGCCATGTTCACTTCAAATAGAAAACTGTTAATCTATTTCGCTAAACAAGTAATAGTTTCCAAATGCATAGAATAATTCGTGTGAATATATTTTCATTTAAAACAAAAAACTATATCTCAGGGCCCATTTGGAATTCCTAAAATAGTTTAGTTAGGCAAACCGAATATTAAAACTGAATTCTAATATTTATTTGTAGAGACATTAGGTTTATTACGAAGCAGGAGTCATGAAAAATAGACAAGGCCTTCGCCGGGAATCGAACCACGAACCTCAAATACCGGCTCAGTGTGCTGACCACTACACCACGAAGGCACGCTAAGCATGTGGGAGATATACCTTATATATTCATGTAAGTTATGGCTATTTATTAGTTAATTTTTCGCTTATTAAAGACCCTAACAGCTTCGTAAGTAAGATAATTAAATCAAAATTTTTAATTAATATTTTAAGATAGTATCATCCATTCAAAAAGTTGCCAGAAGAACAACTTAGAATAAATATACTGCTTTGTTACAAATACGAAACAGCCAATCACCGTGGATCATTTTAGGGTTATCATGTAAAGAGGAAACGTTTTCTTCAATACAAATGATGGTTGAAGACGGGAGATTCGATGCTAATAGCTGATTGGTTGTTGAAAACGAACAACTTGTAATTTTTTGCAAAAGGCAAGAAAAAATCGTACGTCTTACTTTCAGTGGTAAAGCAGGTTGAAAAATAATTTGAAACAGTTGTCCGTCTGAAATAAATGGATGTGTGACACCAGCCCTAGAATCCCGTCACTGACAAATCTCCTTTTTCTGCTTTGTGTTTGTTCCCTCAGAAGGACAGCATACCTATCATCGGAAGCTTATTCGTCAAATTGGCAGAAGTACTTGTCAACCGAAAGACCTGACCAACGAATAGGTCAAATATCATTCTGCATTGATTTTTAAAGATTTAATAAAGAAGATTATAAATTTGCAATTTTACTTAATTTAATAGATTTTAAACTTCAATACGTGAAATCCTCAAACGTTTCTCGTTTTGAAATTCAACGTTATGTACGTACATCTTTTCGCTCTACTCGCGGTTATGCAATCCCATTACTTTAACGGGCTCTAATGTCCGTGGTACATATAAGGGATTCTAAAATAACTGATATAGACAGAACTAGACTGTTTGCTGAATAAAGTACTGCGTATATTGATGAAATCTTCAAGTCTGGTTTGGCTTATTGGTCTCAGAATTATTCCGGTGCCAGAGAAATAAAATTTGCTTCAGCTTCTCATTGACGTACAAGGGTGCCTAATATAACGAACACCTCGCATAACGAATGCACTAGCGAATCGAAAAATGTCCCGCATAGTGAACCATTCTCAAATTTCAGCTCACGTTAAATGTAGAGCTAAATTCGTTGCAATTTCTGCTTTAACTATGCTTAAACAAGAACAGCTCATTAAAAGGCTTAAAATAGCATTCCACAGTCCAAATTCAGCGAAATCTAGTTTATCATCACATTTTTTTTTTTTTGTTTCATTATGCCTTCTTTGCCCAGTGACTTTATCATAAATCAACTTTAATACTTAGGGCACATTTATAAGATGAGTAAAAGCGACTTCGTGGCCAGATCGATTGTTATTAATCAATCTCCGGCATATCAGTACGAAAAGTTATCTGTGTATTAATAAAGACAAAAAATAGAAAAAGTGGCAAAAAATCATATTACCGAAAATTCATAGCTATATAAACTCTGCCTGTACGCGAAGTAGCAGTCTAGTTTCGAGGTGACTCGTCAGTGTATTGCGAGTTGGTGCATCGTCGAGTGTACCCTATCTTGAGTTGTATCATGGAGAGTATCCAGATCTTGAGCTCCGAGAGCTACCGAACCAAGTTGGGAGTTGTACTTTTGTGCTATGCCGTGAAGCTGTCTTCACTGTTATAGCCTGGTAGCCTGAACAGCGTGCTTGTCGTAGTTTTTCCACGATTGTAAACGTTTTTTTGGAGCAGTCTTGAGGAATACTGGCTAATCAACTGCGTTTTCATTCTTCACCAAGTGTTATCATCAATCACTCCAAATCCAAGAACCCGTAGAACGCAACGATATGATTAAAATTAGTAATTAAAAAAAAAGTTCTGCACCCATCATTTTCGATAAACGCTTTGACAATGTAATTTAGATTCCGAAGTTCGAACAAACCCTGTATAAACTTCTATGTTAGCAACTTATGAGGTCTGCATAAGTCTTTGCTTAAACAATTTTTTCATTCTTTAAGGATAACGAAGAAATTTTAAATGATATTTAAGGGGAAGAAAACGTTTAACATGTATTTAAAGCATTTAAATTCATTAGTCTTTCTTTCTAACAACAATTTTTTTGTTATTTTCGAATTTCCTTAGCGTATATGTGTAACTTCAGGTAGTATTAAAGAGAAGATATATTTAAATGAAAGAAAGGAAAACCTGAACTTCTTGAATCGTAATCATCTTCCTTCACCAATTTCGCACCATACCTGTTCAGCTTTAAAACTCTTTTTTTTTTCGTTTAATTGTGGCTGATTTAAAAAGTTTTTGTCAATTTAAGGCTGCTTCGCAAACTCTAACATGATAGATCATTCTAATGTTCTAGTTCAATTCCTACAGTGTTTGTATTCATATTGTTACGGATTTCGTATTTATTTAGCTATTTATTTAGAATTGTAATTAAAATTGTTTTATTTTCCCGTGCAACGCAGACGAATTTGAAGAGAAAACTACGACGGAAAAGTAAAAATACAAGAGCACGTGCATTTAATATTTAATAAATAAAAGTCTCTTAATTGCTGTTTCCCTCCAAAAAAAAAGAGCAAATAGATTTACCAGAATGTTATCGTGAATAATTAAAAAGCTTATAAAAGCCGAATTAAAACACATCAGTTCAGTTGCTGTTGTTTTAAGCGAACTGTATGTTTACTTAGCGCTGTGATTGATTGTAGCGAATTCGTTGTGGGATTGGACTAACTTTCTCTGTTTTGAATTGAATTCTGTTTAACGTTTGAGATACTATTTCTTGTGAAAAGAATAAATTTTATAACCTTTTTAACGACTGTTGCGTTCAATCCATTACGAACCCGTATGTACGCAGCAATATGTTTTATTAAAATTAAGACTGCTATTATAGCCTTACCATTGTCAGAATCAACACAGTAGAAATTATGTACGATTGTTGTCTGTTCACGATTTATAAATATAAAATGCTTATATGTATTTAGTCAAGCTATCTGTTGATTTGCTGACATTATAACGAGTGGTTATGCCATAATAAGCCTAAATCTGTGGAATCTGATCATTAGTTTTCATAATTAGTGAAAAGATCATGACCAGATTTTTTATTCCTTTTTTCATCAGTAAGTTTATAACTTTTTAATTCAGTGCAAAAATTTTTAAGATTAATTCCCGCGCTCTTTTGCACACGAATAATACATTCAGGCTTCTGTTTATAAAAATGTTGCCAAACACATACAGGAAAATAAAAACTTAAATCTTAAAATACTTAGAATATTGTCAGTCACACTCTGATCCATGCAATCACTGCAAATAAAGGAGTATGACAGAGTGTTATATTTATGAATTGTCTTAAACCCGGCTATTTTGAAAGCTCAAAATCAAAAATTTGAACCATGTGTTCGTTAATAAACAGACATTTGAAATAAAGTGATCGCAACGCGATAATTTAAATATACGAAAGATATTTAAGAAATTGTCTTGTTTTATGTAGCTATTATTTTCCCATACATTATCTAATTTCGAAAATTCTAAATGTGGTCCATACCGTAAAAATTTTATCCACAGCCAATCTTGGCAGCTCCTCACATAACGTTCATGACATTCGTGTTGTAGTTACCTGATACATAAACAACAAAAAAGAAGTAAGGTTCATGAAATTTATTTATGAATGCATTAAGCAAGACAAATTCCAGAAATAAAACTAGAAATCTATAATAATAATGAGTTAAAAAATTAATTAATTATTTAAGTACATAAGTTTGAAATCAAGCAGCCGTTTGGAAGCACAAAAAAAGTAACAAACCGCACAAATAACTGTGTAATGTATGACACAATTCTATTTGGTGAATTCAAGGAATTCCTGACGTACTGTACGTAGAGTTCTTGGAAATTACTGCACTGCCTCCGCAACTCTTTATTTCCTTCGCATCTGACCTCAGTTATAATTTTAATAATTATTTTATTACAAAACAAAACAAAAACAATTCTGATATTTCAGAATTTCAGCTGAGGCTTCAAAAGGGGGACTTATCTAGAAACTACAGCATACATATCGCAGTTAATTTAAAATACTTTAATAAAATTTCAAAAATTCCATATAGTTTTCGAATTAGACATTAGATGGCACTACGAGACAAGAAGTTTATAAACTTTTATTTAACTCGCTTGCGGTGTTAATCTAGGGTCAATGCTTTGCTTTCGATTTTTAAATTATTTCCTGATAAGTCACTGATCTCATAAGCATGCATAATTTTTTTATATGATAATAGAGTGCAGTTGAGTAATCTTTGAGAAATTTAATTTTGAAACAATTTTTTCCTCGATTTTTCGCGCATATTTAAATTTAATGACTGAACTAAAAATCTCAAAGTTTTACTAATTACACCATTAGATAAGTCAAAAAGAAATATGTTAAATGCAGTTTATATGAAATTTTCAAATTTAATATCTGATTTTTGTCGATATTTCAAAATCGTTCGATAATTTTCGATCACTTGACGTCAATAATTTTAAAATTCCATTATTCAAAAATGTATCTGTTATAAGGTTGTGAAATTTTCACAGTTTATATAACAAATTCTCCGCCCTCTTTTAAGACAAAAAAAAGCAATTTATAGAACGTTTTTAATATTCCATAGTATGACCTAAAGCATGGCCGACTAAACTCAAGGTCTGCCAGTGTGAAAAGATTCTTTTGTGTTTTCGGTAGCCTCCGTGAAACTCCTACTGACCGCAAGATGGCGCTACTATTCTGCTGCACTTTGCAATGTTTACAATGAGCAGAAATCTATCAGAAACGAATTCTGTGTTGTTATATGCAAAATTTAAAAACGATTAATCCGTTAAAGTCAGAAATTGTACCTTTCTATTCAACAAAAATGTTTTTATTGAGAAAGAAAGTATGAAATTTCAAGTTATCTCACTTTTGTTTCATATAGAAAGACTAGCTACTTTACTTCCTGCTTGCATCTAAAAAATAAACGCTATTCTGAAATGTACTTATTACAGCTATTTAATATAATTTAAAGTTGATTTTAAATTATATTAAGTAATAATTTAAAGTAATTAATAATTTAAAGAGCATATGTTTTATTTTTCAATTATTTATATACTAAGAAATAAGCGAATAGCTTCAGAACATATAACATATTTCTATTAGTTGTCCTGTGCCTAAAAATTTTCTAGCATCTATTACATATGTAATTAACCTATTAATGCATCATTATCTAAAACTGTATATCTGTTTTTAATACATAAGAGATAAAACATTACTAAAAGAGATTTAATTTTAGGAACTTAAGTTTTCTTTTTTAAATTTATTATCAAATTAACTGTTTCTAGGAAATCTTGAGCAATAAAAGTTTAAACAATTCCATATTTGCAGCTCTGAGCATTAAATACAACATTACAGATATGCAAAATAAGGCTAAACTTGGTAAGCAAAAAAGGCAACCTTAGTTTGGCACATATTTTGAATAAAATTCTAGTTGCTTTTTTGCCTAGTTTTAATTACCTAATATGTTTCTCTTCCAATCACTACTGTATTTTGGATTTGATTGGGGTTAATATTAAAAATTTAGAAATTAAATGAATTGTATTTCAGCAGCTTACGTTTTTAATGATGGAAAATCTGGAAGTATTCTAATGATATTGTTGATAAAACTGTTCACTAAATCAAACATTATGCTTTTCTCAGTTTGTTATAAAGAAAAGAGACAAAGACACATAAAATATATTTCAACACAACAACAAAGCATCATAATAACTCTCATAATTACAATATACACTTAAGGAAACATTTAGTTCTGGTACATCAAGTGGAAAACTTAAAAACTTGCATAACTAAATATAAATAATATATCCATCACACATGCCCACAATGCTAAGTAAAATGAGGTACATACACAATTTTAGACAGCTATGCATTTAAAGTTAGGCAAAAAACCAAGCTGATTAA
>KK118485.1:476786-490001 GCA_000611955.2 Stegodyphus mimosarum
TTTTTTTTTGCAAACAACATCAGACAAGATCATATAACCATACACAGTGCGAGAGCATATCAGCAAAAATAAATAAATATCAGAATTTTTTTTATGTTAATTATTTTTTTAACATTATATTATTAATTAATTTAACCATCATAGTTTACTAATGCCCAAGATCCCTTTTCCCCCTCTCGAGAAATTCCTCAAAGGGGCCCAGATGGGGAGTGCTAATAGACGGCATCTACTGATAAAGGACAGCGTCACTACGGAAGGTTCCAGGAAAAACAAGCATATGATTTAAAGCAATTTCTAACTATTATTTAATGTCAGAGGCCTACAACCATAATAAATAAATGAATTTAAAGGCACTTCAGTGATATATATTTGATTTAGTTTAGAGAAAATAAAGCTACTTATCTGAAAGCTCTTGTTTTCCTTCGGATTGCAGAAGAATGAACGGGAGGAAGATGAGATCAATTTTGCACAGAAAAACTGTCACATTTGAGGGTGAGACACTTCGGAGAAAATTTCTTAATTAATTAAGGCTTTTTTCCGGAAAACATACATAAAAATTTCGGAGCTGGCCAAGCTGCTGTCTCCGTCGTTCGTGATCACAGCGCCCTCTCCTAGGAAAAAAAAAAGGTCTGTAGGCTTTGTGAATATGCGAGTTACAGTTGCTGACTCTTCGTAAGGAGCCAAACCGTAATAGGAAAAAAATCTGACGTGTACACTACATGACCTCCTTGTATAGAATATTAAATTATACGCATTTTTTGCTGCATTTCATTTAAATTTATTTCCTCGAATTTGATTAGAGATATATTTCTCATTCAATTAATTCAGTTCTCACTTCACGGCAAGGCAAAATTACATAAAACCTCAAAACATATTAAAAATTGAAAAAATATAGAAAAATATATAACACCAAATACAGTTAAAGCAAGTAAAAAATTGTTACAATTAGAATTAAAGTTTCTAAGGAAAAACTAGCAATTCGGCCAACGGGCAGATTTTTCGGTGCACGAAACTGAAAGTTCAATTTTGGTACCATTTGGCAAAGAGACACTGAAGATGCAGAAACTGACTTAATTCCATGGAGGTCTCCATGCTTAATTCCAAGGAGTTTAGAATCAAGGAAGTTAGAATAGGAGTAGTTCGCAGTTTCCTCCACTATCTGGGAATGAAACCATACCTAAAAGGCGTCAACATTTGTTCTGTCAAAACATTGCATTACGCCAGTGAAACGTGCGTGTTTCTAAGCTGTTCCGTGCATGTATTTTCCAGTAAAACTATGTTAAATTTATAATTAAATGCTTCGTTACTGTTGAACTTTTGTTTTAAAGTAATAAAGATGATATCCATAATTTACCATATACAGAAAATTATTAAGAAATAGTTCGAAATCTAACTGCATGTGTAAAGCCTTTAAAAATGATGTTCCTGCATATTTCAAGGATTTGTTTAGATTTTGTTAGCAACTTGTTGGGTGTACTTTCCAATTTGTCCTTTAAGAAGCGATATTTGTGATTTATTCACAATATTACCATAATTTATTATAGAATCATTTCATACACAAAGTCTAAGATATAGAAAAGAAAGTTATTTTATGTTAGTACTCTTAAATATTTGAGTTTTTAAGTTGTAATACACTAAAACATAAATTCACATATTTTTTATTGGCTATAGCAGTTCTTGAAATAGTTAATATCAGGACACTGGTACTTGATGCAAACAGTATTTCTCTCTTTTTTTTCCTTTCTTTGGTGCAGATTTATTTCTAATGCTTTTTACAAATCTAATAATATTTACATAGTCTAATTAACATGCAAAATGGTATTATGTTTAATTTTTTAAGCATTTATTGGCGTACTTTAAAAATTTAAATAATTCTTGATTTCAATTAAAAAACACATTGTAACTTTTATCCATTTATCAATTAACTTTTACCCATTAATAGCAGATACTTATCTAAAAAAATACTTACAGGTTGCTTTTTCTTAAATGAAAGTTTTAATTAGATCCTTTTCAGAGCCAACAACCTTATAGCAACAAGAAAATAAATATTAAGAAAATAAAACAGATTTATGTGAATTTAGTGATTTCAGTTTATGCGTGCTTCATATTTATAAACTGCAAAGAAATTGCGTTGAGTTACAGAAATATACCTATATAAACTTTTGGATACATCTTTTCGCATGTTCAATTGATTGTGTAAATATTTTACATGCTTACCGCCCAGAAATTTGTACGTTTATGCACACAATTTTTAACAACAGAATAGTTTATCTTGATCAAATGCACAAATTATATTCATAACATTTCACAAAACTTAAAAATAAAATAATAATTAGTACATAAAGAAAAGCATTACTTTCTTTAACACCTTTACAATTCATAAAAATTCATTGTATGTTAAGGAACAAAGACACCAACTATAAACAGAAACATTAAAATGGATATAGCACATTTTGATTATCATTAAGTCTTTTTTTTTCACATCTAGAAGGAAAATAACATGACATAGTGATATTGTGGCTTTGGCTAGTAATGTTCAAACTAAATTATGATTAGAAACAGCAAAACTCAGAAACAAAGAGCTAAGTTATTGCCTTTTATTTTTCAGCTATGAAAATAAGACGCTACTAGAATAACAACGTTCAGGAAACCAAAACCAAATTAAGTAATTATGATCAAATCAGTAATTATGAATCAAAACTCATTGCCATTCAGCATAAAGAAATATGGACTACTTGTTGCCATTCAGCATAAAGAAATATGGACTACTTGTTGCCATTCAGCTTAAAAGAAATATAAATATGAATATTAACAAAAAAGTTAAAATTAATTTTATAAAATCATTAAAGACTTGAAAAAATATAAAATACTTGAAATAAAAAATAATCATTTCTCATGCAATAACTGAGCCACTACACTACTCCCCCACTAGTAACTAAGTTACGTTATGAAGGTGGGAAAATAGGCAGTAACCAGCATTGCAGTGTTTATCTCTATCAGAAGAATTTAGATTTAGTCCTTGAATCTAACAGGTAAATGTAGAGTTCTGCCTGTGCGAGAATGTTTTTGATTCACATCTGAATTTGTGTCCGGTCTCTGAAATTTGCTGTTGTCAGGTTTTGTTAGCTGAGAATTTTCCGGAGCTAAAATATAGGCTGGTTTCAAGCGATCTAGGGATACATTAACATGTTTTCCTTTTATTCTAATAGTAAAATATTTGTCCTTGCTATCAATAACAGGAATGGAAGGAGGTTCCAAAGGTTTCTTCACTCGATCTATTCGCTGTAACACATGAGAACAATTTTTTTAAGTCCTTATGTACAAACATCCGTTGAGATGAATTTTTAAGAATTTGTCTGGGGGCCGACAACTGCCATCTGTTTCTGGATGTTATTAGTAAAAGTCTCCGATGCTGTCTGGATACTTGGTTCGCTGAAAAACTCTCCAGGAAGTCTGAGACTCTGGCCATAGACTACTTGCGCAATAGATTGATTTGGATCTTCTTGAATAGAAGTACGCAAACTCAAAAGTATTGTTGGTAATGTGTCAGTCCAAGATATATTGTTGGGAGCTTTTAATGCTCTTTTTAATGTTCTCTGAAGGCGCTCAACTTTGCCATTACTCGAGGGATGGTAGGCAGTAGTGTGTTGTAAACTGATGCCACATATTTTGGACAAAATTCGCAATGTATCACATTTAAATTGGGATCCACGATCACTAATGAGTTTGCTTGGCGTTCCGAAAAGCGCAATCCAGTTGCTATAAAAGGCACTTGCGACATTCTCAGCTGAAATATTATCTAAAGGAATTGCTTCCATCCAATCCGAAAATCTCTCTATGCAAGTTAGATAGTAAATATTCCCTTTAGATGGGGGGAGTGGTCCTATGAGATCCATATGGATTACAGAAAATTTGCCTGGTGGTACTTCAAACTCACTTAATTTTGTTTTGGTATGCCGGCTGATTTTAGCTTTTTGGCAAGGAATGCAGGTTCGCGTCCACAATTGTACATCTTTCTTAATGTTAGGCCAAATGAATTTTGACGTCATTAACTTCATAGTCGATTTTATTCCTGTATTTGATAAACCGTGAATTCGCTGAAAGACGTGTTTTCTGAAAGCCTGAGGAATATACGGCCTAATATTTTCAGTTATTATATCACACCACAAATATTTCCCCGAAGGTAGAGAACATTGCTTTAAATTCAAGGAAGTAGTGGTTTGCAAACTCTTCAGTTCTTCATCCTGAGTCTGTTCATCAGCTGTTTTATGATAATCTGCCGATGAAATTTTATTAACTCTAGGTAATGTATCGGCTACAATATTATTCTCACTTTTTACATATTTTATGTCAGTTGAAAACTGTGAGATATAATGAAATTGGCGAGTTTGTCTAGGTGCTGCTTTGTCACGTCTTTTGACGAAAGGCAAATATTAAGGGTTTGTGATCTGTATAAATTGTAAATACTCTTCCTTCTAGATAATGTTTGAAGTGCCTAACTGAAAGACATATACTTAACGGTTCTCTATCAGAGGTGCTGTATTTTTGCTGAGTATCATTTAATTTTTTAGGAAAAAATGCTATTGGTTTCCAAGATGAGTTTTTCATATTGTTGTATCACTGACCCAATCGCCGTACCTGAAGCATCTGTAAATAACGCCAGCGGTAGTTCAGAATTGGGAAAAGACAACAGTGCTGTGTTTACCAGGTCATTCTTGCACTTTTCAAAATGATTTTCAGCTTCTTCACTCCACTGGATTTTACGTTTGTCCCTCTTTTTAGCTCCCTTAAGATACTCATGTAACAATGCTTGATTCTTCGTTGCATCTTTTAGATAACGACGATAAAAGTTAAGTATTCCAAGAAACGTTCTAAGTTCATGAATTGTTTCTGGTTGTTTGTCAAATGTATTTAGTCTTTCGAAAACTAATTTAAGGTGATTTTCGTGTCCTTCGTGGGTACTGGATGCAATGAGTATATCGTCTAAATAGAGAAAAACGAATTCCAGTCCTCTAAAGACTTCATGAATAAATCGTTGGAACGTTGCAGGAGCGTTTTTTAAACCGAAACTCATTATATTGAATTCGTACAAACCGAAAGGAAAGATGATAGCCGTTTTACATGTCTTCTTCTGCAATAGGAACTTGAAAATAAGCTTCTAATAAATCAATTTTAGAAAAAATATGGTGCAAGCGGCTTGACCATTGGGACTTTGATGGACGAATTATTCCATTGTCAAGCATAAATTTAAATTCCTCTTTATCTATAGCTAAGCATTTTGGATGGAGCTGTCGTGCCTTCGAATACACGGGTTGGCCATCAGTCATAATAAAATGTGTAACACCATGTTTAATTTGTGTAGAAATTGTATAGTAGGGATCTTTCGACAGTAAATCGAAAATTTTTATGTATTTATTTAATGTAGTTACTGAGTTATCACTTGAAAAAGCAGCGACGTCACACTGAACACTAAGCTGTGTTACGCCAACAATTAATTTTTTCTTATTTATATCAATAAGCAAGTTATATTTGTGAAGAAATTCAGCTCCTAAAATACCTTTTGTGACACCAGTAATTATGAATGGAAACTGAAAATCACGACGTAATCCCAAATCAAGAGTTAGCGTTTTTATGCCATAGGTGGAAATATCCGTGCCATTAGCTGCATACAATTTTGCTTTTAGTGAATAGACGCAAAATGCCAAAAGGAAATTAATAATCCTTTTGAGCAAACTGCTCCTTTGGAGTAAAAATAGAAAAAAATGCAAGCCTTACAAGAATTTACAGAGAGAGGTTGAGGAAATAGGCAACCGAAACTTTCCAAGCGATCTAGAGTTTACCTATTATGGTAGATCGTGCAATCCCACCGTACGCGCCGCATCCAATATTTATTAAAAGTCCAGAGATTACAATATGGTCGCAATGCAATTTGAAATTCATAAATTAAATTGAACATGTGTTTTGGTGAAAAAAAATAAAAGATAAACATGATAAAATAACTATAATAAGTACTGGGAACAGACACAATGTTATAATGAACTGTAATGATAATACTAAAGAGACAAATATCCATGGGATTATTTATATAAAAGGTTATTGCAGTTTATAAAGTTCACAAGTGGAGTCATTTTGTACATATTCACAGAATGTCAAAGTTCACTAAATTTATGCAATTTGTGAATATCCTCAGTTAAGGGACATAAGAAAGTTTAATGATCAGAAGAACCGATGATAGCTTATGAAATTTATTTTTCCTAAAAGAAACACTTTACGGTTCCGGAACTTTCCACAAAAATACTCGTACACCTCTTCTCAGTGTTACAGAGTACAATCAGTAGTTACACTTCGAATTTCTAAGGAAATTAAACACAGCAGAATGCAAAGCGCATCTAAAAGGGCGAAACTCCTACGGAGACTTCCAATACTCCGAACTCACGCTGAACTAAACAACTGAGAGCTGATGCTCTCACCGGTCTTATATAGTTTTTCCACGGCCGCCGATAATTCTCTAGTAATAATAATTATTATTATTACTAATAATAATCGGCGGAGTAATAATAATAATTATTATTATTCGAGTAATCTCGAAATTACTAGAAGGTACATGCGGTTAAAGTTACATCTAAGGGCCGGGTGCAGTTACAGTTGTATCGAGGATCAATTAAAATACCCATTCATTGCAGTTATACAGGAACCGCATCAAAATGTTGTCAAATGCTCATCAAGGTTGACGACTTTTGGCCATTTCTTTCCAAATTTAGCGACAGCAGTTAGTTGCCAAAACCATAGTTAGCTTGGTGATATCTCGACAATAAACTTGCCCCTGTCATCTCAATTTTCCCGGCAGAACTTAGTCTTTTTCAAGCATTTCATACTACAGTATGCAAAAAAAGAAAATCAAAAACTACAGTTTTACATATAATTTCCCTAAAATTATTTACATATTGTTACGGATTTCGTTATCTTTTATTTAGCTATTTATTTAGAATTGTAATTAAAATTGCTTTATTTTCCCACGCAAAGCAGACGATTTTTGAAGAGAAAGCTACGTCGGAAAAGTAATAATAAAAGGGAGCGTGCATTTAATATTTAATAAGTAAATATCTCGTAATTACTGTTGCCATCCACAAATATCGAGAAAAATCCAGGTTTTACCAGAATATTCTAGTGAATAATTGAAAACCTTATAAAAGCCGGATTAAAACACCTCAGCTCAGTTGTAGCTGTTTTAAGCGTACGGTTTGTTTACTTAGTGCTGTTTGATTGTAACGAATTCGCTTTGAAATCGAATTAGTTCCTCTGTTTTGAATTGAGTTCTGTTTAACGTTTGAGATATTGTGTTATTGTATGAATATCTCTG
Organism: Stegodyphus mimosarum; assembly: GCA_000611955.2. Taxonomy (NCBI): domain Eukaryota; kingdom Metazoa; phylum Arthropoda; class Arachnida; order Araneae; family Eresidae; genus Stegodyphus; species Stegodyphus mimosarum. The sequence continues at coordinate 484,147 of KK118485.1, forward strand.
AGGAAATATTTCAGCATTTTGTTTTATTTATTGTAAAAAGAATAAATTTCATTAACTTTTTAACGACTTGTGCATTCAGTCCCTTACGAACCCGTACGCACGCAACAATTTTTGGTGTCAGAAGTAGGACATTTGAAAACCACTCACTAGCGCGATGGAAGAATAATTGAGACAGCTCGAGTCTGCTTTTGCTGCATTTCAAGAGAGGATGGAAGATGGCCAAGAATCCGTTAAAGAACAGATGAGAGTCGTTCAAGAAAAGATGGAAGCTGGTCAAGTTTTCGTTAAAGAAGAGATGAAAGAGGTTCAAGAAAAGATGGAAGCTGATCAAGAAAAGTTTGAAGCAGGTCAAGAGAAATTGAAAAAAAAGTTTACCTGTGTAATAAAAAACAAATCTGAGGCCATGGAAAGCATAACTGATGCTGTTGAAAATAAAGTTGAACACATTGAAGAATGAAATTCTTCTATAAAGGAACAAATAGAAGAAAGAGTTTCTTCAGTCACAGAACAAACAGAAAGAAGAGTCTCTGCCGTCCAACACCAAATCGAACAACAAATTGATGACAAGGTTTCTGCAGTTGCGAAAGAAGTTGATACTTTAAAGAAATTCGTAGAGACATCAGGAAGCAAGTCTGATGGATTTAAATTTTTACCCGTGCCTTCTCGTTCTTCCCTGAAGTTATCTACATATGATGGGAAGACCTCTTGGCAAGTGTATAAGACACAATTTTCTGTAGTTGCGGATGAGAATGGATGGGATTCCCAAGCTAAGGCTTGTCATCTCGCTGCTTCTCTGAGAGCAGATGCAGCGGATATCCTGCAAACTATTCCCGAAAACCAGAGACTAGACTTCGAAGCTCTATCCGGCGCATTGGGGCTGCGCTTCGGGAACAAATGTTTGAAGGACTACAGTAGGCTTCAATTAAAATCCTGTCAACAGAAACCCACCGAAACAATCCAAGAGCTAGCCACGGATGTTGAAAGGCTATCCCATCTCGCCTTTACGAAGTGCCCGAGAGAAACAAGGGAAATCCTGTCCCTGTAGTACTTTATCGACGGCATCTGGCATCCTGAAATACAGAAAGCACTGCGAATGGCTGATGTGAAGGACTTAAAAAGTGCTGTGGTGTACGTCATGATATTCGGGGCAGCCCAGCAAGCAACTCGCAGAGACCAACACCCAATAAGAGCTGTTCAAGTCCAGGAGTCAGTGTATCAAGTCAGTGCTCGTCTAGACGATTTAACTAGACAAGTCAATAGTCTAGTGAATAAGTGAGTTAATGATAGTTAATTAGTGATAAGAAACCGACAGTAAAGGGCTGGAACTGCGGTACTTTAGGGCACATGCGAAGGAACTGCCGAACAGTGCAGAGCTCGGAAAATAAGGCGGACGATATAAACAGACAATTAAATGTCATGAGATGGAAAATGAGTGACAAGAAACGGAAGGGTTGGAACTGCGGAGCTGAAGACTACGTACGAAGGAACTGCGGAACACCCCGAGTTACTGAAAGAGAATAAGACCATTTTCCAGCAATGACGCAAGAAGCGAATTAATGATCATATCGCGGAGCAGAGCTTGAGCGATAATGAACAACCCCGTTTTAAAGCGCTCAAGATTTCTGCAGTGTGGGGCAACAGCAATGGATTATCCATCAATGGGCGTATCGATGGAGTTCCTTGCAATATGATCATTGATACAGGAATTAATGTTACCATCATTCGAAGAGATTTAGCTGAAAAATGTAAGGTTAAACTGATTTGGACGCCATCCTGTGTTACCCTTCAGACTGCGTCCGGTAAGAAAATCGACATAGAGGGAAAGTAAACTTGAGCATCACCTTTGGAAGTGCCACCTACTAACACACGGCATATGTGGCGGATATTACAGATCCTTGTATACTAGGATTGGACTTTTTAAGGAAATACAATTTTTCCTTAGACTTCAAAAACAATAAACTGCTTTCAGCATCTGAGGACATGACTATCGATCATCAGAAGGGATCCTCAGCAGCAAACCTCTTTCAGCATCTGAGGACATCTTACTATCGATCATCAGAAGGGATCTTCAGTAGGAAACGCCGATGTCTCGTCTGAAAGACCCTGCTCATAAAGCTGCGAAATCATGCTAGTGTTGAAGGGAAACCAAAGACTACCAGCAATTCTCCATCCCAGATGCTCATCGGTCGTGATCTTCGTCTGCCTTGTGATCTCTTATTTGCCCGCCCTGCAGATACGCCTTCATCGCCTGAGGAATACATACAAGATATCCAGACTCGGTTTGAAATGATGCACCGTTCTGCGCGAAAGCGAGTCAACTTGGCGACGGAGAAGATGAAGACCCCTACGATACGAGAGCTACTGGCCATCGTTTCAAAGAAGGACACAGGGTGTGGTTGTGGAATCCGACTCGACGAAATAGACTCTGTCCGAAACTACAGTCACCTTGGCATGGTCCGTACAGTCCTAAAGAGGCTGAACGACTAAAGAGGCTGTGGTTCGGATCCGTAAGTCATCCAACTCTAAGCCTAAAGTCGTCCATTACGACGTGTTAGCTCCTAGGCCATAGTACGTAGTGTATGTAATTGTAAATAGTAATGTTAATAGTATAAGACCATGGTCCTTTTTGTATTTAGCCTTTCATAGTATTTGATTTGTATTTAGCATTTGATAGTATTTGATTTGCTGAAAGTTACTTATTGCAATTATTTGTTTATTCTGTTATTGTAATGTAATGTTTATTATTGTATTGATGCCTTAGTCGTAAGTTTGGCTTCCTGTCCAGGGATTGTACTGTCCGGGACGTGCAGTCCTCGGGAAGGAGGGCCATTGTTACGGATTTCGTATTTATTTAGAATTGTAATTAAAATTGCTTTATTTTCCCATGCAACGCAGACGATTTTTGAAGAGAAAGCTACATCGGAAAACTAAAAATCAAACAGCGCGTGCATTTAATATTTAATAAATAAATATCTCGTTATTACTTTAGGTTTTTACCAGAATATTCTGGTGAATAATTAAAAAGCTTATAAAAGCCGAATTAAAATACCTTAGTTGTAGTTGTAGGTGTTTTAAGCGAACGGTTTGTTTACTTAATGCTGTTATTGATTGCGGCGAATTCGCTGTGAGATTGAATTAGTTCCTCTGTTTTGAATTAAGTTCTGTTTAATGTTTGAGATATTGTGCTACTGTACGAATGTCTCAGAGGAAATATTTCAGCATTTTGTTTTATTTATTGTGAAAAGAATAAATTTCATTAAGTTTTTAACGACTTGTGTATTCAATCCATTACGAACCCGTGCGCACGCAACAATATATACAAAAAGTCGTAACAATAGAATTACTAGACGTCTGGAATTAGCCCGATCAGTTCGGGATTTATAACTGCATGCTGAGTTGTTTCTCGGATGGTTTCTGAAACGAGAATTATTGTCCTTCCAGTCTATCAGCTTTGCTGCAAGATATTACCAACTATTCAGGAAATCAATTTTTGAAAATTTTAAAACATGGCTGGCGCTTCTTTACTGTAAAATAGCTTTTTAAATGAACTCTTGAAGACTTTTATTGTAAGGATTTCTTTGTCCAAGCTGCTATACCGATTTTAAAATTTATATTTACTAGATATTCGTGAAGATTCTCTACCAATTCTTTGCTCGATATTTGTATCCGAAACTGCTGCTACTATTTTCCAGTTTCGTAATTCTTTATTGAACATAAAACAGAAAAGAGAAAAAGGGTGTTCATGAAAGATCTGAAAAATAAGCTTAAAGAAAGATTTCAACACAGATTTTTGCCGTTTCTAACGAAGCAGCTATTAAATTAATTAGCCTCAAATGGTGAAATTTATCTGGAAAATTTCAGAACGTCAGACGGTTCTGTAAGGTCGGAATAAGTTAAACTAAATGTGCAGAATTTAATTTTTCATTTTTACTTTCTTATGTTAACTGGACCAATTTAGAAAAACCGCAAATTTTGTCAGTGGTATAATATGTAATTCTAATCACTCAAATTAATTTTTCAAGAAGTATGTAAGACATGGATGTTCACAGAAATTTTTCGAGGAGAGAAGCAAATAACGGAGACAAATATTTATATTAATAAATTTTTATTTAATTATTTAGTTCGTGGGTTTACAAGTATATTATAAAATACAGTATTGCATCAGTTCTCAAATATATTACATACATGCACACGCGCACACACATACACACACACGTATACACACGCGCACACACATACACACACACACACATATATATATGTATATATAAGTTTAAAAATAAATAAAATAAAAAAATTTTAAAAATTCCTGCCCTGCGCTTGAGCTGCAAAGGATTGAATTTTAAGGAATTATTAATATTTTTTAAAATATTTTAGAAAGGATTATTCTATCCTAGGAAAAAAATTGTATAGAGAATTAAAAGTGCTATTAGGCAATCGGAAGCGTGAATGCATTATTATTTTATATTATTTAAATTACAAAATACTCGGGAAATTTGATACCTAAAAGGAAAATCGAAAAAAAATAATTAATGTGTCAAAAATATAATAGGACGAACAAATGAAAATTATTAATCACTCTTTTCTTAATGCCTCAAATGGAACTTTTCAAGGGGTGATTATTTAAAACATTAAATCCCGACATTAATGAGTGCTTAAGGCACCTTTCGTTCTTCCTGCCATTTTGAGATCCATACCGCTACTAATCAAGTGGCCTAAAATGTTAAATAATATTTATTTTTATCTCAAATTCACATAATACCCCGACGTGTCTTAGGCTCTCTAGTAATAAAATGTAAATGTTTAAAATAGATACAAAAAACAATTTTAATTGAAATACAAAATTATGCAAAAAACAACTCTCATAAATAGATAATAAACTAGAAAAATTGTACACAATATTCGAAAACTTTATTCAAATTAAATATTTATGAAAAACGCACGAATTGGTTCTACAAACAATATCATTTTCCTTACATGTTATATATATATACCAAACCAACAATTCACAATAAATTATAATAAGAAAACTTTCCATATATCATCTCTAAGGAACAGAAATTCAATTTAAAATCTTCATCGAAAAGGTATTTGTCAGAATTTTGAAAAGAATTTAAAAATAGAATTTTCTAGTCTTCCTTTGTTTTAAAAACAGTTAAGGAAAAACTTAAATCGCAAAAATGCCAAAACCAAAAGTAAAACTTATTTAAGCGATGAAAAACCAGTTAGTGTTATTGATAGAAGATTAATCGACTTATCAAGGGGATAAACCAATCTACCATCAATGTATATATATATAAAGACATTTAGTAAGAAATTTAGAACCAATTTTTTCGCAAAGACCAAAAATTAAAATTCACAAGTAATAAATTTCATAAAAATCCAATAAATTTTAAAAAGAATTTAAGAAATGTTAAATCTAAAATACTTCAAACAAGTAATACCCTAATTTTAAGAAATCAGTGAAATTTAAAAAATAAAGAAACTAAGAAATATAAAAGAAGAGGAATTCAATCAACTTCAATGCCACTTCGTCAGAAGGAGGAACACTGAAATCAATTGAAATCTCTCTTCCATAAAAAAAAAATTCTTGCTTTTCTGTATCCAGAATTAGCCGATGAGGGTTTTACTTGTTTGAAGTATTTTAGTTTTAACATTTGTTAACTTCTTTTTTAAATTTATAGTATTTTATGAAATTTATTTGTGAATTTCAATTTTTGCTCTTTGTGGAAAATTGGTTCTAAATTTCTTACTTTATATCTTTACTGATAATTTTTCAGCAGCTTAATGCGCGAAAATACTAGGCATGATTATATTATGTTTTTTCTTAAAAATAATTTTGTAATTATATATAT
>KK118485.1:490036-530426 GCA_000611955.2 Stegodyphus mimosarum
CATTGAAACTCCCTCCCTTCGTAGAAACTCATAATCATATATTTTTGTTCCTAAAATATAATAAATCTTCTCTATAGGGTTAAAGTGTGCATTCAGTTGTTCATTTAACGAAATAAAAATTTTCTATATAATGTTTGGTAAATTAATTCTGTGATAATATTTTTTACTTATTCACCTTTCAAACAACTTCCTAAAATAATGTTTGAAAACTTAAAATTCTACTAAATTCGCGTTATTTTGTTTAAAGCCTTTAAATATACATTCGGGATTGAACTAGAATCAAATTCGTTGCGCAATTTTTTTTTTCAACAGGCTGAAAAATGCCTCAAAATTTTTCGTCCGGTATGTCAAAGACACGCTTTCTCTATCGTTTGCTTAATTATTACACTTATTTTGTAACTTACGTAATTTTATTGCAGTTTACATAGATCAAAATAATTGCATATGTGAGTAATATTATATGCAACTGAATAATTTGTATGGGGGGTGCTTATTCAGACTGAGACGAAACAAAAATATTTTTATAAATAATTTGAAACTCTAGAAATTTTCGAGAAATTAAAATTAAACAAACGAAATATGCATGTGCGGTAGATTTTAGCATACAAAATCGAAAGCTTTTGTTTTTAATTTTCAGTAAAAAAATGACATTAATCTAGCAAGTTTAATTTCAGCTTTAAGCTGTAATGGTTATATAATACAATCTTTACTGTTAACATTATTTTCTTTTAATTCCTTTTCTTGTGCTGTTAAAATACTAAAACAAAAAATTTTCAAAACTTCAATTCATTCAGAATATACAATTATAAATGAACAAAATAGGAAAAGATATATGTATAACAGATAAATTAATATTAAAAATATTTGTTTTCGTTGTATTTTTAACTTATTTCAAAACATATTTAATCTCCATTATTTTCCAAAATAAATTTGCTTTCAGAGTTTTCTTTTGTTTTTGATTAGACTCGGTTTCAGCTATACTATACTGCAGTTTAATGCAATTGTTTTCAGGAAATAGTTCATTTGGCGATTAATTTTTTCAAACAGCTGAGTTGGCGCTCTTTTTTGTGCAATCTCAGCAGCCTTTGTGCTCAGTTTACTTCCATGTTCTACAGCAACAGGTTGTTTCCGGCTTCGCTCGAGGTATGTGGAGAAACGTTTTGAGTTTCAGGGCATCATTTTGTTTTATTACATTAAAGTTACTTGCTTCTTCAGTTTGCTGATAGTATGCATGCTACCAATATTTGGGGTTACAAGTGCATAAGTTAATACACTAGCATTTTTAGTATTGTTATTACTAATGTTATTATCAATTATTTCTCTTTTATTAATTTCCTGAATGAAAAAGAAGGAACTTTACTGAATAATTGTCTTCTGATTGAATTGTCTTATTTTTTTTTAAACTTTTACTGCAGAAATTTCTTAAGATCTTCTCTCAGCACGATTTCTAGCCTTTTTATGATCGCATAATTTCGTTTTCGATTTTTAACTATTTTACGCTATTAATTTCCTTAACTGAATAAAAAAAGAACTGCCTTCTTATTTTTTTATTATATATTTTATTAATTGTGCATTTTTTAAAACTTTTGCTGCCCAAATTTATTAAGATTATTACTCAGCACGATTTCTAGCTTTTTTATGATCACATAATTTCGCTTTCGATTTTTAACTATTTTATCATTTATTTATATTTTGGATTATAATGTATGAATGTGCTAATAATAATAATAGGTTTCATTATTAACTTGTAAATTACAAAAATCTGCTAATTTGTGTGATTAATTGTTTTCTATCCCTCTGTAATAAACGAATATTTACAATTCAATATAATATATTATTTATGGAAAATGTTTCGATATTAGTGTTATTTAACGATGCTCTTTTCTTTTTGTGGGAATGTGTAAATATTCTGATAGTGCATTAGAAAATGTTCCATGTTTCAATGGTTTATTTACATATTTTGAGGTAAACCTTTTGGCAGGGAGTAAAAAAATATGGACATCAAAGCGTCATTTGGAAGATTACCTTCTACCTCTCCGGGAGGGGAGGTAAAACTCAAATTCTTTAATATCTAACAAAGAATTGCGTTTTACATATGATTTATACCATTTTAAAACTATTATCCACAAATCTAGAATCTAACAATAAAGAGTTCAATTTCAAATTGGTGAATTTGTACTTTTTTCCTGATAATTTTAAGATTTTAAATCCATTGAACTCACTGTTGGCTTAGTCCAAACGGACAATCTGCCCAGAAGGACTATTAATTTTGTTTTACCATTTTGCGTTTTTTCACTTAGATGTCGGTTCACTTTTCAAATTGTTTTCACCAAATATTAGAGCCCTGTATTATATTTAAAGAAATTAAATAGTGAAGAATCTGCATACATGTATGTGTGGTTCTCGCTTTGTGATAAAAAAACGGTACCTAGAGCCATCCAATTTTGAATAATGTACGTTTCCATCCGAACATGGTCATCTGGAAGCCCAAACTTGGAATTTGTTTTATTATCTATTTTATATTTTGTAAAACTTTAACGATATCTCCAGCGCCCGAGTTTGTGTATCGGAAATTCAAAAGATATGCTCATTTTAAAATTATTTTGCCATATTGCTTTTGAACTGAATTTTATGGTTTAAGGGCGAAGAACATGATATTTAATAAATAAAGGTTACAATCAAAACGTTAAAAAAAGCACTCCTTTGGACGTAATTTAAAATCTGAAACCTTTCAGACTCTTTTTGTGGTTGACTTTGTAACGGGAACTGGCTCGTATTCACTTACACATGGGGAAAACCGTGAAAATGCCCATGCAAGTGCCTCTTCCCCTAGATTTGAATCCGGAACGAACCATCAGTGTTCAGGGACTTAACGTTCAGCCGATGGTGAGCCTAAAAAGGCATTTAATTTTAAAAAAAAATATCTGAAAGCTTTCAGATTTTATATTACATCCAAAGGGGCTTTTTTTTCACAGAGAATTCAAAATGGAATTTGAAAAGTAGATGCAGACATACAAAGTCATCCAACGCAAATACCTTTAGACATTGCGACGTTTTTTGGGTTGTTACGCTAACATCCAAGTACCAGTAAGTAATGTAAACAAAACCTCGCACATAAAATATCCGTATTTGATGCTCCCGATGTTAATATTAATGGAATGCTTTGAAATCTTTGAGTTTGGTAATCAAAAATTCGTTAAAATTTTACAAAATATGAAATAGATAATAAAACAAATTTTAAATTCCAAATCTGTTCTTCAAGATGCCCATATTCGAGAGAAGGACTAGGTTATTCAAAATTTGATGCCTTTAGGTACCGTTGTTTTTTCGCAATGCGAGAAACATACATACATTCATGCAGATTCTTCATTATTTAATTTCTTCAAATATAATGCAGTTCTCTAATATTTCGTGGCAGCAATTTGAAAAGTAATTCAAACTTTTACAACGAACCAACGTAAAATGCCAAAACGAAATTAAAAGCCTTTCTGGGCAAATTGCTCTTTTGGGCTAGAGAGAGACGCCAGCGGCCGAGCGGTCATATCTGTGAACATTAATATTTCATCATCAAATTTTCCATCATTTTGGCGAACGGGATAGCTGCTTGGTAGTTTTCGTAGCTTTCGCTATATGTAAAACAAGCACAAGCCATTTTATCTTAAGAACTACACAAATATAACCTTCACCTTAGGCATGTAACCTCGTGTACATTGCTATAATTTAAATAATTAAATTACGTCCAAAGGGCGTTTTTTAAACATTTTGTATGTTACTTTTATTTATTGAATATCCTGTTCTTCGCATTTAAACCATAAAATTCAGTTCAACATGAATATCGCAAAATAATTTTAAACTGAGCATATATCTTTAGAATTTCCTACACGCAGTCTCACGCGCTGCAGATAAAACTGTTTTTTTCTGTACAACGTTGCCATTGCTCGCTTTGAAATCCTTGAGTTTGTTAATCAAAAATTCGTTAAAGTTTTACAAAATATGAGATCGTTAATAAAACAAATTCCAAATTTCAAATTTGGGCTTCCAGATGCCTATTTTGGCAGCAGGATTACAGCATTCAAAATTCGATAGGTTTAGGTACCATCGTTTTATCACAATGCGAGAAACATACATACATTTATGCACATTCTTCATTATTTAATTTCTTTAAATATAATACAGGGCTGCAATATTTTGTGGCAACAGTTTGAAAAGGGATACAGACTTTTAATATTTCCGACGCAAAATCGCAAAACGAAAACAACAGTCCTTCAGGGACAAAGCCCCTTTGGACTAAAAAGAGATTGTTTTATTACTTAATAAAATATATAAAAGAGCTTTTAAGAACATGATTTTTAATTATATGTTCTAAGATGTAAAAAATATTTTTTGGTTACCTTAATAATCAATTGTATTAAAAATAAAATCGTGATGCCGCTAACAATGACGGATTTTAAAGCAAAATTGTGAACTGAATACAGTTCGTACATGGGTGTTTAATGCTTTTATTTTTAGTTACATATGATTAAGAATATTATGACAGCTAAAGAAATTCAAGATCTACTAACAATAAAAGATTAAATCTTTTAATATTTAAATCCATGACTATTGACGAGATTTCCAAGAAAGATCGAACATTTTTTCTAAGCTTGATTTCGGTAAATTACATTAGAAATTCGAAAACGATTTTCCATCTTTTCGCAGGCTTAGCAATCGAATTTTTGCGATTATTATTAAACATAAAAAACTATTGCTATACAATTTTAAAAAAAGTCTTATCACATTGCCATCAAAAATATTCAATTGCAAAAACGTTTTAAAAAATTAGACTGGTAAAAGGAAGTCAAACATTAATCTCATGGTGTTACTTATGAATCAGCGACAAAACTGTTAAAAGGCTGAATGAAAAGCCAACTTTTCGATACCCTGTTAAAGACTAATTCTAATTCGATAGTGCTATGAAGATTGCTTTGTGTTATTGATACCAGATATAAATGATAGGCAAAATCAGATGAACAAAGGCTCATAAAAACACTAAACTTCTGTATACTTAATGCCAAAAAGTAAAAGTGTTCCGCATTTATCCTGATTGAGAAATTGTTATTTTAATTTACTATGGTTTGCGTTGTTTCGGAAATATTTATTATGTGTTTTTCTTATTTATAAATCTTGTCTTCAGTACTTATCTTGTTTAATGTATAACTTAATATATGTAACAGGAGGATTTTAACCTATAAGTATTTGATTAATTTAACATTTGAGCAACTGAACATCAGCGACTTCCAATTTCTTTAATTTTTTCTGAATAACAAGCAAGTGTATTTAAGAACAGAGAAACTGATATTTGTAACTAATTGTTTCCATAAATTAGAAAATTTTAATTAACTAATATAATCTTTCAGCTGAAAATATAAGTCTAAAACAGAATGAATTTTATTGTTTGAATGAGATAGTATACGACATTGCTTTTTTTTTCCCTTAGCTTCTATGGGCCCCTTCTCTTACAGATTTGTCGTTGAAGGCTTCCATGCTTTCCCTTTAGCTGGTTCCTTCCATACCATATCGACTTTCTTGAAAAACGACGAATTAACAGTACGTCACATAGAAAAATCACCTGCCATTTAGGACTTCCCTCTGCTTTTCTTATCGGATAAAAGTATGTAATATAAGCAGCTTATTTCTATTTGTTACTAACTAGAAATTAAAAAAAAAACACAAATTAATTCATCCGACAGAGAAAATTATTTTCTCCCTCCTTTCAGCGACTCTTTCGATATTCTGTGGTATAAAGGTGGCACAAACTCTGCACGTATTTGAGAAGTCTACGTTCGAGTCCTGGCGAAGGCATTGTACTTTTTTTACATCTCCTGCTTCAAAATAACCTAATAACTCTACAATATACACAGTCCAGTCACATTAATGTGACCATCTGTCAAAAGCCAGAATAACCACCTTTCGCAGAGCGGACTGCTGCGAGACGTGCAGGAAGAGAGTCACATAGGTCCCTGAAGGTGTTCTCTGGGATGTTGAGCCATGCCGACTCTAATGCCGTGGCCAGCTGCGCTAGATTACGCGGTTGAGGATCCATGGCGCGAACAACTCGATCGAGATGGTCCCACAGATGCTCGATTGGGTTTAAGTCAGGTGAGTTTGCTGGCCAGGGGAGGACGGTAAACTCATCCTGGTGCTCTTCGAACCACGCACGTACACTGGCAGCTGTATGGCACCTCGCATTGTCCTGCTGGAAGATGCCATCATCCTGAGGAAAAACAATGCGCATGTAGGGGTGAACATGGTCCGCAAGGACAGATGCGTACTTGTATTGATCCATTGTGCCTTCCACAATGATCAGTGAACCTAGAGAATGCCAGGAAAACATTCCCCAGACCATAATGCTCCCGCCTCCAGCTTGGACCGTTCCGGCAATGGTTGCAGGGTGGTTCCTTTCAGAGGTTTCACGCCTTATACGCCAACGTCCATCTGTCCGATGGAGCATAAAACGCGATTCATCCGAAAACGCAACCTGTCGCCACTCAGTGGACGTCCAGCTGCTGTACTGGCGTGCAAATTCTAGCCTTCGCCGTCGATGAACAGCAGTCAGCATAGGTGCACGAACCAGGCGTCTGCTTCGGAGGCCCAGACGCAGCAATGTTCGCTGAATAGTACTTTGGGAGACACTTTTGGTAGCCCCTTGGTTCATTTTGGTGGTCAGTTGCTCAACGGTAGCCCGTCTATCTGCCCGAACGCATCTCCGCAACCGTCGTTCGCCTCTGTCATCTATGGCCCGTGGTGCACCACATTTGCCACGTCGCTGATTTTGGACAGTCCCATTTTGCCATGCACGGTACACTTTTACCACGGCGGCACGCGAACAGTTCACAAACTCAGCCGTTTCGGAAATGCTTCCACCCTTGGCCCGAAAGCCAATGATCATGCCCTTTTGGAAGTCGGATAAATCGCTTCGTTTCTGCATTACGCCAACGATTGAAATGTTTTCCGAAGCCCTCACACACCCTTTATATACGCTCAACTGCACTGTGCTGCCACCTGCCTTCTGTGATTGGTTATTTAACTCTGACATGGAAAGTACGTGGTGGTCACATTAATGTGACTGGACTGTGTATATGTAAGCAAAAAGGCAACTTGAAGCCTAAAATCAGTTTTATACTGTTGGTATTCTAGAAGAATATTCAAAGCAATTGTAGCAGATTTCTCTTTTTGGCGTTCTTCAAACTGTGTTCCCTGGTGTTTTGTGAGTCAAGCCCTAGGATTCCGTGAGTCAAAATAAAAATTCAAAAAGAAAATTATAAAGCACTTACAATAATTGAGTAGTGTTTATTAACTAAAGCATATAAAGACACATTTAGTTATAGATTAATTTTAAGACTTAACGTTTTGTCGTAATATGTCAAAGAGAAAGACATCCAATGCTTCGCAAAACTAAGCAGTTTTCTAATGGAAAATTAATCGAATTAAGGTGACGGTGTTAAAAATTATGTAGTAGAGGCCCTTTTTTAAACTGAAGAAAACTGTAACAGAATATTTCCCATAGTTTCTATGGTTCTGCGTTTAAACCATCGAAACTATTCCTGCAAAATTTACAAACGCTGATTCTTGTTGTTTAACTTCTCCAATAATGGTTATTCGACGTGTTACTTTAACGTAAATTAAGATATATTTTTCGGTAGAATCTTAGTACACGGTACGCCCTCGGCCCGGTTTTGAAAACTGCACCAAAATCGCGCATTTACTGCTGATCATAAACATCGCAGTTACTGTTCATTATAAAGTCTCCGTATCCCGTATGTACCAGATACTAGGATTAAACATACTAAGGGTGGGAGTTCTAACTAGTTAATAGTTCTAATAGAAACTTAGTAGTTCTAAGGGGTCCGTGAATGGACAAAGTTTGAAGACCACTGATGTAGAGGAATTTGATTTGGAGAAGATTTAGGCGAGACTGTACTGCAGGCAGAAACTTCGAGGCCTTTTTATCGTTCACGACATTTTTCTTAGTCTCTTATCTACGATACTGTGTGTCCATACCTTTAGAATTTCCAATACACAGTCTCGCGCGCTAGAGATTTAAAAAAAAAATCGTACAGTGTTGCCACTCTTATCTACGATACTGTGAGTCCAGGCACCATAGGGCTTGGTAATTAATAGTGGAAACATGGTCCATTAACTAGAAGACCAATAAAAATTAGCTTAACAGGAAAGAGCTGGAACAACTAGAGATGCAGCAGTAAAATTCGATTATGAATAAAACGTTTCAGAGGAAGCGAAGAAATAAGTGATTCCAGTTCTTTTGATCCACGAAATTTATATACAGAAGAATGAAACGTAAATCTTGTAATGAAGTCACTCTGATAATGCAGTAGCAAGACACAGCATAAGTATATTCAATGGCAATGCCATGCCTAAGTTCAGGTGCATTTAAAGCGTAGACAACAATAAATCACGTTAGCAAATTTTGAGTGAAACGGAATCCGAAAATGTCTGAAGCAGAATCGGTTGAGCTAAGAGGAAAAAAAATAAAAGCTTTCAGATTTTACATTACGTCCAAAGAGTTGTTTTGTTAACATTTTATGTGTTACCTTTATTTATTAAATATCATGTTCTTCGCCCTTTAAATACTAAAATTCACTTCAACAGGAATATCGCAAAATATTTTTAAATGAGCCATACATTTAGAATGTCCGATACACAATCTCGTGCGCTGGATATATATATTTCCCTCGTACAGTGTTGCTATTGCTCGCTTTGAAATTTCTGAGTTTGTTAATAAAAAATTCGTTAACGTTTTACAAAATATGAAACAATAATAAAACAAATTCCAAATCTGGGATTCCAAATGCCCATATTCTGGTGGAAACGTATACCTTTTTCAAAATTTGATGACTCTAGGTACCGCTGTTTTATCACATTGCGGGAAACATTTATGCACATTCTTCATTGTTTAATTTCCTTAAATATAATACAGGGCTCTAATATTTGGTGGCAATCATTTGAAAAGTGGACCGACATTTATAGTGAACCAATGCAAAATGCCAAAACGAAATTAATAGTCCTCCTGGGAAAATTGGCCCTTTGGACTAAAATAAATAAATAAAATAAATACTAAAAGCTTTCAGATTTTACATTACTCTCAAAGGGGCTTTTTTTTAACGTTTTCTGTGTTACCTTTATTTATTAAATATCATGTTCTTCGCGCTTAAACCATAGAATTCAATTCAACACCAGTATCGCAAAATAATCTTAAAATGAGCATACCTTTAGAATTCCCAATACACAGTCTCGCGCGCTAGAGGAAAAAAAAAAAATTCGTACAGTGTTGCCATTGCTCGCTTTAAAATCGTTGAGTTTGTTAATCCAAAATTCGTTAAATTGTTACAAAATATGAAATCGATAATAAAACAAAATCCAAATCCTAAATGCCCTTATTCGATGGAAGATTACGTTATTCAAAATTTGAGGGCTCTTTGTACCGTTGTTTTATCACAATGCGAGAAACGTACATGCATTTATGCAGATTCTTCATTCTTTAATTTCGTTAATATAACACAGGGCGATAACGCAGAAAGTGAAGCGACACGAAATGCCAAAATAAAATTAATAGCCCTTCTGAACTAACGCTCCTTTAGGCTAATAAGATGCTATGTATAAGAATCTTCTATAATCTATTAAAAGTGTCAGACAGCTACCTGATATTTTTATGTAAAGAGACTCCTGATCTGAAAAAGAACATCTCTTCCTGATCATTTACTTATGCTACACACTTTTCTTCGTGCAGGTTTGATAAAATTAATTTTTCATTTATTTTATCTGTTTATTTTATTTTATTTTATTTTTTATTTATTTATATTTTTTTTTGTTTGGTTTGTCTTAGATTTAATGATTTCTCTTGGTTTTGGTTCGCGAACCAGTGCACAAAGCATTATTGTAATGTTTAAAGAAATAATCGTTCGCTGTTCAGCTACGGATTGATATTGATTCCTACTGAGAAAATAGTTTCGGTTCACAAACATTTCGCGTGGCAAACTGCCTTCAGGAACGAACTGTATTCGTGTAATTACTAATATAGAAACTATCCCCACAAAATATTATACCATAATACATCAGAACAGAATATTTAAGTCAAGCATGTAATGTAATACCCTGCTATAATCTTTTTTATGATATTTATGGTAGTAAAATATATCAGAACAGAATATTTACATTCAAGCTTGTCATATTCCACTCATTTTAACTAGGTTTTCGAATTTTAACTAATATTTCATAAAAAATGCAATTCTTTGCAATTCTCCGCGGAAAAAAAAATTTCTTTGGAAGATACCGGAAAAAAAAATTTTTAAGTATTCAAAATGATCTTATAGAGGTGTAATTGTTTTATTTCTGTCCCTTCAAAATTTCCGTTATGTCTTTTCAAAAGTTCGTAAAAGAAAACGTATTAAATACTGAAATGCTTCTTAGTAGCTTTTCAAGCGTTAAATATCTTTAAACGTCAAGGGTTGTAATCTAAGATATATATTAATGATACTAATAATATGCATTTCATATTGCTTCATAGGAATCTGAGTTCATAAAAAAGGGTTTGAATTCTAGCATAAAAGTGCGATTACTGTTGTTCTCAAACATTTGTAGCATATTCGAACCTTCATCTTGATAAAACAAATCGCAATTTTTATCCACAAGAATATATAAAATTAACCACAAGAAAATATAGTAAATTAAACTGAAACCCAGATTTATTCCTCCTACTCGATTCCCAGGGCAACTGATATTCTTTTTATAGCAGCTATTTCCTTCTCTGGAATTTTTGCAATGAAATCGTCCAATGCCTTTCGCAATTGAAGATAAAAAAAATCGTTAATCGTTTGCAAGTTGCAGCACAACATTTCGTAACCAATTCTCTGAAAATAAAATCTGGGAAATTGAACTCGGAGATGAAGCAGTACTTTAAGTAATTTATAAGAATAATAAAATATTGTAATTTTGGTTTCAGTACTTATAGTCTATCGATAATATTTTATAAATAACTATCTCAAGATATAAAATTTCAGAAAAATATAATTAATAGAAGAACTAAGTTCTGTTGGAAATTGACTGAGGAAAATAAATAGATTTATTTCTGGAATGATTTAATATTATTTATCTAAAATCAATCGAAAACATTACGTGCAGTATTTTAACCATATTCCCAACTTGTTTTAATGTGCTATACTTAAAACTAGTATTCAGTCTGGTTTTAATGCAATAACAAAAATTTTATTTCGAATCGCGTTTTATCAGTAAATGTATCGTTTCAGAAAATGCGTTTAGACAAGATTCTAGAAAGCAAGTACGAAATTTGCGATATGAGCTTTCAGGTTTAAGTTTAATATTTGAGACGCATCCGAAACTGATATTTTTGCACTGTGAATGACGTAAGTTCGTTGAGAAAACCGAATTCAATTTTAAATGCTCTCTCTCTCTCTCTCTCTATGCAACTTATTTTGAGAAATGTTTACTGCGGCAT
Organism: Stegodyphus mimosarum; assembly: GCA_000611955.2. Classification (NCBI taxonomy): domain Eukaryota; kingdom Metazoa; phylum Arthropoda; class Arachnida; order Araneae; family Eresidae; genus Stegodyphus; species Stegodyphus mimosarum. The sequence goes on from KK118485.1 coordinate 501,549, forward strand.
ATTCACGATATATAAATCATATTAAATAGGAATTTCAGAAATTCAGTCAAGCTTGGTTATAAACAAAAACCAATACCAAAATAGTGCAAGTATTCCACTCTCATTTTCAGCGAAAACAATATGCCATCTAAATAAAAGTTTCGAAAAATATTAGGATGAAGGTAGTAAAATTTGTTTATTATCCTAATTTTTGAAGTAGACAATAGTGTGCAAATTCAGAACTCCCGAGCGAACTGACCAGGTTCCGTCTAAAATAATGCAATTAAAAAACGCTTTTTATAAAGTAAGCTTTTATTTAAAATGGATATGATTATTAATGCACTAAAAAGAGAATAACAGTAGTTTAAAATATAGCTTAAAGAGAATAATATATTAAATAATTCTATTTACAGAATCCAACTACATTTTATATCTCGAAAAGGATGGGGCTTCCATAATAAATTGAAAAAGATAACAGCTCATACCTTTGACAATGCAATTAAATTAAAAGATTTCGTTATGTAGGCATCCAACACTTTTATTATTCGCGATATAAAATTGTAGATGAATTCTATAAATAGAAGTATTTAATTTATTATTCTTATTAAACTATATATCAAACTGCTAGTTTCGTTTTAGTATATTAACATCAAACCCATTTTAAAAAGAAAATATGAAATAAATAAAAATAACAGAATATCATTCATAGAATGAAGATTTTGCTTTGAATATTTGCTTCTAAAATTGGATGTTATAATAATGCTACTTAAAGCGCACTTTACCTGAAGGTAAAATGAGAAAACCGGTCTGTTTCAGAACACATTTTTTAAAAAGTGTAGAAAATAGCTCAATTGGTATTTCTTTAAATTTTTTATTTGAAAGACGACAAAAAGTTTAATAATCAGTGAAAATTTCGAAATTTTACATCCGATACATTTTCAGATAATGAGACTTTAAAATCATAAATGTCAAGTAGTCTAAGAAATCGAGCAATTTTTAAAAATTCTCCAAAAAGTTAAAAATTAGGTTGCAATTTTCATACAAATTTCACTGAAAAGATTTTTATCTACTTGGTGCAAAGAGTAAAATTCTGGTTTTTTTAGTTCGTTCGTTAAACGAAGATGTGGGCAAAAAATCGTTTAAGCATTAAATAAAAAAATCGGAATCGAATTTTCGAGGGAGTGGGGAAACCACATTGCATGTCATCGACAGACTGTATGTGTATAAAATTTGAGAAACTGCTAGTAATAATAATAATAATAACAGATGTGGTTATATTATCTGGAAGTTGTTTTTTGTTCGTAGCTGTGCGTAATTTAATTGTATACACAATTCGGGATATATAAATAAGATTAAATGGTCCATTAAAAGTAAATAACTCAGTCGTAAAAATAAATCAAATGTTCAACCATTAATCTTCTGTTTCACATTGATTTCTATAAAAGTATAAATGTTAATGGAAAAAAAAGACTGTTTTGAATACAGATATAATTTATGAAACAAAATTTAACTTATTCTCCAAATTAAACTACTTTAAAAATACAGATGGCTGTTAATAGTATTTTTCTGTCAATTATAATACAGATTATTCCTGTCTGCACCAACCTCAGTTGTTAGTTAATCGTGCTTTGCGAAGCATTTCTCTAAATGAATAAATAATAATAAAAATAATTTAAAAAAAATATCTGAAAGCTTTCAAATTTTACATTACGCCCAAAGGGACTTTTTTTAACGTTTAGTGTGTTATCTTTATTTATTAAATCTCATATTCTTTTCACTTAAACCACAAAATTCAATTCAACATCAATATCGCAAAATAATTTTAAAATGAGAAATAAGCATATCAATTGAATTTCCGATACACAGTCTCGCGCGCCGGAGATATTTTCACCACCAGTGTTACCATTGCTCGCTTTGAAATCGTTGACTTTGTTAATCCAAATTTCGTTAAATTGTTACAAAATATGAATTAATAATAAAACAAATTCCAAATTAGGGCTTCAAATGCCCATATTCGGTGGAAGATTACGTTATTCAAAATTTGATAGCTCTAATTGCTGTTGTTTTATCACAATCCGAGAAACATGCATACATTTACACAGATTCTTCGTTATTTGATTTCCTTAAATATAACACAGGGCGATAATATTTGGTGGCAACAATTTGAAAAGTGATACGCTGTGAATCAACGCAAAATGGCAAAACGAAATTAATGTCCCTTCTGGGTTAATTCCCTTTGGGCTAAAAATGACTAATCTTCATAAAATATTAATAGTCTCTTCGCACATAACAACAAAATCTTTGCATGAAAACCATACCGGTCTAGGCACACACGAAATATTCTACTAATATTATTGTTACAAGGTTCGTACGGTCCTTAAAAGCCCTTAGGTTTTTTGGAATCGATTTTGGTCCTTAAAAGTCCTTAATTTCGGCCGAAATCGGCAGAAGATCCTTAATTTTAATCATCGGAAATTTCTGTCTGTTTTTGCGATTGCCATTTTGAGTGTGAATTAGCATTTTGGAGGAATATTTTTGACGATTCACTGACATGCCGAAATATTTAATTTTTTCTAATGAAGAGCTCTTAAAGAATTTTTTGCTCTTGGGGATGGGAATTCTTTTATTAAACGGTTCCAAATTTGGCGACTTATCAACATTTTGGCGATATTAAGATTAGTTTTTACAGGGAATTTTGAATTCCGATATAAGGGAATTTTTTGATGATTTTTTTAAACGTAGTAACGCTGATAAATTTCATTAAGATAATGGTAATATATTGAAATTATATTTAAAAATAACATTAAAATAAAGCATTTTTGTTTTTAGCTGTCATATTATTAAAGTTCTATTTTGACCACTTATTATACAATATTTTGAGTCTGAAAAATAGGCAAGGTATAATGCTATATAAAGTACAATTTACAAAACAGCAAAAGCAAATAGCTATGTAATGAATTAAAAATATCTTTTTTTTAAGTTTTTCATGGCAGGAGCTTTCCCCTGTTATCATCTCAGAGTTTGCATCAGTTTTCTGCATAAAATTAATTTTACACTCTTTTCTTCTGATTTTTTTCCCAAAATATTTCTGGCTTTTTGCCGTTACAGAATTGGTAGGGGTAATTTTTCTTTAGGATTTTAGACATTACAACTTGGAAAGTTTAGAAGGATTTGAAGGCAAGATTTATAGACCTACGATTCTAGAAGATTCCAAAAAACTGTGACAAAATGAAAAGTGTCTCCATGGTATTAACAAGTAATGAATGTACATTACAGAAATTTTGCGATGAATTTCTTGCTTTTTGAAGAACGTCTTGAAGAACAATAAAAACATAATATTTGAATGTTTTACTTCTGATACTAGAATCTTTTTCTTATAACATGTTTATCTTCCCTTTATTTTTCCTACTTTTCACTAGACACAAGCACGGAAAATATCAGAAATGCTTCTTAGCGTATCACAAGCAGCATTATAGACAAGCATTATAGAAAGGAATTTTTTTATTGATAAAAAAATTGAAAACCGACAGTTTAAAAGATTCATCTAATATGCCTTAATGCATCAAACACAGGGCTGGCGCTAGGCATTTTCCCACCTGATGCAATGTTTGTAGATCCTAAGTTCTACTGTCTAGTGCCTTTTGAAATTCTGCTTCCAATGCCTGCTCTAAATTCTAAAAGATTTGCCATTTCTAGATTTTGTTGCTCAGTATGTCACTAAATATTAAAACTTCTGCAACACCAGCTCTGTAACCGGCCGTTACCATACATATTTTATATTTCTTCTATATGTTCATATTACTAAAGAAATAAAATTAGTAGCTTTTTCTATACATTCTAAATGCATTTAATTTTTTTTAGAATAACAGAAATCTTTAATTAAATCCAAAAATTCTAAATTGAAAAGGAAACGTGTTGAAGAAAGAAACTGAATACATAAGAGAGAGAAAATTATTCTTCAAAGATATGTACAGTTATTATTATGTAAATTACCCAGTTGTTTATAATTTCAGCCTTTACTATAATAATAGTAAGATATTTCCCTCGTTATTATACTGATAAGCAATGTACTGCTCTAATTTTGAAGGTAAATCGAAGGTTTTGAAGTAAATGGCCATGAAGATTCGCAACAGTTTTTCATTATGCCCAGGTACTATTTCCTACAAAAATTTTAGATGATACTTTTTTTGTATGACTAAGAAATGTCCGTATTGCTATTTAATTTTTCTATTTCGTTTTATGATTCCATAAAATTTTGAATAGCTTATTTGTATCTCGTAATTTGTAACTTTTGTAAGAAATAAGCAATTTTTCTCAAAGTTTCTTGTATGTATGTTTTATATTCTTTTCTAGTATTACTTTGCGCTTTACTTTATTTACAACTGAAATGTAATCCGTGTAATAAACCTCAAACATTTATACATCAGTTTTAGATGAATGACAATATTATAGGCACTGACAGTTCCTTCTTTCACAGAACAAATTACTCCTTAACGAATTTTCTATCTGAAAAACTTTGATTACCAATAAAAAACAAAAACTTTACTACAGATATCTTTAAAAAAGAACGCAAATCCTTTTTAAACAGTCGTTTAAAGATATTTCGCAAGGAACATGAAAAAGCAAAATATGAGAAAATGAGTTAAGAAATAATGCATAAATTCTCAATTTTAACTCAAATAGGCCATATTGCAGCAATTTTCCTACTTCTGGAATGCCACTTGCCCGTACATTGGCTGAAATAATAAGGATCCAAGACAAGTACCCGAAAGAGTGAATAAGAATAAATTCCAATAACAACACGCAACGGTATTGTCATGTTGCACGCGCTGATAGCAGTCACTAAAACAAGCAGGCAGTCACTGTTTCAATATAAGTTATGTTTCTATTGTTGAGATTCGAAATAAAGTCGTGATTCTTAGTAAGCGCGCCTTCATAACTGTCAAAAGAGCAAATAATGTCTTAAACCCCTACCACTTCGTATTATTTCAGCTAGAGAAATTTGGATTTCTTTAGGCACTGAAAAAGAAGGTATGGATAATTGATGGAATTTGGATGATTTTGACCACTGACCTACGTTCTTTATTAACGCTTAGTTTTATAGCGCTTATTTTCTTATCAAAATTTGGCAGCAAATATTTTTTATCGTTCGTTCGTTTGTTTAAGTGTAAGTCAGGAAACAGAATTCTGAAAAATGAGATGTTTTTATATTCTGGGTAATAGCAATGTTTACTTTTTAATGCATTTTTCTACGTCTGCTGCTTTAACGATCATTAAATCAACATTCTGACTCTTATTGTTGTTCCAATCTAGAGTACTAATTACATTTTATTTTCTAAAGTACTAGATTTCTAATTCTAGAGGTTTTCTAGAGTACTAATTACGTTCTTTTCAATAAAAAGAAGGAAGTAATGGGTCACAGTGCATTAAGTGCATGCAGTTGATTTATATATACTCAAAAGTTTATGCATTAATCTTCTAAAACATTATATGAAAAGCGTTTATAAGATTTTTCAGTATTGTATGCTTTATAATATTTGCGGAAACATTTCAAAAAATGTGTGTGGAGAAAAGAAAACAAAATAAGCCATTTTTCTAAGTTGCCATATCCATAATTAATCCAAAGTAAATTCTAATTTAGTTTAAGAACGTGTAACTTTAACCTAAATTTGAATTTACTTTGAATTAAATTTAATATCTGTAAAGAAAAATCTTTAGCTCAAAATTGTATGGAATAGGAAGTTTATGTTTTAAAAACGCCCCCCAGTATAAACGGTTTAGTAATTGTATTATAGTTGTTTCTTACCTGCCTTATATTCTGACTTAATGTGAATCACGTAAGTTCTCTAACTATTAAATTTTAAAAAAATATGAAAGCCTTCAAATTTTATATTACGCCCAGAGAGGCGTTTCTTTCATTTACATACATATATACGTTTCGAGCGTATTTGAACTAATCATATTTAAAAACAGTCTATCTTTAGAATTTCCGATAGACAGTCTCGCGCGCTGGAGATAAAAATGTTTTTTCCCGTACAGTGTTGCCGTTACTAGCTTTAAAATCATTGAGTCTGTTAATCGAAAATTCGTAAAAACTTTTAAAAATATGATATGAAATACACAATAAAACAAATTCAAAATTCGGGCTTCCAGGTGTCTATATTCGGATGGAGGACTCCATTATTCAAATTTGATTTTTCTAGGTACCGTTGTTTTTTCACAATGCGAGAAGAAACATGCATACATTCATGCAAATTCTGCATTATTTAATTTCTTTAAATATAATAAAGGGCGTAACATTTGGTGGCAACAATTTGAAAAGTAATTCAGACTTTTATAGTAATTCAAAGCAAAATCCTGTTTTGATACTAGAGCTAACGTTCCTCTGGGCTAATAACACATGAATTGTATAAATAATAGTGATTGCATAAAAATTAGTTCTGTTTTCCCAAAAATACATAATGTATACATTTAGACTAAAGTTAAGTTTCTCTTATTAGGTATTTCTTTGAATCTGAACGAGTGCTTTAAGGCTAAAGATTTGTTAAGAATTACAAAATTTGTAATTCTTAACAAATCTTTAGCCTTAAAGCACTCGTTCAGATTCAAATTTGTAATTCTTAACAAATCTTTAGCCTTAAAGCACTCGTTCAGATTCAAATTTGTAATTCTTAACAAATCTTTAGCCTTAAAGCACTCGTTCAGATTCAAAGAAATACCTAATAAGAGAAACTTAACTTTAGTCTAAATGTATACATTATGTATTTTTGGGAAAACAAAACTTATTTTTTCAAACAAAACTTTCTTCCATAATACGCTTTAACATAATTTTTCTACTGTAAATTTGTTTTTTAAAACCATTATATCTCTCTATTTGTTTACTGTTAAAAACTACATATGGGTTTTGAAATTATCGTCAATAGAGGAAATACAAATAAATTTTTAAAGTGTTCTCACTTTTTATTTTCAAAAATTGCATATTAAGTTAAACGTTTGTGAAAATGAGTAATTTATTCAGTATTGCTTCCAAGTTTAAAAACAGCCTTATGTAGAGACCAACATGACAATATCCAATATTATATAAAAATAGGGAAGGTAATGATATTAAAACACGTGCTCTTTTACTGAGCAATCAAAAAATTATATACCATTTTGCGCCTTCGTTTCAGAACTCTTTATTATTAATTATTAATTAAGTATCATTACAAGATATTATCGTAATGCAAGTGCTGCATTCTCAATATTATCGAACTGTATAGTTTTAAGTAAATACCCTCCATGAATTCCAATTACCCACAAACTCCGAACTCAGAAGTTCGACATATTTTTCATTATCGTTTCCTGAGCTATTACTGTAATTTTTCTCGAACTGCGAAAGTAAGTTCATCAGTGATCCAGGTCTTACACAGAAGATTTCCGCTTTGTAGTGTTCCTGAAAAAATTAGAAGCTGAGCTGAATCCTAATTGGAGCTTTGCAGAGATGCTTTTGCCATAACTAACGTTTTCTATCCTTAACAACACATTACTATGACAATTCTGCCTTGACGACAACAAACGACAAACCAGGCTTAGAAAAAATACTGGGCTAATCTCCTCCTAGCAACTACACCCAAAGTCCAAGCTGCTGGTTGCTGCTGCTTGCGTGGATTATCTGCTTGAAGAAAGGATGTTTTCGAGGAGAACTTTATAAGGCGGCTCCTATTCTATATTACACATGAAGAATTCTACGTAAGTTTCATGTAGCTAAACCTGGGTCAGCCTACCAGTATTCAGAGATATTCTCCACTCAGCAATCCTTGCGGTATATCAGAACACATAAACTAGAAAAACCCCCAAAACATTTTTAACAGTGGCAACAAATATTTCACGTCCTTAACATCAATTACTGAGTTATTACTTACAAATTACTGAGTAAATTTAATCTGAAACATTAGCAGCAAAAATAGGCTTAAATAATAGCTTAGACAGCAGTATATATGTTCTAAAATATTTTGCGGTTTAATCGCTAGAAAAAGTTTAAAGAAATATGACAGTAATTAGAAGCTGGAATGAATGTTTAAAAATTTGATGAATTAAGTATTCGATGAATGACAGTAACAAAAATTATAAATATTTCTAACGGCATTTTATTTTGTTTCCGTCACTTAAAACTTGATTGGCACTATTGCAGTTCGCGGAGTGGAGTCAGGTAACACGGCTAATGCATTAACAAAACTCATCGTAAAATCTGTAAAATACTTTAATATTATTAAATTATTAAAAAAAGAATCTGTATGCTTGTTCGTCGCGCTGTGGAAAGGTAATGCCATCCAGAACCCCAGATTTTGATCGCAAGTATTCTTGAACCCGAACCTGTGCACCTCGAACCCCGAATTCTGAATTTTTTCGGTTTGGTTGGTTGTTTTATTAAGATTACGGCACTAGGGCTATCTGCCTGAAGCTGGTTCGTATACACGTTACCACATGAGAAAAACCACATCCATCAGACATCCATGCAGCCCTCCCGTTCGCCTCGTATCGAACCCAAGCCGGAACTACCCCTGTTCACCTACTTTACCGCTCTGCCACTGGTGGGCCGAATTCTTTTATTATTCACTTTATATGAACTTTTGATATATTCGGTGGTTTAAAAGCAACGCGTTGCCACTTCCCTAAATAATATACTTTTATTTTCCATGCGCCAGTGTGTTGCCATTTGTCAAAGTGTAATGTATTTAGATTACAAATTTAATCTGTCTGTTTTTAATTAAAAAGAGAAGTTATTTAAAAGCTCTAAACGCAGTTCTTAATAATACAGGGTGTTTATAAAGTCCCGGACACATTTTGATGTTTAATAACTCATAAAATGATAAAGATATATTAAAATTAATAACATAAATGGTTAGATAGACTCAAAAAGTTTCATGACCCTTGTCAATGAACTTCCACGTGTGCCCCTTCGTATCACGGAGAATATCAAGTCGATATTCAATTTTACGCCAGGTACCGGCAAGCATGTCGGCATCCACAGAGGCTATTGCGGTTGTAATTCTGGCTTTTAGGTCATCCATGTTCGACACGCTCCTTCTGTAAACGTTGTCCTTTACAAATCCCCAAAGGAAAAAGTCCGGGGTTATATCAGGTGATCTAGGTGGCCAAGGAATTAGACCTCCTCGTCCAATCCATCTTCCTTTAAAATGGTCATTCAAGGAACTACGAACGATGGTACCCCAATGAGGTGGTGCACCATCTTGTTGCAAAAAGACATGTGGCTGAAGCTCTTCTAGTTGTGGAAATACGAAGTTTTCCAACATGTCTAAGTATACGACTGATGAGACCGTCTTTTCTGTAAAAAAGAAAGGCCCAATGACTCGGTCATGCATTAATCCACACCACAAATTAACCTTTGGGGAATCCTTTTGTGCCTCACGGTATTCATGTGGGTTTTCAGATCCCCATACGTGCGCACATTATCGCGGTTAACAATGCCAGAAAGACAAAAGGATGCAATTAATAAGCAGACGATATTTAGAAAAGTACAGATATTTTGGATTGGAAAATGAAATTATCTGAAATTAACCACACGCGCAGACTATATTTACAAAAGTAAAAATATTCAAACCTGAAAAGGAAAATATATGTTATGCCATCAATAAATGCCATAAGTTTGTTTATATCTTCATTATTTTATGAGTTATTAAACATCAAAATGGGTCCGGGATTTTATAAACACCCTGTACTTTTTTCATAAAGTTAAATAAAAATGTATTTGATTCATGATATATCTAATTAATAATTTTAAGGAACATTTACAATTTTTATTATTTATTTATAAAAGTTCTTTTCTAGTTCGATTCAGGTAAAGAGTACAGATTGTCCCATCCCCTTATTCAATTTGTGTGGCTTTTCTACATTTATTAATCTTTCTTACGGTGTTATACTATAATTTAAAGGCTTAAGATACAGTTGCCCTACCCGGTTGGACCTCAGCTAGTAATTGGTTCGAAAATTCTTTATTGTTCATTTTATTTGGTCTGTTCAGTCGATCCTGCATCTTGCGTTTTTGTCGTTAAGCACCTTTTTTGATCTTTTCTTCAATGTTCTTTGAAAATGGTTGGCTAAGTTTCATTGAATTGGTTAGGAAAAAAAGATTTTTATTACGGAAATAATACAGCCTATGATTGCTGCAGAACGATTATTGGGTTTTTATAATATCAAATTATTCATAAGACACAAAACAATGGGGGGGGGAGAAAAGGAAACAATCCTTATTTGAACTAACATCAATACTGCCGATACATGCTGAAAAATAAAACATATCAAAAATATATAACTATAAGGAATCCAGCTCAGAAGATCTGAAGGGAAGATATACAGTGTCTCACAAAAGTGATGGGACACTTGTGCTTTACAAAAGGAAACCGTAATAAAATAAATTAAAAAAACATGTAAAAATTTTTTGTGGGTGTGTTTCATACTTAAAGTTAGTAACAATTATTACATAACATACATTTCTCAAAATATTAATTTAATAAAAATACAATTGTTTAGAACGGAGCAAAAAATGGCTCACATAAGTGATGGGACACCATTAGACTATGCAACAAAAATCGACTAAAAATATTTTTTGTGGTTTTTAGTTTTACTCAAAAGCAATTGTCAATAATTTATAAAATCATCTGCATTATTTCTTTCCAGTTTGTTTTGGGAATTTTGTGTTTTTTAGCTCTGTGCAGCCATGAATGCTAAACGAAAAGAAACTTTGCCTGAAATTCGAAAATTAGTTATTAATTTGCATATTGAACGTGGAAAATCTATTAGAGAAACTACTCAAATAGTTAACTTGAGTCATTCATCATTTTTCAGTATCATTAAACGATATAAAAAGAATCATGGTTCATGATAAAAGAAGACCTGGCCGACCATCAAAGCTATCCAATGGAATAAAGCGAATTATCGTTCGAAATATTTAAAAAATCCAAGAATGAATGCTCCAAAAGTTGCTGCTGATTTACAAGCATTATATGGAGTAATTGTTCATCCTGAGACTATTAACTATTAGAAGAGTAATTCGATCTACTGGATATCACGGTAGAGCAGCCAGGAAAAAATTCTTCGTAAGTGAAAAGAATAGAAAACTCAGACTGGCTTTCGCAAAATCGAACATAAATAAGAATTTTGATTACTGGAATGAAGCTCTATTTGCTGATGAGAGTAAATTTAATATATTTGGTTCTGACGGTAGAACCTTGGTGTGGAGAAAACCCAGGGAAAAATTTCGCAAACAGAACTTGGTGCCAACAGTAAAACATGGTGGAGGAGGAGTTATGGTATGGGGGTGTATGTCGTCCGCTAGAGTTGGTAATCTTGTTTTTATTGGCAGTATAATGGATCAGTAAAAGTATATTGGCATATTAAATCAAAATTTGAAATCTTCAGCGCGAAAATTGAACCTTCATAACGATTTTAAATTCTACCAAGACAATGACCCCAAGCACACTACTTTGAACGTTAGACTCTGGCTGCCGTATAACTGTCCTGAAATAATAAAAACACCACCACAATCTCCAGACTTAAATCCCATAGAGAATATTTGGCAAGAATTGGAATCAAGAATTCGCAAACACACCATTTCTTCAAAACAACAATTAAAATCGGTGCTTCGAGAAGAATGTGGTAAAATCACTCCAGAAATCACAAAAAAATTATTCGAATCCATCCCAAGAAGATTAAATCATGTTTTAAAAGTAAAAGGAAATCCAATAAAATATTAAAACCTTTTAAAAAGTAAAATTTTTGGATAAATATTTGGTGGAAAAGTAAGTGTCCCATCACTTATGTGAGCCCTTTTTTGCTCCGTTCTAAATAATTGTATTTTTATTAAATTAATATTTTAATATTTTGAGAAAATGTATGTTATGTAATAATTGTTACTAAATTTAAGTATGAAACACACCCACAAAATATTTTTACATGTTTTTTTAATTTATTTTACCACAGTTTCCTTTTGTAAATCACAAGTGTCCCATCACTTTTGTGAGACACTGTAAGCCGATTTATATTTCCTTTTTCATATTTAATTGTTGAAGAAAAATTGTATTTACACACTGAAAAATAAAATGTTTTCGAAAAACCTTTTTTCATTCATATACTTTCCAGAGCATAGTTAAAAGTAATTATCATAAGAAATTGAACAGTAAACTGTTGTATTCACTTTAACTCATTTTGTCCGTTCAGTCTATCCTACATCTTGCGATATGGTCGTTAAGCTCTTTTTTTTCCAATCTTTTTGAAAAAGTTTGGTTTCAGTGATCAAAAAAGGTTTTCAATGTTCTTTGAAAAAGATTCTTTACTATTCATCTTTACTATTCATCAAGTCTAAAATCATTCAATTAGAACGATAAATAAGTATAATAAAAAAAGTTAATTCATTTGGTTATTAGAAATCTCATTAAACATTTTTACGAAATTACACACTGCCCATGAAATTACATCTGCTGAACTCGTTTAAGCCATAATATATACTAAGGACGTTTACACATTTTTAAAATTAGTTTTGTAAAGAATTAAAAAAAGTGAATGTTTTCGAATAAAAATTTATTGCAGCAGCCTATTGCTTGAAATGACGAATATCGTATGCTATTTTTAAACTTATTCTTCTTTCAAAATGACGATTCTGAACAAGTTGTGGATTGAATGATATATTTTTAATTTTGCCTTTCACACCGTTTCTGAGCTATGGAATAACAATTTTTCCGATGAGAAATATTGCTATTCCATAAATCAAAAACGGTGTGAAAGACGTGCTATTAAGATTTCTAATTCTAAAATGAGCAGCATTATTAATCACAAAGAGAAAAACCATTAATCATTACTTTTACACGGAAAGAAGATTCCGAATGAATACCCGAAAAAGGTAAGTACTGTTTCTATGGTAACAAGAGAAAAATCCGCCGACGCACAAATCAGATCCAAAATCTTTAAATACATCTATTGTAACAATAAAAAATAATAAACCAAGATTTACAACTTAAGAAAGCTGGCAAAAATAATGTTCCCCAGATTTTGCTGACGCATGTCGCCCAACACAGAACAATTTATAGAATCCTGTACAAAAACGGTTTAGTGGGAAATAAATGGAAATACATTGTGATTCTTGATAAAATGCGGGTTTACCTAAATGACTGAATTAAAAAAGGTCCCTATATTATCGAAAACGAAGAGGAAAAAAAGTGCACAAACCTGGTTCCGTCAATCCAAGTAATTTTTCAGTAAGGAGTTTATGATTCTAGCACGATTTTCTCACAGTGAGAAATCAAAAATAAGAAGAGGGGTGAGGGAAATGTTCAAATCTACTCAACATAAGAAGAGGGGTGAGGGAAATGTTCAAATCTACTCAACATATTATTAAGAGAAAGTTTTGAGTATGGTATTTGCAGCAGAAATTCCATTCTTTATCCGGATGACTTTCAAAGACTGAAACTTCATCAAGCCAAAGAAACAAGTCATACTTCGAAAATTACCACTGCATTTCTTGTAAAAAGGAAGTCTGGTACAGGGTCTGCATATATCACTTTTCCTGCAAAGTCCTCAGATGTTTCATCTGTGGAGTATTGTGCCTTTGGTCTCTTGAAAAGAGCTGTTCTTAACACAAACCCACTACAGTTGATGGACTCTGGACCTGGTGGAAAAGGAAATGGAATTTAAAAGAAAAGCCCTTCTATCATGGAAATCACGATGATCACAATGATCTTCTTCTATCATGGAAATCACGATGTAGACTTATAGTCCAGAAAAAATGCTATCAGATAAAACATTTGTGGATTTTTCCTTTTTATTCCAATTAAAAATTTATTCAATGTTATTTAGTATAACATTGGTGTATCTACGTTTTAAAATATTCCCAAAGCACGCATAGTCATTGCAAATATTTATGCTAGTTTATTACTACTTTATTAAGATGATAATGTTTTATGAAACTTTTCCCAATTTTGCATAAATTTTGAAGATCAAATAACTATGAACATCCTCCTTCTTCTTCTTCTACCGAAGGCATTTCGTCCACTGCATTTACTACATTTTGAAGTATTTTTTTCCTTCTTTCTAGTTCGTATCGAGAGACTAGCTCATCTTCCAAGAGATTTTTCATTCTGAAAATATTATTCGGGATCCAGGGTTTCACTGTATTTATCTCTAAAGAAGAAGAAAAAGGGGAAAAAATAGCTATAGCTAGCTTTGGGGGGGATGTAATTAACTATAAAAATAGTTTTAAACTTATAAACTTTGAGTTATTTTCTCCGTTGTTTTGGTTAGGTTGGGTTCCTGTTAATTGAAGTTCGCTCCATATGTGAAGTAAAACGAGATTTTTAGTTTACATTTGAGGTTTCTATGCTGCAGCCTGAATGGAAAGTCCTTCCGCTGTCTTTTAAAAAACATTTTAGTAAGTTGTCTGAGTAAAAACTATCGTTACCGTTCATACAGAGCTTACTTCTAGAATAACATAATAGAATATAGTATATTTGTTAACAGATACTTTTTTGGCATCTCCCTCTTAGTGCTAATTACGATTTTAAAAATAAATTGCACATCATTATTTAAGATTATTAAATGTTTTTAAACTATACATGAAAATCTCTACAGAAATGTATTTACCTTTGAACTACTATTTTCTCTTTTTTTAACTGTATACCTTTTACTGATTTCTTTTTCTCTTAGGATGTTCATTATAGTCGTTAAAATCTCTACTCTGGCAACCACAGCTCTGAAGGACAAGCAAAAGCAAATACAGTTCCTAATTAAAATCCCGCAGGGTGGACAGCGCTACGGAGTAGGATTCAAAGATCTGGCTTGCTTCCTTTTTTGATAAAGTTCTTTTTGGATATACAATGGCGCCGACGAGGCTTAAAATATGAGGTCCAAAATTGCGCAGTGAATTCCATCTTCAAGATTAAGAGCTGGGACTACGAAGTGTCTTCATTAGCAGGAAACAATAAAGATTTACTTAGTTATTCAAGCCTTGAACTTTTCTCTGCGTATTAGTTTCACTTAATTACTAATCATTGTGCATCTAAAAACTTTTGTTCCTTGAAAAATGGAATAAGGTACTAAAGGGTAGCGATGTAATCTCATTCGGTATGGACTGATGATCTAAGAAACAGACATACCAAATGAGACAGCATTGAGCCCGAAATATCATCAAGAAGAATGTTCACCTTAGCGCCTAAAAAAGGCTTTTTAGGACATAGGAACTGTGGACTAATCTCATTTCTTTGAAATCACGGATCAAAGGTTTCACTTTAATGAAGTTTCATTGCATTTTCAAAGACATCAATATTTCTGGAACTTCATATTTATCTATGACGTACGTATATTTTATTTATTTATTATTTTATTTGTATATGTATTTGTTTGTAAGAAAAACTTTTTTCTCCATACAAATATTTAGTCTTCAAACTGTGTATGTGTGGAACTCCGGAGTTGTGTGTGAGTCAAACCCTATGCTTTCGAGTCAAAATAAAAATTCGAAAAGCAAATTAAAAATGCGTTTGGTTATGAATTTGTTTTAAGGCTTATATAATTATATATCAAAGAAAATGACATGCAATGCTATGCAAAACTAAACAGTTTTCTAATGGAAAAAATGAATTGAATTTAGATGGCAGGGTTAAAAGTTATATAATGTAGCCCCTTTTTCAGTTGGAGAAAACTATGAAAGAGTATTTCGCAGAACAAAAAATTAACAATGACCGGATAAAAAAGTCCGCGATAGATCAGAAGGCTTGCAATGAAAGAAGGGGAACAACAGAAACAGAATCGAAGTTAAAAAATAAAAAAAAATAGCTCCTGAATTTGGGCTGCAGATTCATGCAGAGTACATAGAAGCTTCATGCACAACTAAAAACATTTTAATACAATTCTCAGTAACGTATTTAAATGAAAAATCTTTTCAACGTATGTGGCAACAAAAAAAACGTAGAAACAAATTAAATGCAGGATATGAAATGCAACTGCAGATAACGTAATAGCTCTAGACTTCGACAGTTTGTGTAAAAAATGCGAGCACACCGCTATTACTAAATATAATGTAAGGGTAGATGATACTTGGAGCATGTGATTATGCTATTAATGAATTATTTACATGTACTCTATCTTATATTTTTTAATAAAAAATGCAATATTTTTCAATTGTCTAAGATATATTTTTCGAAGTGTCGAACTGGGTTCCCTGAAAACCTTTATGATTATAAGGGTTCCGTGAGTGGATAAAGTTTGAAGACCACTGCTTTAGTTTATGCTGCTTTGCCATACATGTTTATTTATGTTTGTTTAGTTAATTAAAGCTTTTGAAACTGTATTTTGTCTTTCTTTAATCAGCAAATTATTCTGAGTATCGAACTTTTACTGACATCTCACAAGTCAGAATATGTGAATCTGTCAGTATTTCTCTTGGAGTCTTCAAGAGTATTCTAAATTTTTCTAACGGCCTTTGCTACCTAGACATTAAACAAAAAGTAGTCTTCCTCTCGGACTTAACGGCTACAGTACAAGCAGTCATCAGGGCAGAATCCTCTGAACAGCAGCTTGTAGCCTAGTTCCAGGAAAGACTCCTTGAACTACAGCAGCCAACAGATATTCATGTGCTGTGGATCCCAGACACTGCGACATCACTAGAAATGAACAGGAGGACAGACTCGCAAAAGAAGGATGCTCTATGCCTCAGCTAACGCATCCCCTAACATACAGAACCACATGTAGTAAAATTACAATAATACTGAGATAGCGCTGCGGCCATATTCAGACTGACCACGGGAAATGACTACATCCAGAGCCATCTCCGTAAAATCTGCATTGTCAGCTCCCCCATATGCCCCTATGTAATTCATGAGAAGAGAGCGCTGATCACTCCGCATCTGCAACGTTGGGGAGGTTAAAAACCCGGGAAGACCATCAAACGTCTGACATGCCAAAGACCAGTTAGCTGAAGAAGAAAAGTTTTTCTGCCACAAGCCTTTTTTTTTTTTTTTTTTTTTTTTTTAAATAGGGTTTTTTATGAGCATATGGGGTTTTCCAGAAAGACTGCATAGCTAAATATTTCTTGAATGGAATAAACTAGGCTTTTTAACTATCACAAGTTTGGTCACAAAATTCCTTTTTAGGGCAAATTTATTAAATTTTAATTTCTTGCACGGACCTCCTTCGAAACTTCCAGTTCATAAATTATTCCTTTCTCTATAAATTTCATATCTTTTTTCGAGACCACAATTTAGAAAACTAGCACTGGAAACAAAATAGCATGACTTAGCGCTTTCTCCGGAAGAACAGAATGCAGATTTAAAACTTGTATAATGCTGAATTTCCTTAAAATCAAATTTCAAATTTTAGTTTTTTACAGGTGATAGTTTGAAAGTGATGCTTCCAGATTATTGATTTTTTAAATAAATATGATTACTTTGAAAAATAGCGTTCGAGCGTTAATATGTGTCTTTAGCAATATTTATGTTTGACTCTTGAAATGTTAAGTGGCATGCACATGTCTAGAGCTTATGATAAGTAATACAGAGGATGTCTGCACATTTTAGAACGATTCCGGGACAGTTTTATAAATGTGTAAAATGCTTTTTCTTAAATGTTCGATCTAATAACCTTTCTTTCTGTACTATAAGTCCGAAACGTGATTTCCGTCTTAGAAATGCTTTTCGAAAAATTTTCAGGCGTACTGATTTTCGTTCCTCTTTCACTACTTTCCAAAGTTCATTAATCATATGACTTGTTTGGTTTATGTGATTACGGCAAAGCCTAGAGGGCTATCTGCCTAAGGGAAGAGATGCTTTCGTGGAGGACTTTCTTAGGGAGACTGGCTCGTATACCCGTTACACATGAGGAAAACCACGGAAACGCCCATGCAGTCAGCCCGTTCGTGGTGTCCTCGGACCGAACTACCAGTGTTTAGTGACTTTACCACTCGGCCGCTGTTGGGCACGTACGAAGTTTCATTTTTTTAAAGTCACTGGGATAAAAAAAAATATTTATTTTAGGAAATTTTTTGAACTATGGAATAGAAATATTTCTTTTCGGAAAGCGTAAAAACATATCCTTCAATCCACAGCTTGTTCGCACACGGTATTTTGAAAGAAGAATACATTTAAAAGTAGCAGACGATATTTCTCATTTCTGACAATAAGCTGTATTCAGAAATTTTTATTCTAAAACATTTCTCTCTCTTTTTTTCAATTCTTTATCCAAATTTTTTTTAATGTGTAAATGCCATCTGCAGCTTTGTTTGTATAAAAAAGATAAGCGTGGATGGAGAAAAGTACGCTATTTTTTTCCGATTTATGATGCAACTAGTTTCGATATTTAGTAAAAATCTGAGAATAATCAACCTGCAGAAAATAAGCAATCAAAGCGATACTAGTAGAATAAATTATTGCAAAAAAGTTGGACACAAGAGTTGTATGCAGGTGTAAGATGGATTAAAAGTACTTACTAATGCTCTGGCAACTAGACTTCCCAGTAAATGACATCTTTACTAGAGTCAAACACTTTTTTAAGAACAGGGAAATTACAGTCTTTTACATATGGAAAAGTTACCTTTTATTAATTATATTTAATCTGCAAAATTTCTCCCAAATTAAATTTAATTTTTGGCTGCCACAATCTTCAAAAACATTTCACCACTACACTGATTACTTCAAAATTGGCATATTTAATATTCTACATGTCAGTTATGCAAATATTAATTTTAAATGAAGCTTTATATGGTTTTAAAGCATATAAGCCACTTTTTAAACGGCCAGGCGCTTCATTTAATTGCCATTAGCCTTGCGCCACTACAAGTGACCCGAAGTCGTGGCCATTTCATGATGGAAGCACCTACTAGGTGGCCACCATCGCTTCCTATGAAGGAACGAAAAGTTACGACTCCGCCTTCTCCGGGATTTAAACCCGAGTCCATCGTGTCACTAACTGTTGTACCGGCTGGGCGGCTAGCTGCTTAAGCTATTTGAGAGCAAAAGTTCAGACGGCCAACTCCAGCTGTATTGTGCTTGGCAGACGGATAACAGCAGGCGGTGGCACCGTTTGTTTCCGATGGCCAGCGAGCTTGTTCTTATTGTATTTCACTCGCTGTTCTGTGCAATTGTGTTAAATATTCTGCTTTTAATAATAGTTTTTAAATCGAAAGATAATATTTTGTAAGATTCTAGCTAAATTTACTTCGATGCTAATTACTTCGATTCGGATTACTAGCTAAATTCACTACCTGAACTGTGAAACGTCTATTCGCTAAGTTCAAACTGTATCAATGACAAGGCATGAGAAGGGTGAAAGACCTTTTATTCAACTGAAGAAGTAATTTACAGACGGACTACCAGAGATGGACTCCTGCACGTAGCGAATTGGCCTTTCAGGAATCAGCAGCCATTCTCCGAAGACCATCCGAGTATGTGCAACCCCCGCGGTCCCCAATAGGCCACCACAAAACTGCTACCGGACAATGCCGCGGCAGCCAGAAGTGCAGATGAAGATGAAATGTCGTTAGAAATGTTGATCTCGCACAGAGAACCGAAGGGGACCAAACTCCCAGCGGCAACCACAATATCTAACAATGTTGCGACGCCACAGACAAGACAGAACAAATACGGTCCCTGCCGAGCCTGAATCATTCGCCGAATAAACGGAGGTTTTAGTCCTGTGAAGGCTTATTATATTACCCCCGTGGTTGAGACTGCCTAAGTACAGATCTTAGCCAGTTCTACCCAGGAATTCTCCTGAGTCAATCCCCCGGGGGAGGGGGAAGAAGTAATTTACAGAAACACTCCTGATGCTTACAGAGTTAGCCAATACTTTCGTTTGCAACTGAAAAAAGAAATATAAAATTAAAACCAAATAATCAGCCAAAGCGGCACAGAAAATTAAAGCGAGTTGATTAGCCCTACCCATTCTTAGCTCTACCACTGACGTACAGCAAACAAGAGCCCACTTTGGCTCTTGCATGGTCGCGATTAATAAGAAAACTCCAAGCTTTATGAGAAAAGAGTCTAGTCTTGTAGTTTCAAATCCAAAAATATAAGTGTCATGAGAGAATTTCAGTGAAAATACAACGTTATTTAGAAAAGTTTGAAGAAGAATAGAAAATAGTCCAATTCTCATTAGAGAACAGACCGAGAAAAAACGTTTTGATATTGCTTTACGTGAATTCAAAGACTTTTCTGTTTGCGCTTGTGATATAAAATTACTTGCAGTTGAAAGAGATTTTTGAACATATCAGAAAACATTGAGGAAAATGATCAATTGAGCAATCAACTGAAAAACTACAAAAATTCTTGAGAAGTTGCAAAGTAAAGCCAAAACGGAAGAGAAATTCATATAACTCAGTTGCAAGAAAGTGAGTGCGAGTAGCATAAGTAGGTTCTCATCTTTTCTTCTGCTCCTGAAAGAACTATTTATATTTTTTCTGTCTCGAGTTCTTCAGATAAAGAATGAATTTGTTCTAGAAAATGAAAGATGATGTATAAACGTTGTAGAACCTGAAATTTCTCAAATAAGAATAAAACTGAAAGTTTAGCTCATGCTTCTGCCAGAACTAGAATTTGAAATAGGTTGGTGACAATTACTTTCAGCATCGCTTTAAAAGCTATGGGGATTTTAACTGAAAAGGCTATATCAAATATTGTAGCAAAATCATTGGAGAAACAGTAAAGACCTCGGAAGTGATCGTATGATGAAATTTAAAGAACAGCGCTTATTACCAAAATATGGTCTTTATTCTATTGGTCAGAAAGACAAGATTGCGGAAGGCTGGGAAAGGGGTTAATGACTCTGATTGCCGTAGGACCCGGGTTCGAATCCTGAAAAAGGCATGGATGCAGTTTTTCGGTCCCTTCATAGAAAGCAACAGTGGTGGTCCACCTAGTAGGTGCCTCCATAATAAAGAGACCCCACTTCCAGCCTTAATAGTGGCCAATGTCTAAAAATGGCTGGAGCTCGCTTTTGGAACAAAACAAAAAAAAGAAAGACGAGATTTGGAATTTAATATGTAACCGTCGTCTTCTCCTGGTGAATACTAGATTTGTTTGATACTGATCTAAAGAAATTAAAACAAACTAAGCGCTGCATTGCATGATAGGTGATTTACAGTTAGAGTTAACGAGATTGGTAATTTATAGGCAAAAATGGAAGTCAACGATCAAGTTATATGGGACTCAAAATGTGCAAAATTATTAACATTGACACAACGCAATTTTTTTCCTTGTAGGAAATTAGAGGGCGAAAAATTGTTTTTCTGCCTCCTTAACGCCCATCTGGGACTGTAATGCTGTAATTACAATACTGGGGCAATTGATTTAAAAGTTCTTGGAACAAATGTCCATGCCTGCTTAAGATCATAGATTAGGCTTCTTTGTTTTCCGGTAAAGGTCTGTGAGCTGTATCTCATCTTCCCATGACATGGTCTTCAGTAGATGGTCAATGAAGTTGAAGTCTGGAGAGTACGTAGACAGGGGAGTATAGCGCGCTATTACTTTCCATAAAAAGAAATATCTTGCCAATAGTATCGCTGAACGAACGGAAATGACGAAATTATTCTAGAAGTAAAAAATCCCGACCAACTTTGAAAGCTGAATGGAAAAAGAATGCGAAAAGGACTTTTTTTTTCAATGGCAAACATTAGCCATTAGAGGCGCTGATCACTACTAAGGCTGGAAGCAGTGGTCGCTTTATTATGGAGGCACGTAATATGTGGGCCACCGTTGCCTCCTATGAAATGACAGACAATTTACATCCATAGCTTCTCCAGGACCCGGGTACTGCCCAGACGAGTAAGTGGTACTAATCACATACTCGTCTGGGGGGGGGCAAAATGCGAACAGGAACAACATATTATTGCGCTAATTTAAGCATCAGATTGTGCATCTCATCTTGTTTAGAGTTGTACTAAATAAATACATGTTTAAAAAAAAGAAGTTGGATTTAAATAATCTTAAGGAGTTTTTTGCCATCCTTCTGTTCCTATCATTGTAAAGTATGCTTCGTAGAGCAACACATTTATCTGGGAGAAACAAAAAAAACCTTAATAAAAAATTCTTTATTTAGTTCTAAAACAAATTTGCTCACAATAAATTTCACATCAATAAAAAATATTAATATAATTTTAATTTCACAGAAATAAACCTAATATAAGTGATAATTTTAGTCCGTATTTCGCGTAAAAAGTAGATATTTAACTGCGTCAGCTACTGAATAAATTTCCAGTCTAAGACATATTTTCCTGATTTGTAATTCCTTTCCTTTCAACAGCGTTGAGAATAACAGATAAAAAAAATTAAGGAAAAAAAAGAAATATTCATAATAAAACTTAGAAAAACAACCTGAAAGGTTTCAGATTTTAAATTACGTCCAAAGGGACGTTTTGTCTGTTACCTTTATTTATTAAATACCATGTTCTTCTCATTTAAACCATAAAATTCAGTTCAACAGCAATATCGCAAAATAATTTTAAAATGAGCATATCTTTAGAATTTCAGATGCACAGTTCGACCGCGCTTTAAATAAGTAGGTTTTTTCTTCTCCGTAGAATGTTGCCATTGCTCACTTTTAAATGGTTTGAGTTTGTTCATCAAAAATTCGTTAAAGTTTTACAAAATATGAAATAGATAATAAAACAAATTCTAAATTCGGGCTTCCAGATGCGCATATTCGGTTGGAAACGTACCTTATTCAAAATTGGATGGCTCTAGGTACCGTAATGTTGTCACATTTGGAGAAATATATATACATTTATGCAGATTCTTCATTATTTAATTTCTTTAAATATAATACAGGGCTGCAATATTTTGTGCAACAGTTTGAAAAGTGATTCAGACTTTTAATGTTTCCCAACGTAAAATCGCAAAACGAAAACAATAGTCCTTCAGGAACAAAGCCCCTTTGGACTAAAAAAAAGGATTATTGTTAAGATGCTAATGGAAAAGCATAGGCAATTAGAAAAGTAGACTGCCTTTTTTGCCAAGATTATCATCTCGGATTTTGTGCATCATATTCTAATAAAATATAGTCAAGTTTCCCATTATGGGCACTGACGAGACCAGAGCTTTTTTTCCGTTGTCGCAAAGCATAATTCGCAAGCGCACATCAGTATCGCCACTGAGGGAGGGGTTTCAAAAATGGTCCAATGAGCATCTGTTGCTCTTGTGAAGCTGAATTTTTTAAACTGTGCATATGAATGCATGTTGTTGTTTACGTTTTATTTTACATTTTTTCTCGCAATTATAAACGTGTGGGGTATAAATGCTGATATCATTTTAGTAGAAAAATTCATAGCGATTTCCTTTTATTAAGTTTATTTAATCGTTAATATTTCCCTTTCAGGAAACTTGTTACGCATTGGATATGCGGATTAATGTTCTTGGAATATTATCTCTCTTTATATCGAGAAAATGACTTAAACTACAATTAGCTTCGAATATTACGCATTTACAAATACCTGTGGAATAAGAGAATTCAAGTGTGTAACTTTTTTATTGAACTGAGAATAACTGGAAGTGTTACAACGAATCTAGTATTTTCTTATCTCAGTGCTTGTATTCCTTTGACTTTGAAAGTGTAAGATTCAAAATATATATTGTAAATGTTCTGATTATACCTATTGTCAATATTAAATTAGTTGTGAATAAGATACATTCATTCTGTTTGAAGAGTATTTCTTGTGCAGACAATATATATAAGAATGAGAAATCATTAATGCGAAATTTAACACACTAAATGCGTAGGAATGCTAAGTAAGAAAATTCACTTTGAATAAAACTGTGCATTGGCTATTATTATTAAACATATTTTTCATGTAGACTATAAATGCTAAGACTTCTACTATTTACATATATAATTATGCTTATATTTGATCTGTCTTCGCACTGAAAATTTTCACGAGAAATCCATCATGCTTTAATTATTTTGTACAAGAAATTGCGTGGCAATAAATTTTCAACCATCTTGCTTGCATCGCAACAAAGATCATGTAAAATGACAGAAATATTACTGGAAACCCATTGGTCCATTCTAGAAGCCACTCCCTCGGTGGCGATACAGATGTACACTTACGAAATATGATGTTGGGAAGTGTCTGCTTCAGAAATGCTGTCTGGAAATAACTCTCTTTACTGCAAGGGATTTTGAATTCTGCTGCCAAAGAATGCAAAAGCGTAAGTAACATAAGCGATAATTATGTATAATTAGCTAAACACAGATGAATGAACATTATAGAAATATGCAAATCAAATAAAAAATTAATTTTATAACTTTGTATTGGGTTTGATTTATTTTTTTCGTTACTATCATCATCGTCTTCATCAAGTTCATTTTACTTTGTAAAATCTTCAGTTTCCGAACTTGATTCTTCTATATGTAAATTTTCATCATTTGTAATGTAGTCTTTAATTATGCCATCGAAACTTTGGAACTATGGAAGCTATCTTTCATTATTGTAATTCTGTTTATTATTATATTCACCGGTTTCTGCGAAATTAGTTTTTAAAATTTCTATTTATTGAAAGTATTTTGAACAAATCATGAATACTCAGCAAATTGCACATAAGGTCACGAATTAAGCTTATTCTTGGTTCCGGACAAATGAAAATATTCACAAAATATGGCTAATACCGATCTTTTTTACATGGTCTTAAATCCTTGAATTAATTCCCAATCTAAGAATCCATGCGCTAATACAGCGTTTAATAGAAACCAATTCATTTTACATTTTTTGTTTTAATTGTGTTTGCATGTTACTTACAGCGATCAAAATCTTGACATTTATGTGTCAAATTTGTTCAGCCATTCCTTTTTTGTGTCAAATATCATCATCCAGGCTGATTGGCTTCTCATTGAGTTCTATGTTTACCAGAATTTATATAGCTAACTTTTAGCAGGTATTGTATTCCAACTGAGTTCGAAACTAGCGCTAGCACACAACCAAGAGTCCATCTGCAACGCATATAAAACAGCGTTTTAACAGATCTGCAAAAGAAGATAAGAGGAAAAAAAGAAATTCTGAAGGGTTTCAAATTTTAAATTACGTCCAAAGGGGAGTTTTTTTACATTTTGTGTGTTACCTTTATCTACTAAATATCATGTTATTCACACTTAAACCATAAAATTCAGTTCAAGAGCAATATTGCAAAATAATTTTAAAATAAGCATATCTTTAGAATTTCCTATACACAGTCTCACTCGCTGAAGATAAAAATGTTTTTTTCTGTAAAAAGTTGCCATTGCTCGCTTTGAAAACCTTGAGTTTGCTAATCAAAAATTCGTTAAAGTTTTACAAAACATGAAATCGATAATAAAACAAATTTCAAATTTGGCGTTCCAGATGCCCATATTCGCAATAGGATTACGTCATTCAAAATTTGATGGCTCTAGGTACCGCTGTTTTATCCCAATGCGAGAAATATATATACATTTATGCAGATTCTTCATTATTTAATTTCTTCAAATATAATACAGGGCAATAATTCGTGGTGGCAACAATTTGAAAAGTGAAACTTACATTTCAAAATTATTTTTGTGATTTTTTTTTTTCTGAGAAACTCATTTAAGGAACGCTCACTTTTGTCATGTCCTTCGGGAGGAGCTAGAAAGAGCTTTTTTTATAATAGCTGTATGTCAGCAAAACAACTAGGTCAAAGTTACAAGTTTACTAGTTTGATAGAGTTCCAAATTCACTATATGTGCAGTTATGCAGTTCATATCATTAAGTAAATGGATGCAAACTAAAGTACGGCTTGCGAAACCTGCTATTTATGCTTATCATTAGATCCACGTTAAATTAATACCAATCATTTGAAGTTTTGCGAAACGTTTGAGTGTTGCTTTTATATAAAAATTCATCTTGTTTAATTCAAAAATAAAATAATTATGATTTTAATTAAGAGGTTAAACATGTCTTTAACAAAGCGTAAAAGAAAAGTAACAGAAGGACGTTAAGATAAATTGGAAACGTACTTTTGTGGTGGTTTGCATGCCAAACCTTAAGTTTTATTTGTAATAAGGGAATATCAGTTGCATAAGATTGCAGCCTGCGTCGGCATTGTGAAACGAGGCGTAAAGAAAAATTTGAAATGTTGGAAGGTAAACTTGTAAAGATATTAGGTTAATTTGAAGCAAGAAACATGAAAAATCAGTAATGCCTTCGCCGGGCCTCGAACCATGGACTTCTCGAAGACACGTCCAGTATGCTGACCACTACACTACGAAGGCATGCTAAGAAGGCGGAAGAAATACCTTACCTTATATACTCTCCCTTTCAAAAAGCGACTGGGGATTAGGGGACCCAATCACCAAACTCTGGTGGCGAAGAATCAGCATCCACCATCTTTTTTTTTAGTTCGGGCGCCTCTGTAGAGACATTAGGTTATTTCGAAGCAGGAGAAAAAGGAGCAATGCCCTCGCCGGGACTTGAACCTTGGTCTCTGGAATACACGCCGAGTTGTGCTGACTATTACACCACGAAGGCATACCGAAAGGAAGGAGAGAATACCTTATGTACTCCTTCTTTTAAAGGGCGACTGCTGATTAGGGGACCAAGCGCAAACTCGTCGTGGTGGAGAATCAACATCCACCACCATTTTTTTAGTTCGGGCGCCATTATAGAGACTTTTTTTTGAAGCGGTAGTCATGAAAGAGGAGCAATGACCTTGCCGGGACTCGGACCTCTCAAATACACTCCTCTACAAAATGATTAACTGAAGCTTTTCAAAGGATCTAGAGTTTATCTATTATGGTACACCGTTGCAATGCCACCATAAACGCCGCATCCAGTATTTATTAAAAATAATGATTTGGGACATAAAGATATTACAATTTCCTTTCAATACAATTTCAAATTCGCAAATTAAACTGAGAACATCTGTTTTGATGTAACAAAAATAATAGATTAACATAATGAGATAAATATCATAAGTACTTTGAATACTATATTATAATGAACTGTAAGAGTAATTACTAAAGATGTCCACGATGTTATTACAGTTATAAAAGCTTGTTACAGTTTATAAAGTTCACTGATGGAATCCTTTTGAACATATTCATAGCATGTAAAAGGGGATTAAATTTAAACGTCATGAGGAATTTAAAATTTGTTAAACTTCGGATGCTAATGTTTATCTTTAATTAGAA
Source organism: Stegodyphus mimosarum (assembly GCA_000611955.2). Lineage (NCBI taxonomy): Eukaryota > Metazoa > Arthropoda > Arachnida > Araneae > Eresidae > Stegodyphus > Stegodyphus mimosarum. Next base: position 528,675 of record KK118485.1, read on the forward strand.
ACCTTTGGTGTGTCAGGAGATCAGTTTGTAGGAATTTTATGTGATTATGCTCAGTTACAGGGCATGAGAAAGTGTAATGATCAGAAGTTCCCTGCTCATCACTTATAGAGATGTCGGAGTTCACGATATTTCTCGCGTAGAAATATGTGAGCTTACCCGGGGATCAAGTTATATGTACGTTTTCCCTGTGAAGCATTATTCCACAAATCTTTCCAGTATTCTGAAGCAAGTTGCTTTGGTTGGTATCTGAAATTTGAGAGAGGCTGGAAAGGAAATTTCCATATCATCTTGAATAAGAGCTGCTTCATTGGCTATTCTTCTGCCTCATGATTTCCAAAATGACCACTATGGCCTTTGATCCATGAAATTTGCATTTTGAAGTTTGGAATTAAAGCAAGAAGAGAATTTACGTCGGAAACCAATGGAAAGGAAGGTGAGGGATTCTTAATCGCTAAAATAGCTACTTGGGAGTCAAATTTTATTGTATATTCGTTGATATTTTTAAAACGGCTATTTCAATCGCTGCTTTTATGACTGACAATTCAGCCTGGAGAACACTACAGGATGCGTCAGGAAAGCGTATACACATTTACTGTCAGAGAAAATTTATTTTCCAGCCTACAAGATTAAATTTCTGTGAAAAGTAAGGCATCCAGTATGAAAAAAAGCGTTACTTTCTGATTAAACTAAGTATTCTAAATGAGGTTTAAAGTAATTGTTCGCGGCCTTCAGCATCTGCATTTCTGAGTACAAGACTGATTCAGTACTTAGCATCAAAGTGCCCAATGGGATTTTTGAGCACACCGCTTGAGTCTCATCCAAAGCGTGTCAAGGTTACATGGTTTACGACAGTGCACCTCATCGTTTACTGTGCCCCATAAAAAAACAAGCAGTGTAAGATCTGGAAAGCGTGCAGGAAACTCCATTGGTTCCCTGCGTCCTATCCAATGTCCGGTATATTTTGTTCCGGGTATGCTCACACATTCCTATGATAGTACGGAGGAGTGCCATCATGTTGGTTATAAAACTTGGCATTACCGTACATTGCAGAAAGTCAGGGAAAATGGAATCAACAAGCATTGTTATCTACTTTCTCCAATTACTGTACCTTCAAAACAGAAAGGCGTAATGAGTACCTTAGGAGACAAACTACACCACGCAATTCGCAGCCTTTTAAATAGTAATGTGGGGATCATCTTCAGCCCAGTACACAATTATGCCTGTTCACAGCTCCATTAAGTTTAAATTGTGCTGCATCCGACCAAATAATGCTACCCAGAAATCCCGGCTCATGCGTAAACATCTTCTGAACCATTCGCAAAATTGTACCTGACCACCGCTCAAGACCTCACGCAGCTCAATTTTTTTATGAGGCACAGCAAAAGATGAGGTGCCCCAATAAAAACTCCTAAAGTGTTTCAAGGTTACGTCAACCACGTAAGCTTGAAACACTTTGGGATGAGATTCAAGCGGTTTGCCCAGAAATCCTATTGGACACTTGGGTGCGGAGTAGGGAATCAGTCGTCACTCATACTCAGAAATGTAGAAGGCCACCATTTTGAATATTTATTTATTTTATATTTGAAGCACCATTTGTAACATTCAGTTAGAATACTTTTCCTAGAAACTTAACCTTGTAGGTTGGAAAATAAATTTTGTACGACAGTTCAAAGTGTGTATACATTTTCTGACGCATCCTGTATATTATCATGGCGATAATCCATTTGATTTTATTTGAAGGGGCAATTTGAA
>KK118485.1:539213-562200 GCA_000611955.2 Stegodyphus mimosarum
TCAACACCAGTGGTTCTGTATGACTGTATTTGATCTATTGACAACATTAGAATCAATGCAATAATGTCAGGACACAATGTTACATCTGTGGCATATTATATTATTTCATGTCAAACTTCAAATAACTTAAATATTCTACCTGTATAAATCCTATTGTTCTTTATATTTTAACTTTGCACTTATAAGTTTATCGATGCTATATCATTTTGCAAATGTACTGTGGTGGACTTCTAACTGCTGTTACAGGAAAGCTGTCTTTGTAGGAAGCAATGGGCATGAACTTTATATGTTAAAACCATCTTGTGCAGTTCTGTCAAGTGTTAGTGACAGCTCAAATTCAGTTTTTAAATTTCCTTGTTTTGTTCATTTACATGCATTTCATGACTAAAATTATCAATTTGTTCTATCAATTCTCTTTCTAGCACATTAGTTCCATTTTTTTTCTGTATTCTTCTCGGAGAAAATTTAAATACATAGTAGAGAAATGAGGAAATAGTATCTTCTTTGTTATTCCTTATTAAAAATAAAATGAGTAGGTGTAACTGGTAAATGGTCCTATATTATATCAGATTTTTTAGGCTACTTGAAAAATCATGTTTTAGCTGCGTCACTTAACTGTAAGAATGTTAACATTAGGATGCAAAAAGTATGTTTCCATACTACCTAGCAGCAACTGCAGTATGGAAACCCAAAATCAGAAAAAATTTTTGTTTACCATTTCTGAAATTTTCTAATTTAATTTAAATTTATTCAGCTATAATTCAGAAAGCTTGATGTTGTTAAAAAATAAAAGTAATTTTAGTACATACATTTAAATTTTAATAATGTTATTTAATTATTAATGGTGATTATTTTTATGATCCATAATGTACAGGAATTAAATAATCTTTTAATATGAGTTAATTATTTGATAGAAAAATATTAAATCTTAATGCATGATATTTAATTATTAATAATAAAAATAATTATTTTTACAGTTTTTAAAATGTTAGTAACAATGCTTAAAAAAATGTAAGTATATTTAATTTCAGAAGTCATATTATTTTAGGATGCAGTATAAAATATCATTTATGTTTAGCTGAATACAGATATATCTCACTTGTATTATAATTTAAGTCTTTTTTTTTTTTTTTCTTGCAGTCCAAATGCAAAATATCTATGGAAACGAATTCCACGTAATATTAAAGAAGTAAGTAAATCATTTGATTTACTGTATAAGTGTTTTCCATCCGTAATATGATGTCAGAAAGGCTGTAGTTGTTTTTTATGGTAATCATTCATTATATGTCTCTTGTATGGTGATAAAGGCTTATTCACTCTTGTGTATAAGTAAAAAATAATATGAATTTGAAAAATAAGTGATTTGATGTTATCATATACTGTACATATTTATTCGTACAATTTCCAGGTTGTATATAATAGTAACAGTCTTTATCTTCAATACAACAGCAGCTTTAGCATTTTTGCTGGCTTGGGGCATACAGTGCATCTTGTATACATTAAATAAAAATATATTTCAAACCAAAATTTATCTTTATTCAATTAATTAAAAGTTCAGCATTTTTTAACATTTGCATATAGTTTTGCATAATTGCATTCTGTTATATGAGCCTCTCATCATGTTCTCGTGACAAAAATTTAAAGGAATTCAATGATTTGACTTTTCTTCAGATATGGTTTTATCAATTTCAACTTGAGATGGCTCTTCTTGGCTTCACCTAATGATATGAGAATTAACTCCAAAAATTCAGAGGGTGGCAACATTAGGTACTTCTAAAGAGTATATATGTATGTAGGAGGTGACACCTGTTATTGTTTTCACCACTCTAAAAATGCGATCCTGTAAGCCTACAGTTCCGTTATCTCTTCAGCATTAATAGCAGATTGATATCTTCTTATTGTACTTTGAGTTGTTATTTGTGCTACAAATATTTCGTTTTTTCTTCTGATGAGCTCCTATCCAGTTTTTAAGATTGGAAAGAAATGACCAGTATATGCATGCTATGCTGAGCTATTTAAATCAGTACTTTATTGAATTATAATTTTTTAACTGTTTTTATAGATCTGCTAGACTTTCAGGAATTTTCATAACCAAACATTCATTTTTGACTTTAAATGTGAATAGTTTTGAAACACAGGTTAGACATCTAATGTTTCTACTAATTCCCAAACCTTGAACTGTAATGCTTTTATGCTTATTATCGTCATAACAAGTCAGGGATCTTCTCACATCTTTTAAAAATCAGAGTCATTCTAAGACATTGCATTTGAGTGATTGGAGTAATTTGCTTGAACTGACTTGTAAGAGATTATCATACAAAATAACCAGTGAAGTGAGAAACTTTTAATCTGCTACCTAGTGTGTTAGGTTGAAATGTCAGTCAGAGAGCATGAATATTGCCCCTTTGGAATCTTGAATACTTTAACAGGCTTGAGTCTAGCTTTTCATCTTGTGACGGAAACCAGTTTAGCAGTTAAACCTTCAAACAGCAGAAACCCCCCACATATTTACTGATTCCTCTCCCCAAATATTGACATTTTCAAGATTCTAAATACAGCACAAAGTCTATAATCAGAAATCATCTGAAGTACTACCATTCCGGATTTTTTTTTTTTAGATCATCAGTTTAAATCTAGCAAGATGACATGTAGACATGGCAATATTGGGGCTGCCATTGTTGTTTAGGTCAGACAGAAAAAATACTAACTTCCCATAATCACTAAAAGGTCAAAAGTGTGATCCTCACAAACTTCAGTACAACCTCTCAATCAGTGTATTTTCATTGGCTATAGTGTTACTTCCCCAGCCAGAAGGTATTTGAATGTGACTTCAGGAATGTCAGTTAGTCTGGAAAAGAGTTGCATTTATAATATGTGTGTTTCCTTTTGTTGAGGAAACAGGTGTTTTAATTAATATTCTCCATTCTTAAATTTGTTTTAAAATTTTATTTTGTTTCCTTTTTTTTCCCCCAAAGTGGTAGTCCAGAGGTCTGGATATTAGATCATTTCAGATATCAGACATTCAGATTTCAGACTTTGTACTGTAGGAATATTGTATCAATAAATAATTTAGCAGCATTTTTCAATGTTTAAGTAGTCATAGTTCTGTAAATATTAATGTTCTACTTTTCGAATCCAAAGTCTTTTCCTTGCTTTTCATGCTGGCACCATTGTCATATTCCTGACTCCACAATAATAAAGCTAAAAATTCTAGTAAAAAATAAAAAGGATTTTTAAAAAATGCTGTCTGTTTTTGGACTATAGAATCTTTGGCTTCCAGAAACTCTATGAAACATTCTACAGGTTTCTGGGTGTTGCAGCATGTCTCAGTGCCATAAACGTTTATTTCTTACAGCTTATCACTATTATTCCTTTTTAAAAAAAACAGAAATGCACATTAATGTGAGTCACTTCATAATAAAATAAAATTAAAAGTATTACTAATCCAGCCAATTCTGGATACAAACATTTATTATGAAAACATAGCTTAAAACCAATTCTAAAACACAAAATAAAACTTCTGTTGTCACACACTATGAACTAAATATAATATAAAACTGCGGGAGTTGACATTTTCCCGTCATAAGTTGGCAGAAAACAACTCTACAACAAAACAGTGCAATATTTTTGAAAAAGAAAGAAACAAGATACATTTTCTATTCAAAATTTCAGTATAACTTTATAAAGTTCAGAAGGAAAAATACGGTTTTATAAGTCCAGATTAAGAGGATGTTCAAGAACCCTTCCATTTCTTGTTTTTAAAGCAACAGATGTTATTTTATGGTGAAGAGTTTTACTGGAAACTTTGTTGGTAGCATTTTATTTTCTTTTTACAATCTTTAAACCAGGATGAGGACACTTCTAGTGGGAAAAATCTCTGTACTGGTCATACAAGTTCTCCCTTAGAGATTTGTAGATGAACTAGCCTGGTTAATACAATCTTTTCTGAGTAGCAATTCAATGAGACCTAAAAGCCAGTTAGTACATTTTACATTATCACTGCCAATAAGTACAACTTCAGCAGGTTGAATTGTCATCTCTGTTTCTTCTAGTTATTTCTTTGAATCAAAAGACTCAGGTATTTAAACCTGAATCTTTTTAAGATATCCATAATCAGTTGTTAGCCATATTCTTTTGTTTAAAACATCCAGTTGCTTGAACTCAAGAATGCCACTTTGCCTAAAATCTTACAAAAATGAATTACAGTGTACTGAGGTGATTACAGTGTACTGAGGTGTGGATATTTGGTTCATGGGTAAGCAACTGTATGGTATTCATGAAGTCACCACTTAATAAGAACATATGTGTGGTCGTGTTGAAGCTGCTGATGATGTCTGTATCAGTTTTCATGAGATAACGCAGGCCAATATGAAAGCGTCTGCCGACAAAAACACTTGCTTTATCAAAAAAAAAAAAAAAACTCCCAGCACAAAACATTTAATGAGTGCATTACAGTCATGTGTTGTGCAAATGCATCAGGAACATATAAAATGAAACTTTTGGTGTGTAAATGTAGAGAAACTTAGATCACTTAAGGGGATTAAAATGAAAAATCAAAAATCTCCTGGTAGGTTATTACAATCAAAAAGGAGTATAGACGAATAGAAAGATATTCAAAAATTAGCTCAGGACTAAATGGGTTCCTGAGGGCTACCAGAAAAAGTTATTAGTAAAGTGTTGTTATTAGGTAATTAACATTCTCATCCAAACAAGACCATTTTAAGAAAAACAGACAGTCTAAAATTGGCTAAATTTTTATAGCTTGATGTTATCAGTTTAATTCATCCTGTTCTTCTCATAACTCTTGCTGAGGAAGATGATGATTTAATGAAATTCTGGAAAAAGTTTACTGTATTGGTTACCATGTATGGAGTAGCAAAAGGTTGTTCAAAAGTAAAACCAATAATACTGGTGTGGTCATAAAAAGAGTTTTCCTAACATATATTAATCAAAGATCCAATTCTAAAGAAGTTGAACATAGTAACTGAAATTGTACTTCAAAAAATTGAAAATGTAAAATTCTTCAAAAATGTGGATCAGGAAAACATTCACCTCAAAAAAGCACATGAGACAAAAGCTAGTGATGCAAAGGTGTCAAACCTAAAATAGATGGTATTTCTCTTCTAATGGGCAATTTCTGATATCCAGAATCAAAAAATGCTTTCACAATTAAAATACTGCTCTTTACCTTTTAATTCAGTCTTCAAAGTCTGCAGCAAAATTTGTGGATTGTTAGAAAATGCTTGCCAAATTCAACAATCTATTCTTCACTTTTAGTTTCCTTTCCTGGATTATTTAACCCCCTGAGTGACATGACAGCCTTTATCTGGTCATGAGATTTTTTTTTGTTGTTGTTGTTCTTGATAATCCATATAAATTAAATATTAATAATTCACATCAAAGTATATTATTATGTAGTTGTTATGTGCAAGAACAGTTTATGTAGTGCTCTAAATGACTGTCTGCCAACTATGCTAAGAGTTAGCTGTGCATGCATTTACATGTTCAGTCCTTTAACATTACGACTTTTTATTTCAACAGTTCTCCAGGATTTGTTAAATAATGAAATGGAAACTGTATAATTTATATACTGTTGTTTTTTATCTGCTTTGAATGTATATTGAAGTGATAACTGGGCAGCATTTACTGGAAATTTTTAAAATGTGTGTTAGTTTGAATATTATCATAATTATCTTTTTAGCAACCAAAATGACCAGTAGCCAGATCGCTGCCAAAATTGTCATTGCACTTATCAAATCTGTCAGTTCAGGATAGTTCGCAAGTTCCCCCCCCCAGTTCATTTAAATGAATTATTTTATTTGAAGTTCTGAAATCAGTTATAAATTATTAGATTGAGTGCAATACTTGTAGGATATCAGTTAAAGTATTCTTAAAAAGAACACATTTTTGTTTGCCAATAATTTATGCTTGTGCTCATTTTAGTATTTTTGGTGTTTTTGAATAAAATTATGAACTTTTGCATGCTTCTAACTTAAGGCAAACTTTATTGTTGTTTATTGTTTTATTATTTATTGGCCTTTCTCTACAGGAAAATCCAGAGTTAGGTAAAATCTGGGTTGTAGGACAAAAACTTTGGCAGTGTCATTCAAGTGTGTATCTTGCTCTTGAAGAAGATTGGCCTGATCATATAAAACCTATACTTTCTGCAATTGTAGGCAAGTATCATTTATCATAATAAAAAATGTCTTTGTCAGGGGAAGTTAAGTAATCAATATTGAGTTTTGTTGTTCTGTAAGGGATATAATTTTGAAACTAAATGAAATTTTCACATAAATCCTGCTTATTTTTATGAGTTTCCGTGATAATAGCAAATTCATTCAAATATGTCTTTTTACATTTTTATTGACATTTGATCATCCTGTATGCAGTTTCATAAAATAGGAATGTAAAAAATAACTGGGCAGAATTTAATTTTCTAATTATAGAGCTGAAATACTGTCATTTCAAAATTAAAATTTCTAAGGGAGTTTTATTTCATGGTGCAGAAAGTCTGTACATCCATAATTTTTTTGACAATAATAGAAATTATTCATTCTGTGGCATGGTGAGTTGTTAAAAAAATTAGTTACAACAATAAAGGTTATATATGTGTGCAGCCTGATAGATATAACTGCATTTACTGCAAGTTATGATTTCTTCTAAACAATGCCAGTTATGATATCTTCAGATTTATCTAATAATAACATTATAAAAATGTAAGCTTAATTGCATTGCTGAATCATGTATTAATTTTTTTCCCTAATTTTATTAGATTTCTCATGCCATTCTGTAAATTGTTAGTGTATGTGGCAATGAAATCAAGAGAGGCAAAATTTATAAAAATGTATTACGAATAATATTTAAAAATTTTTTCTTTCCATTTCTTTTGTGTTATCCAACATACAGTGGACATAAACACAAATTAAAATATATTTTTCAGACATAACCAGAAGTAGAGCTTTGCGATTAATTGCAAAAGCATATTCTTCTATAAGTGTTGAAAAAGTAGCTTCTTTCCTTGGAATGAGTGCAGAAGATTGTGTAGAAGGTAATTGTTTTGTTATTCATGCATTTTATTAATATTTAAATATACATATCTTGTATTTTTTTTTACAATCACAGTCTTGAATAATAATGTTGATATTTATAAAACTTTTAACAGTGATAAATACTGATTGCTTTTACATAGAGGGTACATCAAAATTGAGTTGTAGGCTAATATAATAGGGAAGCCTTTAAGCATATTTCAGGAAACAGTTCACGAATTATGGATTGAGGGAAGACTGGTATACATGTAGCATACAAAATTTTGAGGTGTGTCATCTATCCTGATTTATATTGGAGATTCCCAGTCTTTGACTGTACTTCTACCATCCTGATTTGCAATATATATTGTGGTTCCTGATTTACGGTATATTTCTGTTATTTGTAAAATTTCTCACAATTTTTGTTATTTAATTGGCACATTTGTACAAATTTTAATCCCATTTTTATGTTACCATTTTCAATCAGTGATTCAAATCTGACACCATTGAAACTCATTATTTACATTGGTGGAAGGGCGTTTCTGTTCATCCTTTAACTTGCTTCTGACTGGCTAAGCTATCTACATGTAGCAACATTTCGGGTCTCAATAAAGAACTGCACTACCCTCTCACCCTCGCACTCAGGGTCTACCCTTCAAAACTCATTTTGGCATATTCTAGGAAAAACTGTCTATTGCATCTGATATCTTTTAATGAGATACGGTTCTAACATTTTGTGTGCCAAAATGTCCGCCGTTTCTTGTAATAATTATAATGGAAGCTACAGTCCCTTAAAATCTCCTGAGTTCTATTTAGTATGCTTTATTTCATATGTTATTTTTTCTACTCATTAAAATTTACTCAGCTAAATTCAGTTTTATTTCCTTTATATGCTACTAGTTTTTATTAGTAGAATTAAAGTTTTAATTCCTCCCCCCAAAAAATCAGAATATTATGTATTACTTTGAACATTTGTAGCTTCAACTTGTCAACTAATTCTTCTGGACATCTTAGTATTTAAATTTTTTTTCAATTACAGTCTTGCATATAATATTGAATTTAATACAAATAGTACTATATTCAAATTTGTTAAATATTTCAAGTTTTTGTTGATTTCTGTTCTTCATTGTTTCTTTTTTTAATGATGTGCTTTCCAGTTTATTTATATAAAAAAACTGTAAATTTTTTCTTTTAATCTACATCTAAGGACTTAATCAAGTGTATGAGATAATACTAAATAATTAAGCAATTGCCTCAATAACTCTGTTAAATTATTTTAATTTGTGTGTAATAGATTTTGATAATTTAGTGATCAGATTAATTTTTTAAATGTGTAAATAAAGTCATGGAGTAGAGGTTTACTGCACATAAAGAAAATTATTATTTTTTGGCAAGGGCAAAGAATAAGACATCTTTTGTTGACCATGTGAAATTAATTTAGAAAAGCTAATTATTAAATTAGCAATCAAATGTCAATTCAACTTAAATCTGTTTCTTAGTAGTATAACAGTTTTTTGTGAAAAACATGTTATGTTAACTAATATCAATAAGTATCAAAATTAGTAATGAGATTCAATGTAATGCATATAGTAGAAAATATAAAACCCACACAGCCTCTTAAAGTTTAAACAGTAAAATTCTCAGTTAGGGAAGTTGGAAACCACGAAACTTCTGAATTTAAACAAGAAAAAGAAAAAATCTTTCTTGACAAATAGTATAACATCTGATCATATTTGTTTTCTATTGAGACAAAGTGTGATATGGATAGTTTTCTAGATTTAGTGTGATGATCCAACAAAGGCTGAAACTGAAAAATTGCTTCTTTATGCCAGAGAAATGAAGAAAAATGAACAGGTGTTTCAAGAACACAGTATTTGTGCATTAGATTTTAGATGAAATGGAAGGCCACTGTCAGAAGATTAACAGTGAAGTCATTGATAGTATTTTTAATTTAGCTTAAGAAGATTTTGATTAGGATGATGATGTAGAACACATTAAACAAATCTCTTTTAGGAAAATTTAGAAGAAAAATATTCAAAATATTTTATTAGGAGAAAAATATTTGAAATTTTTAGAATTGCAAAGTTATGTAATTTATCAGTAATGACCGCATATGATATGGAAAAAAATTCATACCATAGCATCTTAAAGTTTTAAAACAGACTGCTTTAAGAACAGACGGATATTCCCCTCCCCCAATTATATACCTCCTTATATGCTTTTTGTTCGTATTTTCATTTTATTAACATTATATAATTCATTTTATAGTATTACGAATTTTGTATTTAGGTAATTTTAGTAGAATTATAAGTAAATTTGTTATATTTTTCTGTGCAATGTAGCATGAAACAAATTTTAAGAGAAAGCTCTGCTGGAAAAATAAGAATACAGGGGCATATGTATTTAACATTGAGTAAATGATATCTCGGTAATTTGTATTGAAATTGGATAAATGTAATTGACCACTATGTTAGCTGTAACCGTAATTCTAAGCTCATATTGCTTTCCAGTAATTTTGAGAAGGAGAAAATAATAGAAATATCTTGCATTCAGATGAAAAGTATTTAAGACCAAAGAGAGAGCATCTGCTCTCCCTCCAGTTGCTTAGTTACTGTTGTTGCGAGTTGTTTAGTTCCGTGTGAACTGAGATATCTGAGTTAGCTTTCTTTTTAGATGTGCTTTGTGCTGCATTGTATTTAACATAAGAATAAATTTTATTAACCTATTATCGGACTTGTGCATTCAATCTATTACAAACCCGTACGCTTGCAACAATATATATACTGTAATTTGTTTTTGCTAATTCTACCATTTTTTTAGTGTAAATCTGACCATTTTTCTTTTTTGACCTGAAACCAGCAGAACACTAAAATTAATGAAACCTCTAGTATAAAGGTGTGCAGATTTTTGGTCTTCTTCTGTATAACAGTTTATATCTCATAGGTCTTAACATGTTTGCTGCCAAAGCTGATACTGTGTATCTATTCACATGTGCCAAGATTCTGTCTGCATTTTTATGCTTTTAAATATTTTATATTGTTTTATTATTTAAATATATATGTATATATAACAGACTACTTTTAGTCATACATAAATTTGTATGAGTATATTCGTAGTCACCGTATGAAATAATGTTTTTGCTCTGTATGCCTCGGAATAACTCTCGGAACAATCCGTTTGTAACATTTTTCAAGTGAGTAATACCCCCTTCCCCAAAAAAATAGTTTTTCATTCTAAACATTTAGTTATTGTATCTACATTTTGAGAAATAAATAATCTATTTCAATATGTCTTAGTCCCTTTCTGTATGCCAAACACCTAAGTATTGCATACATTTTCTATGGTAGTTTTCTGTACTCAGTGATTAGACAATGTGTTCAATGATAAGTTACCACATAGCTGGCAAATAAATTCAGTTTGCCAATAAGTGTTTTCATAGATGATAGTGAATGTGTTAATTACACTATCCTTAGCTGCCATAGTTAAATGCAGTTGAGAACCTTGTGAAAAGTCAAGTGTTTTTAGCCTTTAAAATATTAAGAAATTATTAAATTGATTATTATACAACTGAGAATTTTCTTTTTAATTTCTCTTTTAGGATTATCTTCTCTTGGCTGGGAAGTTGATGCAGCATGCAAAATTGTAAAACCAAAGAGCATGGGTAAGATTTTTATTTATGTATAATTTTGATGGAAAATATTGTAAAAATCTCAAATCATTATATTTATCTCTTTTTTTTTTTTTTTTTTTTTTTCCATCCAGAGAGTAAGTCTGAAGATGGTATTGTGAGTGAAGAGCAATTGGGAAAACTTACAGATTTTGTAGCTTTCCTTGAAAATTGATTCATAATCATTTCATCACTAAAGTTATAACTGTATATTTTGTGTAATATGTTATTTTCTGCCTGTGAAGCAGAATCACTGTACATTTTTTAAAATGCGTCAGGATTTTTTAAATAAAAGTTGAATAAATATGGAAGGGAAAAAAACTGGAATTAATTGTATATTGAATTATCTTTGATAAAGTGGTTTGTTGTGCATAATTTAATTGCTTTAAAACTCTTAGTATTTCCCATGTTCCATAATTTTTCCATATAAATTTAATGTGAACATTGAACATATTTAAATAAAAAGTGAGAGAGAATCAAAATATGAAGTTAGCATGTAGTATTTCTTCTCAAATTTTCTTTCTTGAGAAAAGGTGAAATTTGTTCCATTTAGACGTAATATAATTCAAAAATATGTTTAAAAACAAAAGGAGTTATTATTGATTTTGGATTAACAAGGTGGAAGCCATGAAAGTAATGACTTAACCTCTAAGTGCATGACCACCTTTATCTAGTCATGAGATTTTTTGTCCTTTATTATATATTACATGAATATTTAGAATATTTTTTTTATCTTTAATAATCTAAATATTAATAAATGAAAGTTTATGAAAAACAGTGAAAAAAATAATTATAATATGAATTTAGCTAAAAAAAGAGTACTCTTCTGTTATCAGGACCAGAGTCAGAAATGGGTGTATGTATGTGCAAATATGTGTATATGTATACATACACATACATAAGTATGTACATATGTACATGCATACCTACATACATTTCTGAATCCGGTCCTAATAAAAGAGGAGTGCCAAAAAATGTTAAATACAGTTTCTCATAAGCAGATCAAATAAGCCATGCAACTCAGAGCATTAATAACTTTGGGGAGTAAAACTGATATTTGTTATCTTAAGTATTCTGAATATGAATATTATGGTGGCACAGGATAATTGTCGCATTTTCAAATGGGTGGGATTCAACATTGTTAATTCAGGAAGGAGTGCTAAAATTTTTGTTTCCAAATCTAGAAAAGATTAATGTTGAAATAAATTGAGAGGTCTGTAATGAAATTAAACATTGGAACAAAAGATGCAGTACTTTTTTTTATTAATTTAGAAATTCTTTCACACTCCAGGCTGTCAAATAAAAGTAATTCTTAAAGCTGCTTTCAAAGAATGAAAGTTATAAAACAAAATATTGTTGATGACACTTTTGCGCTTTTGCAGGTAACAAAGAACGCATATTTTATCTAGTATTAATTTGATTCATCCAGCTCGCATTTGAACCTGAATCTGACAATACCCTTCCCTTCCTTAATATTCTTATAATCCACAGTGAATCTGATTTCAACACTACCATGTACTGTAAATCCTTTTCTGTTTGTTTGCCTCCCTGTGCTAAATCATGTTATCCGACTAAATAAAAACTTTTTTTTCTTTTCTTACTTTTATGTTTTTGACGCTCTCAAAGTTTATTCGTCTGAATCTCTACATGATAATGAACTCAATTATTTGAGAGCAGTTGCCATTGGTTAAAAATGACCCCAATAATCCCATGGTCTTTACTCTTTCCATCCAAGAAAATATTCCGCTGTTAGGAATAATGTTAATAACCTAGTTGTGCTTCCCTTTCATTCTTTTGTCAGTTACAAAATTCCAAGATTTCTCCAGAAGTTGAATTTTCAAGTCATTTTCTCACCTATCAGTAAAATCCATGGCTCAGTTCTTAAAAATACTATTTCTAACTTCAGTTCATGGGGAATTTATAGCATGTTTTGTCAGTGTGGTTCGAGATATATCGGCCAAACCAAAGGAGCATTAAGGAACATGAATCTTATGTCCGAAAAGGTGAAATTTGAAAGTCTTTGATTGTTAATCATAGTTGAAAATTTAATCACAATTTTAATTTTGGGTCTGCAAAAATTTATCCAGAAAGCTTCTTCCACTGGAGAATTAGAGTTTCTTGAAGCTTTTCACATTCACAAAAGATTACTGTGTTTAGTTAATGGTTTTAATCCAGTCCTACCTAATGCTTTTAAATCTCTATTATCCTAATTTTTCCATTTTCCATTGTTATTTCTGCTAACAGATGGTTGTACTCACTTATCTCTCTTGATTACCTTAGGGTTTAAATATGTTCGTAACTTCGTTTTTCAGTTTCAGATTTCTTTGCCCCTGATGAAGAGGGACTTTTTTCAATCGATAGAGTTTCCTGTGCTAAAAATCTATGCCTAGCACATATTGGTTCTTCACTTTTATGATTTATTTGAGGTGTGTTTCTCTTCTGTCTTGATGATTAAAAATATTTAAGACACATTGGAAGCAGACAAAATATTTCTTACAATAGCAATGATGTTTTAAAATTCGATGCGATACAGGTAAAAATTGTGTTCTTAAGTTCAATTAAATCTATCCACAATAGGAAATTTAAGAAAATTGAAATTGGGTACTAATGGTAAGTAATAGATATTCACTTGATATTTAGTTTATGAAATGGATGGCAAAAGTCCAGTAAATGTGGAACTGTGGGATGTATTTTCTACAGTTAAGCATACTTTCATGCAAGAATGAAAGTTTTCAATTTCTAATGATATTCCACCCCTCCCCCCCAAAAAAAAATCAAATGGCCAACTCAATTTTAAATTAGTACATTGTGTTTTTTAAAAATTAGTAGATAAGTAAATAGGACCATCAGAGATTAAATTTGTATTTTTATTAATTTAGTGTTTTAAATATTAATATTTTCACTTATTATCCACAATAATAGTTACTTTCCGAATTTTTTTAATTAAGTATTTTGAACCACCATTTTTTTTTCTCACTTGCATTTTTGTTTAAATAAATACTAAATGTCTAATTTAAACAGTTAAAATGTGTATAGGAAAATATGCACAAATATTATTAGCCCAAACGGCATTTTGCATCGTTTCACTTTTCAAATTGTTGCCACCAAATATTATTACCATGTTTTATATTTAAAGAAACTAATAATGAAGAATCTGCATGAATGTTTCTCACATTAAAAAACAATGGCACCTAGAGCCATCTAATTTTGAATAATATAATCCTCCAAACGAACATGGGGACTTGAAAGCCTGAAGTTTGAATTCAAATTTGTTTTATTATCTATTACAAATTTTGTAAAACTTTAATGAATTTTTGATTAACAAACTCAATAATTTCAAAGTAAGCAACAGCAACACTACAGAAAAAAAATTATCTCCAGCGTACGAGACTGTGTATTGGAAATTCTAAAGATATTAAGCTGTTTTCCTGTTTTAAAATATTTTATGATATTGCTATTGAATTTTATATGGTTTAAGTGCAAAGAACATGATGTTTAATAAATAAAGCTAACACACAGAACATTAAAAAAAAATTCTCTTTTGGGCATAATATAAAATCTGAAGGCTTTTATTTTTTAGTTTTATTTATTTTATTTTATTTTTTGTAATTGTCTTCTGTACTTTTTATTTAATAATTTTTTTATCATTTATCAGAGAGAGAGATCAACTTTTACCAAATTACAAATGTTTCGTTTCATGGGGCTATTACGAATTCTTTATTACTTGCTAGATGATGGTTCACTAGGGTATTTGTTTTTTCGTCATTACTTTGATTGTGGAAAGCATTTGTTATTGTAATATTTATTGTTATAGGGCCGTTGTAAAGTTTAAATTGTTCATATTTTTATTAAAATATATCAAGTGACTATTATTTTCATAAACTGAGAACTTACTTGATATTTATTTTTTGAAACCGTGGATCTTCATAAAGAATATTTATTTATAGTCATTTTGAAAGGTACTGTGTATTGGATCAATTGCAAAATATTTTAGATTCAATACTATGTACTTCTTCATGTGCAGAACATTTTAAATTCATAAAGATTTCCAACATCTGCAGTTCATTGTTTTCCTTTTTTTTAATCATGTATCCCTGAAGTAATATAAAAATAATCCTTTTATAGTAGTACTCATATCAAAATCACAATTAGATTCAGACATTTGAAACTTCTAAATATTTCCCAGTTTGGGCATTAAGAGTTACATGAAATTGCATGTTTCACTGCATAACTTCATATTTCATGGAAGTTTAACATTACTATTCAAAATTATATTCCTGTATAAACTCCTTTCTTACTTTCAGCAGTGTTGTACTATCAAATTGGGGATCTTTTCCACCTAAACATTTGAAACATTAAGCTATCACACATGCACTACACACTGCAGCCACGCATAGCTCTGGGAGAAGATGACACCTCAGTATCTTTCATACTGTTCAGTTTCTGAATCAAATTTAAATTGTAAATTTCATACTTCTATAAAATACTATTTAGCTGTACCTCAAATGCAAGCATGTTCATTGTTATTTTACTCAAAGCTGCATTCAAACTTGTTAAATTTAAGCCTCATGATGTCAGAATACCATATGATTCATTAAATCTCTCTTAAGATTGCCATTAAAAGTGCTATGATTATGGATCTTAGCTGTGCTTTCTTTCACCTGACCGAAAGTAACATTTCGGGCTCAAGTTGCATTTTATTTTAAATGATACAGTGTTGTGCATCTGCTTTGAGATGGGTTCTAGATATATTATTTAACATGAACTTTGTGTTGGCATTTTCATATAGCATACGCATTAATAGGACAAACACTTTATTATAACATGAACAAAATGAATATAGTTTACATAAGTTTAGTAACATAATATTCAGCTAGCATGTAGCATCTGTTATCATAACTTTCTCTTTTCTATCTATAATCTCAACATTGTGTCATATGAGAGAAAGGCAAAAACAAGGAGGCAAGTCATCTTTCTTTACAATTTATTTGAAATATATATTATAATTAAGTTGGTTGTACACAAATTTATCATTTACAGCCCATTATGTAGTAAAGGATTTGAAACATTTATCACAGATAAGTGTTCACACATGTAAACACAAATAGAGCCTATTCTATGGGAAAGATCTGAAATAATATCACATTTGTGTAATTTCAAAGTATTTAACAGGTGTGAAAAAAAATTTCGTTTAATTCAGCTTCATGTGAAAATGACTTGCTACATATGTTATGTAATTGTCGCTTCTCACCTCATAGTGGATGCATGATGTATGCCTTGTAAAGATTTGTTTCTAAATATGGCATGTATAATTTTTGTCCAAGGAGGTTATAAGAGTTCTAACACCTTTGCTTTTTATCCTCTCTTTATACATGTCTCGCTTTGCTTGGAAATCTTTAGCATATATGCTACAGAAAATTACTTTTTTGGAGGCTAAATTTATCTGTCTTCAAGGTACATTTATCTACAAACATATTTTATTCAGTTTGTTACAAACTAGTTTACTGAAGCCAGAATATTCAACAAGAAACTGCAGCCTGTTGTTTTAAAATAGTTTGGAATTGACTTCCCTCTGTCATTAACATGGTTATGAGGCAAACCAGAAGGAGGAAAATGGTCTTGAAATGCTGCTGCTCATAATCATTCTTTCTCACATGTGACTTGCAAATGTAAGGGGTATTAACTTCTATCGTGTGAGCATTTAAATATAATTTGTTTTGTAGAAACAAGCTATTATAGGCCACGCTACCTGGAAAACCGGAAAAAGTCAGGGAATTCGAAAATTGGCCAAAAAATTCATACAGCGATCCCCCAGAAAAGCGAGTTTTGCGCTAACGTTGGAAGCCGATCACTTTCTTGGGGCACGTTAGCGTCACTCGGTCACCTTCATGGACCTTATAAGAAATAGACCAACCCAAACGGGTTTTCTCCTTCGTCTGGCGCACTCACGGCTGTCCCCTTAATCACATCCGGAGGAGTAGGGACGATTATAGAAACTTAACATTGGTTGGCTATTGCAGCGTGTATAACTGTCGAGAAAAAGCTGGTTGTAGCTCCTCATTTCACAAATTAGAATTTTTACGTATTTTTATTTTTGAAATTGAGATTGATTTTTAAAAATCTAGCATATTTATCAAACATAATTAACGTTCAAATAATTATAAAGCTGTTGCATGCTTTCAGGCTTTCTATATATATATATATATATTTTTTTTTTAGCTTTTCCTATGCTATAAAGAAATTTGTAACTACTACTTCTAGAAAATATTATTTTAAATCTGAACTAATAAAAAATTTCAAACAAACAATTTTCTCTTAAATTTTTATGTGTTCATTTTTATGTTTTTATGTGTGTAAAAAATACTAAAATACCTAAAAATGAATTTTTGGAAGTTTTTGTTTAAAATTCTAAATTAAGCAGCTTTTTAAAAAATTGCAGGCGAATATCATAGCATAATTTCTATAAAAGAGTTTTATTTCAATTATAATAGCGATTTTAACACCTTAATAATTGTTATGCATTTATTCTATGTATAAATTTATTCTATGTCTAATGTTAAAATAGTATTTAACTGTAATAATTAATTGTGCTAACATTTTATAGTGATTATTTTTTTAATTTATTTCTAGTTCTGCATAAGATTTTTTTAGCCCGAGAAGTCTCGAAACGGCATTTTGCTCTGTTTCTCTATAAATGTCCGTTTCACTTTGAAAATTGTTGCCACCAAATATTATCGCCCTGTATTATACTTAAAGAAATTAAATAATAAATAATTAATTAATAAGAATCTTCATGAATACATGTATGTTTCTCGCACTGTGAAAAAACGACGGTATCTAAAGACATAAAATTTTGAATAACGCAATCCTCCACCCAAACATAGACACCTGGAAGGCCGAATTTCGAATTTGCTATAATCCATTTCATATTTTGTAAAACTTTAACGAATTTTCGATTAACAAACTCAATAAGTTCAAAGCGAGCAATGTCAACACTGTACGAAAAATAACATTTTTATCTCCAGCGCTGAAATTCTAAAAATATGTTGTTTTCAAATATTTTTTGATATTGCCGTTGATTTGAATTTTATCCGGTTTACGTGCGAAGAACATGATATTTAATAAATAAACGTAACACACAAAACGTTAAAAAAGTCCCTTTTGGGCGTAGTATAAAATCTGAGTGCTTCCAGATTTTACTTTATTTTATTTTTTGAGTTGCACTTGGAGAAGTTTATGCTCCGAATTTTATGAATTATTAAAATGAATAATCATCTTGTAATGTTAATAATTAATTATCATATAATCAAATAAATGATCATCTTGGAATGTTATAATAATTTTAGAATCCACTGGCCGAAAATACTCATAAAATTTTAAAAAATATTTTCAGATATTTTACCTTATTTGTTTCAAAGCATCATGTACTATCAATCATGTTTAATTTTACTTTACTTGTACGCAAAAGTAAGTTAATATATTTTGTGTTTAAAGTTTTTACCGTTTTACCGAAGTAAACATGTTTATACAAGAATTATGCATGAAAATAATGCGCAAAATGCAGTAAAAAGTGTTTTAATGAGATATATTAAATCTTACTTGAAAAAACTGACTTTCATAATCTCATCAATATACAACGTATCGCATTTAATAATTAAAAACAGTTATGTGGTACAAACGCCTCGTCCCTACTCCTTCTTGAGGACATGTGGGGGACGCGCGCTCCGCCCACTGGGTTAGTCTATCTCTTATAAGGTCCATGGTCACCTTTTAGAAAGGCAAAGCAAGTTTCCAGCAACTTTGGCTCCCAGTAACCTCGAAAATAGAAATACTCGCATGCGCATGTGCAGTGCATGTTGAACTAAAGAAAATACGTATTTTTGTATCAAACAAAATCGGTTTAATCCTAGTATAGCGGTAACATGGAGGTTAGAATAGCCTCCCTGTATGGTACACACGGGATTTGGCGAAATTATGATGAGCAGTAAACAGGCCATTTTGGTGTTAGCTGCAATTTTCAAAATCGTGCCAAGACCGTAGCGTATAGTAGGATTTTACCGAAAAATCTTTTAAATACTCTTTTTTTTTTTTTTTTTTAAGAAATGCCTTATTTGTCATTTTGCAGTAAAATAAAAAAATAGTAATCAGTCATCAAGGCTAACCATTTAATGTAACTAACTATATTCGCCAAAATATCGTTAATTATTGTAATTCAGTTTTTTAAATTATTTTAATGTTTTTCATATCATTTAATGTTGCTTCTTCCCCTTAAATTTATTTATTATTATTAATTAATACTTTCAAATTTCAGGAAATTTTCTCTGGCATAATCCTGAAACTAACTCTAGCAGTATGATGACATAACATCACGAAATTCAATGCACATATTTTTTGCTTATGTATTCCTCTAAATAAATATAAAATACCTAAATTTATTTTAAAATATCATCAAGTAGATTTCTTTCTTTCGTTAAGCTGCAAAATGTCAGGAAAAAAAAAGACATTTTTTATCCACATTGAGCAGATTCTGATCTCAATTCTTCAGTACCTTGAGTGGAGAAAAACAACTCCTATTATAGTTATAATAGTAATCTTTGAGGGTAATATATAAGTCATATTTAATTGGCAAATTTTTGTGTTTTCAAGTGGTACCATAATTAATTTACCTCTTAGCACAGCCAAAGTGCATTACGTGGATAGACTGGAATTTTCTTAAAGCACACCTGGAAAATTCAGGAGTTTTTGGACATTTCACGCACATTCTTCGTTTTGGCAAAAGTGAACGAAAGGTAAAGACAACAAGAGAAAGCTGGGATATTCATGAAGTCTGAGTGGTATTGATACCTGCTGTGCTTAAAGAATTATAAAGAAGAACGATAAATCTCTATCTGATGATGCGTGTAACAATTTTCTAAAATGAGCGAAAGTAACACTTTAAAAATGCTTAAGCGGAATATTTAAGAGTAAAAGGAAAGAATAAACAATCTTTATGTTCTTGGTAAGTGCAGCAAGACGAAAACTGCACCCAAATAGGGAATTTCCCAAACAGCATTCGGTAATTTCAAGTAGATAAGGCGCCCTGGCGTATACGCCGCACATATGATAATTGACTGAAAAAAAAAATAAAAGTTCATAGGATAGGCCGCATCTCCGTATACGCCGCAGCAAAACATTCCGAAACATGACACTTGTATTCATTTATTTAGTAATTCCCTGCCATATTGATGTGATCACCATCGCTAAAATTTTATAACATTTACAACATAAATATAATCGGTAATATATAAATAAATAAGGAAGAAACATCTTACTTTGAGCTTGTCGAAAACAAACTCTTGGTGATTTCTAATAGATATTATTTTTACGGGTTCGGTAAACTTCGCTTATCACCATAAATTACCGTATATGGAAAAGAATACGTGAATTAGATAAACAAACAGAATTTAATTAAATTGAACTACAGTTATTTGTACAAAACCTTCAAAATCCGACTCATCAATGTCAGAATTAAATAAATTTAACAAATGACTATAAAGGTCAATTTCATCATTCTGTTCTAACTCACTTCGTTCAGCGTCGCTGTCTTCACTTTCATTATCTTTTTCGATGATTTCCGATTTAATGCAAGATGATACTATTGCATCAGCTCGGAGATAAGGCAGCCTCCTCATACGAAGCTTTTCTCATTCGTCCGGAATTTGTGAAGGAATGGAGTCCGCCCCTTTGCATCCATTCCTCCGACTGCTTTCGTAGTTCATGCTTGAAAATTCTATTGATACTGAGATCCAGTGTGGCTGTAAATTTTTTGTAAGTTCACCTGGTATCTTTGGGATATCGATGCTAAGTTTTTTTCGTTTCCGATCTTACCGTATCCGCTAAACGGGATCTCATTGAATCGAAAACGATGAGTTCTCGGGGTTGGAAAAAACGCCTTTCCTTTTTCAATAAATTTCTCTCAACCAAAACAACATCGCTTCTTAGCGCATCCATCTTTTTTCGTTGGCACAAATAATGACTCCTTTACAATCTTTCTTACATGTGTGCTCCAGAAAAGCTATCTTTTTTCCAAGCCACTCAACGGGAAGCTTTTGTTCAACTGTTGTTTTGGTCCTAACAAATAATTCCCTTCGCTTCATGAACCTGAAACATCAATTAGGTCCAACAAAATTTTTCATGCCCATTTGTAGAGTAATTACTTTGTGTTGTGATTCTGATAATCCACTTCTCTCTGCTCTATTGTCTTGGATCATTCCTCTAAACTGCCTTCCAAAACAGGCCAGGCTATGACACCAGATCGACGAGATCTTTTATTCTTAGGAATTTTCTGTAATTCTTCTTGTTCGGATTCTACCACCGAATGCATCGCTTGTCAACTTGAAATTCTTTAGTCGCAGCGCGATTTCCAATTTCGATCGCTTTCTTCACTGCGGAAAGCTTGAAAGAAGCTATATAACGTTTTCTTCGAGTAGGAGCCATAATAATAATAATATTTTGAAAGAGCAAATGATAAGGTAAACAAAAAGCAAGCTACAAAGAGAACATGTAAGAATGAACACAGCACATGGCAAGTGAAAGTAGCATGAGTTTAACAGAAAGTATATGCGATGTCTTTACACAGAGCGTCACCTACCTTATGTGAGTTGAATTTATTGCATTACCTTAGCGCAATCTGAGGTTAAAATGTTGCAGTGAATTCTAACTTAACCCTTTCGGTTGTGCATAACTTACGATCTGAACTAGCGAAGTTTCAAAGACAGGGAAAAATAAAATTCGCTCAGATATGCCGCTCTGGCAGATACGCCGTAGATCTAAATTTTCAACTTTTAAACATGTATAAGCCGCGGCTTATCTGCCCGAAATTACGGTACTTAGACAATGAATTACAATTGTTAAAGAACTAATAAGGAATTATAACGATGAATAACTAGCAAAGAATTATAATTGATGAAGAACTAATAAAAATGCAAATGTTCCAAAGAAGCTCAAGTATGTAGTGAGGCCTTTTGTTTCCTTATAAAGTCTCAACCTATATCCAAGGATTTATTTCCTCGGGGAAAAGACATACATTCAGAAATTAGAATCGATTTTTAATTTAGTGTCAGAGCGCTCTTTTAGGCCTCAAGTTCGCTGCTGCTGTGATTACCAATTTAACCAAAAATTATGAAGTATCGGAGGCGAACTTCGGCGCAATTAAAGCTCGATATATACCTAAATTTTCATACGGATTCTTTTACTGGGAACTAATGGTAAGTATAGCATGTTTATGCCAAAAAATATTTCTCTTATCTATCTTTGCCATGGTCAGCTTTCGTAGAGCTACTAGAGTAGTAGTCTCGATTCCTACTACTTCGTCCTTAGCTTTCGTCCGATTTAAGCCGCATCCATTTTCTGCTTCACCAAAAGGAACGACGGAGGCAACGTCTTGGCATAGCTTCGTAATTTTTTTAATGTATGTGTCAATAAACGCTTACCTGCCTAAATAATTTTATTACACTTTTCCTCTGCAAAATCTCGTCCACAACTGAAGATTCTCTTCAATCAAACGAAGGAAGGAAACTGTTTGTTCGTCACTGTTGATTTTCTACAAGAGAGAAGTAAAAGATTGAATAAAACATTCAGATATATATCCTTCCCGTTTCTAAATTTAATCTAATATCATGAACGTGCCTTTAAATTCATTTAGTCATTATTTTCATTAGTTTCTAGCATTATACAATAGTTAGTAAATTGCTTTAAATCATGTGGTTCCTTTTCTCGTAAATATTACGCAGAGACGCTACGTTCCTTATCGCTAAGCCCCGTTTCTTACTCAGGAATTTCTTGAGAGGAAAAATAGGCATCTTGGGCATAGATAAATGCAGTAGACTGTTACCTTTGTTACTAGGATCTCTTTCAGTTCTCATACTTAGAATTATCTCTACATATAATAAAACAAAGAGTCTGTGTGTGTGTGTCTCTTTCGTTCGTGTTGCGAGTAAGCTAATAGACCCAGGGTAACGAAATTTGGTACATAGGTGTATCTACACAAGAGCCAGTGCACCTCGAAGCGATTTTTTCGAAATTCGAATTCGAATTTTTTTTATTTTATGTTTTGTGACCAAATCGTGTCATTTTGAGACATAATGGGCTACAGGAAAGCGAGATTTCACTCTATACATTTCATTTTTACATCGTCGTGAAGCGTAGACACTTAGCTATTTTACGAACTTAAAATAAATTTCGTATTTCAATAAATCGATTAAATACGAATTTATTTAGGAAGGTGAGCTTAACACCTTTTCAGCGGAATTTTTTT
>KK118485.1:563189-595680 GCA_000611955.2 Stegodyphus mimosarum
TTTTATATGTTCAGCTTGCATATACCCTTTCCAAGGATGAACATTTGCACGTATAAAATAAATAAAATATGCAAGATATTACATTAATTTTCTTTTCCCTCTAAATTATCCATTATAAAAGTCACCTGCGAATTTATAAGGCAAACATTAAAAATGGTTGCAAATACTTAGTGTCAAATATTTAACTTATTTCCATGCAGGTTTACTTGTACTGAAATGGATTGCAAAATGCTACAAACGCATAATGCACAAAATGACTATCATTTAATTAAAATATAAATAAATTAAAGAACACTAATTAAAATATAAATAAACATATACATTAAATTAATAAAAATTATTGTTATTATTATAATTTTTATCGCCTTACTAAAATGTCGCCAAAAGTCGCCAAACTACCAGTTACCATATTCCAAAGATTAGCCCTTATTTCGTTATTTTTATATGTAATGCATTTTTAAATGAATTTTTTTTTTCCGTTGTTGTTTGTTTCTTTTCCGATAAAATTGTTCTGTAGAGTAAAATTCTGTGCAGTTTTCAAATTTAATGTTTGCTGTTCTCTTTGAGCATTTTTCTGGTACACTTAAAAGCCAGACGAAGGCTGGCCGCGCAGCGGCTAGTATGCTAATATAAATACAGTGTGCCTGAATTTGTTAAACTAATGCTTTAATAAATTATGAGGGTTAAATTAATGAATAAATATTATGTGTAACAAATAAAAAAATTAATTAACAATCGTATTTTAGGAAAATGTTCGGAGAACAGCCTTCACGCCAAAATTGGGAGAAACAGGTTAGGTTAGGTTATTCAATTATGGCAAAGCACACGAGGCTATCTGCCTAAAGGGAGGGATGCCTTCGTGGAGGACTTCTTAAGGGAAACTGGCTCGTATACATGTTACACATGGGGAAAACCACGAAAACGCCCATGCTGGCAGCCCGTTCGCGGGATTCGAACCTCGGACCGAACTACCAGTGTTCAGAGTCTTTACCGCTCGGCCGCTGGTGAGCCTGGGAGAAACAGCTTATTGTGGTATGGTAGGCAATGGTTGTCATTCGATGACGTACTTCCTCTAGGGAGACAGTCGTGATACTTTTCCCTTGCTAAGGGATTATCTGTAGTAGGAAATCGGGATATGTAAACGGAAAGTATCTGTGTGTTTACTGTTTAATTATCAAAGCAACAGCGAAGAGTATTAAATTAAAAATTGCACATAATTCAATAATTGAATATCTTTCAGTATTATAAAATTCCAAAATATTCCTGTTTTTAACAGTGCAGTTTCTAAGGAAATTATAAAATCAAAAACTACTTTTATAGTTAATTACTCCATCGTATAATTTCAAAGTACTTCCAAAACTATGAAAATCTATTATCAACACACATAAATGAAATCAGCAAATATTCTCATTTTAAATAGAAACTGAATTGCAACTATCTGATTAGATGAAAGTTTTTTTAGTAATAAATAATATTCTTCTCATACTTATTTTTTTATTTTATAAATGTATTGCGCAAAAAATCAAAATATTCGTGTTTCCGATTATCATTCACCCAGCATATTCACAAAGCCTACAGACCGTTTCTTCTACGGTTTGCTGCGATGGGTTAAAATAGGAAACGTAGAGTTGCAGAATCTTTTGCTTGGCGACTGTTTCTTCATCGCCTGTGTTATTTGTTTATGATCGTCTTGTACGAAGAAACGTTGTCATAGGAATAGTGCATACTGGAATAAAATATAATTTTATTTGCACTTACTCAGAATTTAAGTAAAATTAACAGGTATCCGACGCCCTTAAATGTTTATTGAATGTTTCCATTTGGTCTATTTTGCGTTTTGATTTATTTTTCTATATTTCCCCCCCCCCGATGTTCAAAAATGCTTTAGTTTAGACCTTGCATAAGGCTTGTTTATGAAAGTTATGTGTTTTCCTACCTTTCAATATACACTTTCATTGATGCCTAAATTACCGTATCCATATTGAATTCATACAATGTAAATGCATTGATAACCCGGCGTTCTAAGGAACATATATATTGTTTCGTTATACGGGTTCGTGGATTTGAGAGTATCCGATGAAAACACGATGCAGAACAATAAAAAGCACAATTTATTTACAAGAATCACTATTTACAGCACAGTTCCAAAATTACCTTTGAAAGCGTCAAAAATCTACAATAAATACGCTGAAACAATCAGCAACACAGCTTCAGTCTGTAACTGTAAAGGTAGCTTCACGGCAACACTAAACTTTTAATAAACACCGTGGAACAATCACCAATACACTGTCAAGCTATACCGTAAAGGTAGCTTCGCGGCAAAGCACTATCCCGATCGCTTTCCGTTCACAAAACTCTCGCGTAGCTTAGCACTCACAGTAAGCAGCTATTCTCGCAATTCTTACAATTAATCACACTGCTGGCTCTCAGAAACGCAGGGGTTTATATAGCTTTTCTTTAAGTTCCACACGTTTCGAGAAATATCTCATCAGGAAGTTATTCTAGAAGCTTCCCGATTGGACCATGGGATATCGCCAATTTGGTCGCCAAATGGGCGATAAAGTCGCCAATCTGGCAATCCTACCACACACTATTTTACGGCAACCCTAGTGCTATGCCGGAAAGCTTACATACAGGCGCAACCGCCGAATTTTTCGCAGCACTGCCCCCTCCCAAGGACTGCACGTCCCGGGCAGTACAATCCCTGGTTGGGAGCCAAAAAGAAATAATCGAAAAAGCTACAAAACAAATAAATTACAATAATAACAAAATTTGCAAATATTTACAGTATTT
This sequence comes from Stegodyphus mimosarum, assembly GCA_000611955.2. Classification (NCBI taxonomy): domain Eukaryota; kingdom Metazoa; phylum Arthropoda; class Arachnida; order Araneae; family Eresidae; genus Stegodyphus; species Stegodyphus mimosarum. The sequence continues at coordinate 565,983 of KK118485.1, forward strand.
ACAAATAACAAAAACATTTACACTAATTACAAAGATCTATGTACAAGCAACTATGCATAAATCATACAATTAAACATAAAAACATTACGAAATACGGGGTACCCATAACAAAAATAACTATCACTAATTACTATGGCCATAGTATGGAGCTAACCTATCATAATGTACAATCTTAGGTTTGGAATTGGGAGACTTACGGATCCGTATTACGACGTCATTCAGTCTGTTGAGGACTGTGTAGGGACCTTCCCAATGCGATTGCAGTTTGGGAGAAATGCCCTTACGACGGCTCGGATTCCACAGCCAAACCTTGTCGTTTTCCTGGAACTTATGTTCGGTCGCTCTTGCGTCGTACCTCTTCTTCATCCTGTCCGTCGAGATGTTAATTCGCTCTCGAGCAAACCTGTGCATCGTTTCCAACCGGGCTTGGAGATCTTGAACGTACTCCTCAGGAGAGGACTGTAGATCCGGAGGACGGCCGAAAAGCAGGTCACTCGGAAGACGGAGATCACGACCGAAGAGCATTTGAGAAGGGGAATAGCCGGTACTCTCGTGGACGGCACTACGGTAAGCAAGCAGGAACAGGGGCAGCTTACGATCCCAGTCTTCTTGGTTCTTGGAAACCATAAGCGATAGGTGGTTCAAGATTGTGCGGTTAAATCTCTCCACCATGCCGTCAGACTGCGGATGTAACGGGGTGGTCTGTGTTTTCTTTATTTCCAATAAGTCGCACAGTCCTTTGAACACAGCCGAAGTGAAGTTCCTGCCTTGGTCGGTATGAATCTGGAGGGGAGTTCCAAATCTAGATACCCAATTCTGCAACAGGACTTCAGCCGTAGTGACAGCCTCTTGGTCTGGAATTGGATATGCTTCAGGCCACTTCGTAAAATAATCCATGACAACTAGAATGTATCTGTTGCCATCTTTAGTCCATGGCAGAGGTCCCAGTATATCAAGGGCAATTCGCTCGAAAGGCGCTCCAACGTTGTATCGCTGCATTCTTCCGCGACAGCGTTCCTTTGGTCCTTTCTTGGCTGCACAGGCATCGCAAGACCGGCACCATTTCTCAACGTCGTTTCTTGCGGAACTCCAAAAGAAGCGCTCTCGAACTTTGTTTAATGTCTTCATATAGCCGAAATGCCCTCCTGTTGGGCTGCTGTGTATTTCTTTCAGGACATCAGGTATTCGGTTTTGAGGAAGCAGCAGCTGCCATCTTTTATTAGTTCCATCGTCGCTTTCCCACAGTCGATATAAGACTCCATTTCGAAGGTGAAGTGAGTCCCAGAGAGCCCAGTACCTTTTAGTCATAGGACTGAAGATGGAAACGTCCTGCCACTTGGGTTTCGTAGCCGATGATTCCTTCAGCTCTATTATTGGCTTAATGTTAGGATCCGCCAACTGGTCTTCTCTAACTTTTTCATGACTCCACGGATCTGGCTCCGATGCTGTTGAAGATGTTACTTGTCGGATGCTAGGATTCGCCAAACCATACTTAGCTTGTGCTCTTGAACAATACCCGCAATGCGCAGGACAAGGCTTCCTAGATAAAGCATCCGCATTTCCATGGGAGGAGCCTTTACGATGTTTTATTTCAAAGTCATATTCCTGGAGTCTTTGAATCCATCTGGCTATCTGTCCTTCAGGATTTTTGAAATTCAATAGCCAAGTTAGGGAAGCATGATCGGTGCGGAGCAAGAATTTTCTGCCATAGAGATAATGATGGAAATGCTCTATGGCTTTTACGATAGCGAGCAATTCTTTCCGAGTGACGCAATAATTCCTTTCCGGTTTTGACAAGCACTTACTCCAATAGGCTATCACTCGCTCTTCACCGTCAATCATCTGGGAAAGGACAGCTCCAACACTTTCGTTGCTTGCATCCGTATCAAGTATGAATTGTTTGTCGATCTGGGGATATGCGAGCACAGGCGTGGATGTTAATGCCGTCTTCAGCTCATTAAAAGATTTTTCGCATTCCTCAGTCCACACGAATTTCTGTTTATTTTCCGTTAATCTATGCAGAGGTCTTGCGATGTTGGAGAACCCCTTTACAAATCTTCTGTAATAAGTGCAGAGTCCCAGGAAGCTCCGAAGTTGATGAACATCCACAGGGCGTTCCCAGTCCTTGACTGCCAAAACTTTCTCTGGATCCGTACGGACACCTTCGGCGGAGATGATGTGACCCAGATAGGTGACTTCGCTGCGGAACAGCTTGCATTTAGAAGGACTTAGTTTGAGGTTGGCATCTTTCAATTTTTGGAACACCTTCCTGATGTTTTCTAGATGTTCCTCGAACGTACGGCCCACTATAATGATGTCGTCAAGGTAAACCAGACAGGACTCGTAAGATAGGCCACGAAGCACTGTTTCCATCAAGCGTTCAAATGTTGCAGGGGCGTTACAGAGTCCAAACGGCATAACTTTAAACTGCCACAGTCCTTGGCCAGTAGTGAACGCAGTTTTCTCTCTATCGTCCGGGTGAATTTCCACTTGCCAGTATCCGCTCTTAAGGTCCAGAGTGGAGAACCATTTGTGTCCTGATAGCGTGTCTAGTGTGTCGTCAATCCTCGGAAGAGGGTAGCTGTCTTTCTTAGTGATATTATTTAGCTTCCGGTAGTCGACACAAAATCTTGTCGAGCCGTCTTTCTTCCGGACGAGAACTATAGGAGATGCCCATGGACTTGTGGATGGCTCGATGATGTCACTTTCTTGCATCTCCTTTAGAAGATTTCCAACCTCTTCCTGCTTTGCGAATGGTAGGCGTCTGGGATGTTGCTTGATCGGTGAGTGATCACCCGTGTCAATTCGATGTTGTGTCAATTTCGTGCGGCCAACATCTCTGGATGTTCGAGAAAATAGATCTTCAAATTCACTAATTGTTTTCTCTGCTGCACATTTCTGTTCGGCGGTTAAGTTTGTTCTCTGCAGCAGTTCATCAATTAATTTCGCTGTTGACTCAGTGGGCATTGCAGGTGGGGCCTTGTAAACGCACGTAACCGGCGTGCAGGTTGCTAGCACTTTACCCTTCTGGATTGTTCTCGGACTATGGCTAACATTCGCCACTCTCACGGGGACGAAATTTTTGGAGAGGTCCACTAATGTAGAGGCGACTAATACATTTCTCGAGCTATTTTCGGGATATTCAATTATTCCAAACTTGAAGCTATTTCTGTTTTCTATGCAGCCGGATATTAGTAATTCTGTCATCGGAGGGATCGTGACGTCCGTTTTCGCTATTACTTGGTGAGCTGAAGGAATATCACTCTTCACTTCAAACACGGGTATATCCTCCCTCGCAGAGTGCATTTCGTTGCGTTTGAAGTCCAGTGTAAAGTCATATTTCCGCAAAAAGTCTAGTCCAAGTATTAATTCGTCCGCGATGTCAGCGACGAATGCCAAGTGCTGGTAAGTCTCATTTCCGAAGGTAATGGTGATGTTAATTTTACCTTCAATGGGGATCTTGTCACCTGTCACTGTCTGTAGAGTCACACAGGGCGGAGTCCAGCGCAAAGTCTCGTTTAGTTCCCGCGCTACGTCTGTTCTGACGATGGTTACGTTGGCTCCCGTATCGATGATCATCTTACAAGGGTGTTTATTCACGTATCCTTCGACGAACAATCCGTTATCTCCGCCGCTCATTGACGAGATCTGAAGAACTTTCAGAGGGGCTACATCTCTGCCTGGCAATCTCCGCCCCGTGAAATTGCCGCACTTTAGTTTCCCTGGTTTTGTTTCACGGGAGCTGCCTCCCGGTCTTGGCTCACGTGACAGTTCCTGCGCAGATGTCCTTCGAGTCCGCAATTCCAGCACTTCATTGCTTTCTTGTCGGTGTTTCTGTTATTTGGCTTATTTAACGCTTCCCGAATCTCTCTTAACATTTCTTGTTTAAATTTTCTGACATCAAAATTTTCATTTTCTACTTTAGCCGTTCTGATCGGATGGCGATCTTTTCGAGTTGCCTGCTGAGCCGACTCAAACTTCATCGCATAGATTAATGCAGATTTCAGGTCTTTGAGATCTGCCAACCTGAGAGCCTTCTGAATTTCCTGATCCTTGACTGCATCGACGAAATGCATAAGGGCCAGATTTTCACGGACATCGGGTGGACAGTCCGGATATGCATGGTGCGCCAGCCTTTCAATATCAGTTGCTAGTTCTTGGAGGCTTTCAGTCGTTTTCTGTTGGCGGGTTTTGAGTTGGAGACGGCTACAGTCCTTTACGCATTTTTCTCCGAATCTGAGTTCTAGTGCGTTCGAGAGGGCATCAAAACTGGAAATCTGGTCTTGTGGCAGAACTCCTAGGATATCTGCAGCATCGCCTCGGAGTGATGCAGCTAGCTGTGATGCCTTCATCTGGGAATCCCATCTGTTAGTGTCAGCCACGATGGCGAACTGGGTCTTGTACACATTCCACGACGATTTTCCGTCGTACGTACTGGGTTTGATTGCCGTATGAGGAGAACCTGGGAGAATCTTAAAATCTTCAATTTCTCTCTTCGGCTCAGTTCGTTTTTCTTTCAACATGTCTACCTCTTCCCGAAACTTCCTAAATTTTTCTTCCATATCGGCTATTTTAGTTGCAGTTTCCTCTTTCATATTTTGTAATTTGGTTTCGGTTTCCTCTCTAAGCTCCATGATGTCGCTTCTAATCTTGTTTTGCTCCATTGCCATCTGTCGCAATTGCTCTTGCAGCTTTTCTTGTCCGGCTTTTATTTCTTCTTGTCCGGCTTTCATGTCTTGTTTCACCTCTTCTTGTCTGGTGTTGATCTCTTCTTGTCCGGCTTTCATGTCTTGTTTCATCTCTTCTTGTCCGGCTTTCAGAGCTGCTAACATGTCCATCAAAGCTTTCATTTCCTCCGCCATTGCTTTCTCCTGTAGACGGATGACTGGCATTCACTCTCAAATCCCACTTCGGCTCAGGCGTTCATCCTTCGTAACTCGCATTTCGGGCACCCGCGTGGTTGCGCTATCCCAGATTAAGTCCATTACGCGATTTTCGATCTTGTATGATTTCGAAAAATAGTTGCAGTGGAGAGATAGCAATTTGATGGCGTAACATGAAGTAAGATGGCATTAGATAGTGTTACACAGTTCAGAAGTTTGTAGAAGGCATACTATCGGTAAACCAAACGACACCATAGCTACCACTGTAGACTGCTACGTAAAATCAAAGTCCAAGTACAAGGCAAAACGTGAAAATGAAGGGTAACACAATACTTAATCAGAATAAGTAAGCCAGCAGGTGAAAGTAGAAGTTCATCCGGTTCATGAAAACAGAAAGTTTAATATTTGTAATCATAAGATGCAACCCCAAAGATTGTGGTTTAACTGGAATGATATAACATCAGAATGCAGTGTTGGGAAAAGAGGAAGGAATTATTGGGGAAGAATTATGTGCATATTTGAGTGAAGATATAATTAATTCTGAAAACAGAATTTAAGCATAGTGGTGAGCTTATTTGCTACCTGGGAGCTGGGATATTTCTTCAAGAATGAAGTGCAATATTTGCATTTTATCAAGCATATTCGTGCATTTTTTAAGTTCTGGGATTTTTTGTTTATATATTTGGATGATTTTTCCAATTTGTGGGCCAATTATATTTTGGACTTCCTTCATTAATCCTAATAACTCTGACAACTTAGAGCAATTCTCCTTACTGCCAGGGGGACTAATGTACTGCTGTTTCTCAGTCAATACTGGGAATGATGAAGATGAAGGTTCTAGAACCTTCGTATTTTCAGTCGATGTTTCTTGCGGCCTCACTGCTTGGGCGTAACTGATTCCTGGCTTCACAAATGATTTTTGATTTTGCTTTTTTCTTGAGGGGAACTTAGGGCACCCCCTGTAGGATGTTACATGGGGGTCCCAGGCAATTTGCACACTTGGGGGTATCCAGGTGACCCTGATGGTCACAATTGCCAGTACGATGATATCCAGCGCATTTAACGCACCGTGGAGCAACGTGGTAATTTTCCGACGAATGATGCCATTTCTGGCAATTGTGACATTGGGGTACCTGGTTTTTGACAATATATTTTTCAACTTTAATATTAAATAACATAAGATGAGTCACATTATAAATTTCATCAATTTTCTCATTCGGAATCAGTTGCGCCTGAAACAGGGGCATTGGGACTTTAGTTTTATATTTAGTGAGCTGCACAATTTTATGCACTTTATACCCAAGATTAACTAATGATTCCTTGATTATATCTACATCAGAGTCAGAGGGTAAGCCTCTCAGGAGAACTTTAATTGGTTTAAGATGTCGTGGATTTACAAGGTAATGTTCGACATTATGGTCTAAAAAATATTGGCTTAATTTCCGATGCGCATCCGCATCCAGTGGTTCAACTTTCAAGAATTCACCGCTAAGGCGGCCAAAGAATTTACATTCAGGTAGTGCTTCAGATAAAGATTTCAGATAGTCATAATATTTAACACCTTCACCAGGCTTCACCATGATAGGTGGAACCTTCTTATTCTTATCATCATGCTTTACATTTGAATTAGCCTGCTGATTATCAGCAGTATCATTATTAGATTGATTTTGAATATTATCACATGAGGTAGTTACATCTGAGACGGCACAACTATCATTTACTTCAACATTAAGTTTATCAAACCTATTTTTAATTGGAATAGAAGTTTTACGTTTAGTAGCTGATTTAACTTTAGCAGTTTTAGTTGGTTTTTTAAAACTTGTATCAGAATCAATATCACTATATTCAGAATTATCATCATTTTTACGTTTATTTTTAACATTAGAAGTTTTAGTAGAGGAATTAATTACTGGCTTACTAACAAAACATTCTGATAAGTAATCGTACGTACCTTCAAGCGCTAACGCGCAGGCAGAGTATATATCCACTATTTTCATCAATGTAGCATAAACTTTGTTTCCGTCAGGGGAGTCCGGGTCATACAGTCGCACCGACTGATTGTAGATAGCATCCGATTTCTTTTTGGCTTTAAGCGAACATTTTCTTACACAGTCAATAAGGTTAACACAGGAGCCCTGATCCAACGAGGGGAGCTTCGTTATATCCATGCACATAAGATTTTCAATATTTAGTTTATCATCAAAATCCAGTCCTTCAAGTTCAGAAATCAGATTATCCGCAAGCGCTTTTGCATCCATATCCGGGAGTTCAGAATCACTACACAAATAGCCTAGTATTGGGCATGAGGCATCCGCCCACGAGGTAGGCTTAGCTGCGCCGTTATCCTGATGCGAAGTATCCATAGCCAGTTCGGGTTACTTCTGACACCAGTTGTTTCGTTATACGGGTTCGTGGATTTGAGAGTATCCGATGAAAACACGATGCAGAACAATAAAAAGCACAATTTATTTACAAGAATCACTACTTACAGCACAGTTCCAAAATTACCTTTGAAAGCGTCAAAAATCTACAATAAATACGCCGAAACAATCAGCAACACAGCTTCAGTCTGTAACTGTAAAGGTAGCTTCACGGCAACACTAAACTTTTAATAAACACCGTGGAACAATCACCAATACACTGTCAAGCTATACCGTAAAGGTAGCTTCACGGCAAAGCACTATCCCGATCGCTTTCCGTTCACAAAACTCTCGCGTAGCTTAGCACTCACAGTAAGCAGCTATTCTCGCAATTCTTACAATTAATCACACTGCCGGCTCTCAGAAACGCAGGGGTTTATATAGCTTTTCTTTAAGTTCCACACGTTTCGAGAAATATCTCATCAGGAAGTTATTCTAGAAGCTTCCCGATTGCACCATGGGATATCGCCGATTTGGTCGCCAAATGAGCGATAAAGTCGCCAATCTGGCAACCCTAACATACACTATTTTATGGCAACACTAGTGCTATGCCGGAAAGCTTACATACAGGCGCAACAGCCGAATTTTTCGCAACAATATGTAATACGACATGCTATCATACGCCTGAGCGCATGATGGTGAGATTAAACATTTCAGCCACTAATAAATATTTCAGTTATGATGCGATAGGCTTCTCAAGGAATATAAAATGTATAGTGCTGAGAACTTTCATAACATATTATGGTACAATAATCGAATTGAATAATAGTGGCAAAGCATGGAGTGACAGTGTTACTTTGCAATTCCTAGAGATATTTGGATTAATTAATGCTAAGTACCAAAATAAACATACTTATTAGTATATTTGAAACTCAAACACAGGTTAATGCACATTTAATTTTTTTAAGAGTTTGCTATCCTGAAATAATAATAGATTTTAAAAAAATATGTATGCAATAAAGTTGTATGCCATTTGGCATGTTTAATGATCCCAACTCCTGTTTGCTCAGATTCTATAAAATATAATGTTATCATATTTCACTTTGCACATGAAATAAAAATTTAGTTAAAATTTCTAAAAGCATATATATTTTGCAGTATCTTAAACATAATTTTAGTTATATGAAAGGGAAAGAACAATTTGCCATTAAAAATTTCATCTTTCTATTTATAGTATCTCACATCTATATTGCATACTGAACTGAGAAGGACCAATAAATTTTGTTTAATGTTTCAAATTAATATTTCCATATATACAATAAGTAAAATGCTGTATCCGAAAAAGCAAAGTAACCCAGGTCAACACGTAGCATCTTCCCAGACGGCTTTCCATTTCTTTAGATACTTTTGTCAGTATGACTGCAGATTTTAATCCCTCCTATAGGACTTTCATAGCAGGTGAGGACATCTACAGTTTTCGCCACTTTTCGCAAAATCTCTGACTTCTTTCGCACACTGTGTCTCATTAAAGGCTTAGTGGGCTGATTTTTACCTTTCATTTTAGGATTTTGGTGCTGAGGTTGTATGCAGTGGCAAATTTATGCAGTTCTCTAATGCCTTTTTAAACAAAAACTGGTTGCTGTACACACAAGTAGAGCAAAACCACAAAAAAGCAAGAAGTGTAAATGTCTCACATGGTAAAAGAAGAATGTGAAAAAAATAGGCAGCACTGGATGCATCACTGAAATGAACTTAAACATCTCCAACCAAACGTTTCTCTCTAGTTTCGGCAATGAGTTCACACATTTTGGCGGGGATGCGGATAGTCAGGAAGTACCAAGCAAATTTATATGCTTTAATAATAAACTTAAAATAGTTTCATTTTCTTATTTTAACCATTTACAGTCACATATCTACTCTCAACACCAAAGCATTTTTGCCGTTCCACTCGTATGTCTGCTCTTAACCACGACAGCAAAGAATCATATTGATTTCATATTATATTAAGTAGATAAGATTCACAATATTGCAAATTATGTATTACTGTTTGTTCAATGAAAATTAATTCTGAGTCTAAATCATTTACAACTTACAATGTATATAACTATGTGAAAATAAAAAATTCTCCTGCATTTTATTTTATATGATTTATTTTAATGAAATTGGCTGAAATTTTTCATAGTTGGTTATGGTTATATATATGAGAACTCCTGGGAAGGTTGTTATAGAGAGAGCTTTCTGAGAGATATTGGTTAACATATTATTCTGTTATCAAAGCTTGCATGCTATATGTCAGCTAAACCAACAGTATACGTATATAGAGAGTGTCACTGATGGTCACGGGTTTAAGGTGAGAGAGCAAAAGCAAAGCGAGTACGAAAATGAGGTCATTTTAATCGCAGATATTTACAAGAAATACTGTCCTATATTTAAAAGAATTGTTCAAATGGATGACCAGCAGCTGCAATATATGCATCACAAGGACAATGGATCTCATCTACGAGATGTAGATCGACTATTCTGTCATTAGAACTAGCATTGCTGCTGCTGAGGAATGTGACATGCTGGGCATCTTTCAAAGTATATGCCATCATTATGATGCATGTGTTGCTGTTAATAATTGTTTATTTGAACAATTTTTCAAATATAAAACATTTTTTGTTAAACATCCATGATTAAAGCAACATTTTGTACTCCACATTCTTTGTACTTACTATGTTTCCGTAACACACTGTGTTATGAAAAGTGTAGCTTATCCCATGTATTATTGTACCTTAGAGTTGTGACTGTTAATTTTGGCATAATACTGATGGTAGGCTAAAAAATCACTACTCGTTAAATGTTGAGTTTATAAGTTACGTCAGATCATCCAGATGTTTTGCAATATAGTTTAGTATTTTTTTTGTACTAGCTGTTAAAAATAAAAAATGAGGCATACTTATTTTAAAATGATACAATTATTCACATAATATAATTAACAGTAATATTAATTCTTGATCAGTAAGTTGTTTTGTTCCAGAAACAAAAAAAAAGTAATTTTATTAATAGTTTGATTTTTTTTTTCTGATTTTCATCTGCATTTTAGTTATGGTATTGTATTCAGTTTTTGCACTGCATTTTAAAAATTTGTTGAAATGGTCATGGATTTATTTTCTGTTCCTGGAATTGATATTACATTTTAAAATTATCATACCAAAACTAGTTTCATCATTTTGCAAAAGACTTGTATTCATACATGTGCTTTACTTTACGGTTGCAATACCTGTTGTTCAATTTAAAATTTGTTCATTGTTTATAATACAAAGTGTTCATTTTAAAAGTGGACCCTTCATAAAAATGGATGTGTGCATATTTATGAAACATACCTTGTTCGTAAACATCATATGCAGTTGGTTTATTTAATTACGGCAAAGCACTTGAAGGCTGTCTGCTTAAAGGAAGGGATGCATCGTGGAGGACTTTATTTGAAAAAATAGCTTGTATGCATGTTACACATGGGAGAAAACCACAAAAACACCAGTGCAGCCAGCCCATTTGTTTGAATCAAATCCAGGTCAAACTACGAGTATTCAACGACTTTACCACTTGGCTGCTGGTGGGCCACATTATATGTTAATATAATGCCACAATCCAGTCCATTTGTCTACATATTTTTAACGACAAAATGAAGTTTTTCCATTTGTTACATTCTGAATTGCTTCAGTGATGTTCATTTTCAATTCTTTTTAAGGTGTGTGTATGTTTTATGAGCCGAGTTTGTGTTAAACATCTCTTCATAAAAAATAATCTGGACTGGTAAGAAGGAGAGATCTCGATATTCATAGTCTTTAGATATAATTCTGCCTCTAAAACCTCCTTCAATATTTTCCTGGTGGAATCAACTTTGAAACATTTTGCATTACATTGTTAACATTCAGTAATGATGTACATTCTTTCGCAGTGAATTAATAGACAGTATGTTACAAGGTTCAGCATTTATTATTGGGTTAAAAAACACCGACTCAGTAATTTTTTGCCTTCATGTGGCACTTCAATAATATTTGAAAAGATGGAAAGAAGAATGATAAGAAAGTGCAAGTTTTCAAGGCTTCATACTCTGCAAAAGTGCATTTGGTCACAGGCACATCCATTTTAGTACGACCATTCCTCATCTGGAAATGTTGCCACAAGTTAAGCTCTTACAAAACAACAGTCAGAGATATGGAACATAGTATAACAATATTCAACACCTGCTTTGTGCAAAAGCATCCACAATTGTTGATGATAAAATAGTAGACCTATATGGTGGTTTAAAAAGCTAGCTGTTATATCATTAGGGTGAATTCAAATCTCGGAGAGGATACAAATGCTTTGTATAATGATTTTCTGGCATGTGGACATTTAAAACTTATTGAAGCCAAAGGTTCCTTTAGAGGCTGGTGTTAGAAGAAAAGGATTGAAGAGAACCTTGAATTTTCGTAAAGTGCTCTTAGTTGAAATTAAGATAAAATTTAGCAAATTATTCTGTCACCAGATATGTGCTAAGGCCATGGTAAATGACAGCTGTTCTCTTGCTCCACTCATGAAGCTGCTCCACAGCTAAGTATATCCAAGCGTGCAAATCAACAACAACAAAAATACATACCAAATACTGTAGTGATTTAAATTTCATTTTCAAGACCAGTCTTTGCAGGCTGTTAAATTTTAAGATTTATTTTACAAGAAATTATATAATTCATAAAAGCAATATAGTTGTGTTATTTCATACAAGTAGATTATTATTATTATTTTTTCCCTAATGATGGTGGTAAATGTTGTGAAACTAGGACAACTAACTGAAAAACCACACTCTAGAATTTTAATTTCTTCTCCTATTAGCCCTAGTAATAAATCTGATTCAACATTTATAACAGGATGCTTTGAATCTTTCATTTTGTCTCTAACAATCTAATTTCTCCAGTATTTCTGATTATGTTTTCTGCTATAATTATTAGGTAATACAATATACAGTATGTTATGGTAACGCCACTACTTTAAAGAATAGAAACATTTATGCAAAAGTAAAGTGGTCAAGAAAGATACTTTCATTTTGTTATGAAGGGGTATGTTTGTTGAATACTTTAAGCAATCTTATGTTTTCAAATAGATCTGCAGTTTAGGAAGGCATGTTTGTCACAATGTAACCTTTTTTTATTACCACTATAAAAATTATATTTATTCCAATGATCTGAATTTAATGATCAGTTTATTAATTAAACTTCTTTTATGTCTATAAATGATTCCACCTCAGAAAATTACAATTTAATTCGTGAAGATCTGAAAGTGTTAGTAAGAGATTAACACACTTACCATATGTAACTAGTTTAAATAACTTTTCTTTCAAATAACAATTTCCAGAATGAATGGGCTTTCATTTACAGTATGTAAATTGAAATCTGTTTTAACATAATTAATAAGACTTTTGTTGGTTGGTCACATAAAACTCCCATCTGAATTTCTTTTATCAAATCAAGTCATGTAATAAAAGTTGGCAGTCTATCTTAACACAGGAAAACATTTCCAATTTTGTATACATCTTATTTTTAACATAAGAAATTTTACAGTGCTTTCAATCTCTTACACATGAGTGTTGAAGAAAGTTTTGCAAAATGATGAGAAAACTCAGTGCATTAAAAAGATGGTTATTGAAATTTGATTAGTCAAAATTTTAAGACAGTAAGTGATATCTGCCTAGAATAGGATACTTTTCTGGCAGTAGTTAAATTCAGTGCATCCTTAAAATTTTCATAGCTATTAACTTTGAAGGTGAAATTACGTGACTTTTTTTTTTCAAATCACTCACATGCAAGTTACATGTAAAATTAAAAAAGAAAAATCCTTACTTTGAAATTTTGAAGTGTCTGTATTTAGAAATGCAAAGGTGGTTAATCTGATTGTCATAACAGTACAAAACTGAAAAGTAATAGAAGCAAAATATTGTTGTAAATAAATATTATAATAAGGACAGAAGATAGAATTTACATATCTGAAATAAACTTTCAGTAACTGCTCAAAGGCACTGAAAAGAAATATGTTCTAATGTGAGAGAGGTGATACTGATATCTGCGAATCACAAGTGGAAATATAAGCAATATAGGTGGGCTAGGAGTTATTTAAGGCAGCAAAATCTATTAATTAAGCATAATTCTTAACACTGCGTTTATGTAAACATTCTTTTCATAATATTTATATCTATTAAATCAGCCTCTGAAATCAGTCTCTCAGTCTACGTAAAATTTTATTAGAAAGAAAATGTGTTTAAAAATTTAAATTACACAAATAATAAAGCTGTTATGACATGTTTCAGGATCTCTGTTCTTAAATTTCACTGAAATGTTACATGCAGATATCATATCTTAGTTTGTGAAGAATCGATCAAAAGAAACATTGAAAATAATGCAGACGATGAACAAGATGCAAACATATTTATTTCGGATGACTAATTATGATCTTCATCCAAAATCTTATATCTAAAGGTAGAGGAAATAGAAGTTTCAGCATCTGTGTTTTTCGAAGAGTAGAGTCTATTTATAACAACAGCAAGAAAATTTTCACTCGGTCTTCAATAATAAAAGATGAAAACAGTGTACAACAAAGTGTTTTACTAGAAAATGGGGATTCACCTTCTTATGCACTTCTATTTGTCAGGTATAGGGCAATCATATGTAGACATTTAATGTTAGTTCATATACAACAGTGCTAGGAAGCTGAAACCCAATATATATCTGTAATAAGTGTGAGAAACTTGTAAGAGAAAATTAATATTGTCACAGGTAATTAGAATTCTTGACACCATTTTCCATTAGAATTCCTTGTTCTTTATTAATTATATTTTCTGGTTTTGCATGAAAACTTCAAAGAGGGCATATTTTTAAAAGTGTATGCTGATGGCTTAGATTATTTTTATTCCAGATTATTATAATCTTCTCTTAGTGATAAATATTAAACATTCATTTAGATATTTTTTATTACCTTCATACATAGTGAAATCAAATAAAAAGGAATATTTATCAATTTACACAATTTTAAACATTATATTTTTTATTCAAATTCAAAAAACACCTTTTGCAGTTGTTTCCACAGATAGTATAATCGTGGTTAAAAGTTTTAATTGAATGTTCAAGTCAATTAACTTTATGTTTTAGTGTTCACCAGTGTGTCCATTCATGTTCATTTTTCCTATAATACAAATATATGAACACATACTTCTATGAATCTAAAAATTTTAAAACATGAAAGTGAGAGTTTTTGTAGTGATTAAATTGATTGCTAATGTGACTTTAAGTATAGACAAGTTTTTTGTACTTCGAGTAATAGACGATATTCTAATTAAATAGAATTAATAGTACATTCAAGAAAAAATCCATGCAACCAAACATTTCTGCTACAAAAAAATCCAATTCTAAATCAAGCTAACAGTGTCTTATGGCTATAGCAATTTGTTGCTATTATCCCTTTAAAAAAATATAGTAAGAGATTATCATGTGTTTTTATCGAATCTTAACACAGAAATCATTTATTAAGATTAGCATTAATTTTAGGACTGGTGTAGACTTACTATTTATTTTACAGAATTTGTAATTCTTTTAGCAAGTTTATATTGTTCGCAATACATTCAAGGTAAAATGCATTATAAATGACTAAGGGAAGTTATTATAATTTCTAAAAGAACATACATTTAAACTCTGAATACTTTATATAAAGCAACAGTGTCTCTTCTTAATGGTTTAAAAATTGGTGACAAGTATTACTGTCACCAGATACTGTATTACTTGAATATATATCAGATGTAATTTACTTGCATGGATGGATTTCCTGGACACATAAGCTACAAATTATATACACTATGAGTTTATTTTAAGATCTGTGCCAAAAATAAAAGTATATATTAACGTATCTCTACATACGTACATTTCAGAATACATAATCGCACTGAAAGCTACCCAATATACGCTGGTGCAGACTTTGAATTTAATTAAATTTTTTTTAATACTTCTTTATTGGTATAAAGTAATGGGCTATGCAAATTTACACAACAAATTCATTCTTTAACCAAATGCAAATAAACTATTAATAAAATCAGTAGGTTATTTTAAATATATTCCACACAATTGTCTATTTACATAGTCCAGTCACATTAATGTGACCACCTGTCAAAAGCCAGAATAAGCACCTTTCGCTGAGCGGGTGAAAAAGACGTGCAGAAAAAGGGTCAATTAAGTTCTTGAAGGTGTTCACTGGGGTATTGAGCCATGCCGACTACAATGTAGTGGCCAGCTGCGCAAGGTTACACGGCTGAAGATCCGCGGCCCGAACAACCCGACTGAGGTGGTCCCACAGATTTTCGATTGAGTTCACGTCCGGGGAGTTTTCTGACCAGAGGAGTTAGGTAATCTGATTCTGGTGCTTTTAGAACCATGTATACGCTGCGAGCTGTATGACACTTCTTATTGTTTTGCTGGTAGATGCCATCATTCTGAGGAAAAACAATTCTCATGTAGGAGTGGACATGTTCTGCAAGGACAGTGTTGATCCATCGTGCCTTCCACAATGATGAGTGCATCCAGAAAATGCCACCAAAAATATTCCCTACAGCATAATGCTCTAATCCACCATCTTGAACCCTTCCGACAATTGTTGCAGGTTGTTTGCTTTCCGACGTTTTACGCCACACACGCTAACGTCCATCTGTCCGATGGAGCATAAATTGTTGATTTACCGGAAAAAGCCACCTGTTGCCACTTAGTGGACGTCACTTTGCGGTACTGGTGAACAAATTCCAGCCTTCGTCGCAAATGAACTGCAGTCAGCATAGGTGCTTTAACCAGGCGTTTGCTGCGGATGCCCATACGCAGCAACGTTCGCTGAACCGTCGTTGAGGAGATACTGTTAAAGCCCCCTGGTTTATCTGGACAGTCAGTTGCTGAAAGGTTGCACGTCTATTCGCCCGAACGCCTCTCGACAACCGTCGTTCACCACTGTCATCTATGACCCATGGTGCACCATATTTGCCACGTCGCTAATTTTGGTTAGTGCCATTTTGCCATGTACGGTATACTTTTACACAGCGGCACGCAAAAAGTTTAAAAAATTAACCGTTCCGAAATTTAATAAGCCAAGAATTCGACCCAAGAATGTTTTCACTCTTGGCTCGAAAGCCAATGATCATGCTCTTTTGGATGTCAAATAAATCGCTCCGTTTCTGCACTACACCAACGAATGCAATGCTTCTCGTCGAAGATCGTCATTTAAATTAGAGTGTCCGAGTTAAAAGCAACCCGCTTACTCTGTTTCACTTGTAGAATTCAGAGGAGGGAGAGAGGGGGAGGCTGCGGAGCTGGTTCAAGACGAAACAAGAAGAAAACAGCTGATCGCCGAGTCAGTGGCGGGAGAGGGGAGGATGGCATTCGCATTCGAACGGCTTGTGGAGGGGGGGGGAGACTTTCCCGCGCGTGGCAGAGGAGGAGAAAGGGTCATTGACTTTAGTGGTTGCTAGGGGGTTCTAGATGTTATCTCATAATGGCGGCTGGATATTTGTGTTTTGTGATTTCTGTCGCGTGGCTCCTTTGGGTGGCTATTAACTTATTGTGATGGTTTCGCACTTTGTTGAAGAAGTTGTTTGCGGTATTCTTGATGTAATTTTCAATCGTCGGAACTTTCAGGTCTTCTCTGATGCTGCTATTGGGGATATACCATGGAGCGTTTACTATTTCTCTTAGAATTTTGTTTTCGATAACTTGAAGTAATTGAAGGTTGGTTTTAGCTGCATGACCCCAGATTGGGCATGCGTATAGTAGAGCAGGTTTTAATACTTGATTGTAAAGGATGATTTTGTTATTGAGGGAAAGGTTACTTCTTCTTCCTATTAGCGGTCTCATGTTAGCTGCAGTCATGTTGAATTTTTGTTTCACAGCGTTGAAATGCTGTCTGAAGGTTAATTTATTGTCTAGTGTGATTCCCAGATATTTTATTTGGTTGTTCCATGTAATTTCTTCGTCGAAAAGTATCAGTTTGGGTGGTCTTTTATTGGAGTTACCTTTTCTGAAAATAATGGCAGTGGTTTTATGGGTATTGACAGCAATTCTCCATTGGGTTAGCCAGTTTTCTATTTTTTCTAGATAATTTTGAAGTTGGATCCAAATATGGTTGAGTGTGGTGGCATATGTTAAAATGGCTGTGTCATCAGCAAATAGAGCAAGGCAAATAGTTGGGTCTTTAGGAATATCTGATGTATAAACATTGAAAAGATACGGTGAAAGTGCGGAGCCTTGGGGTGTACCGGCTCTTATGGCTTTATTGGAGGAGAGCTTGTTATTAACTTTGACTGCAAATGTTCTATTGTTCAGGTAGGATGCGATGAGACGAATAATGTGCTCCGGATAATTAATTTTAATGAGTTTGTAAATAAGGCCGTAGTGCCATACCCTGTCGAACGCTTTCGCGACGTCCAGGAATACGGCACCAGTGGGCATCTTTGAGTTGAATCCGTCAGTTATATAATTGATAACTCTGAGAAGTTGATGCGTAGTACTATGATATTCACGAAAGCCAAATTGTTCTTCAGGGAGATAACTGTTTGCCGGCATTTTTTGTTTAATATAAAAGAGAATGATCTTGTCTGCTATTTTTGCAATATTGCTAAGTAGACTAATTGGTCTATAATTTTCTGGGAAGGATGGATTCTTGTTTGGTTTAGCGAAAACAACAATAGTCGCGTGCTTCCATTGTTGGGGATAATAGGAAAATTTGATGATACTATTGATAATTTTGGTCAGGCATGTAATGGCATTGATCGGGAGGTTTTGGAGTGCAAGGTTATGAATCCCATCGTCCCCAGGGGATTTCTTCTTCTTTTGGTGTGTGATAATTTCTGCAACCAGTCTGGGATTTGTAAGGAAGGTGAAGTTGCGTGGTCCAGGAGTATTAAGGAAGTTGTTGACCGTATTGTTGACCTTTTCTATTGTTTCTTCGTCATAGGGTTCTGGGTTATGGGTGAATGTGTTTTCCAGGTGTTCCGCAATAGCATCAGCTTTGTCCTTATCAGAGTAGACAACACCATTGCTGGTGTGAAGTTTAGGCATTCTCTTGTATTTTTTGGTAAGTTTTCTATTGAGATCATAAAGGGTATTATCTTCAGTGGCAAGTTCATTTAATAAATTTCTCCACCTGCTATTTTTGAATTCGTTCATTTTTCTTTTAATAATATTTTGCAGTCTATTCAATTGGGTTTTAATATTGGGATCCCCGGTGTTCTGCCATTGTTTCCTGATTCTATTTTTATTCTTGATGAGGTCTTTAATTTCTTGAGGTATGGGTAGGTAGTTATTTTTGATAAAAATATTATTAGTTGCTTGGTTTACTGCTTGTTGAATATGGAAGGTAAAATTGTTGACTTCTTTATCAATATCTTCTTCTGTATGGATAGTAGGATTACCAGAAATAGTCGAGGTGAGTATTTCTGAGTATTTATGCCAGTTGGTGATTCCAACGCAGCGTCCTAAGGCAGGAGGGTAAGCGGTAGTAGCAATTTCAATAAGAACAGGGTTGTGATCTGATGATAAAGCAGTAATGGTAGTAATATTACAGTTTGGGTTGATATTATTTGAAAGGAAAAAGTCTATTGTAGAGGGGCTATGGCACCCGTAATGGGTGGGCTCATCCGATGCATGAATAATGAAGTTACTGTTTTGTAGGAGTTGAAAAATCTCTCTGCCTTTTCTGTTAGAGCTGTGTCCGTTCCAGAGTGGATGCTTTGCGTTGAAATCACCTCCTATAATTGATTTTTTATTGTTTGGTAGAAGGTTTTTAATTTCATTCATGTCCGGCAGATTATTTGGAGGAATATAGATGTTAGAAATTAAGATGTCTTCGTTATTGAGAGTAATCATAACCGAGTTGCTTTCAAAGGTGGTAGAATTGTTTGGATATTGATATTGCGGCATGCTTCTTTTGATGAAAGTGCATATACCCCCTCCTCTTCCGGTATGGCGGTCTGTCCGGTAGCTATTGTAGTTAGCAAGGAGTAGTTTCTTGCATGGTTTGAGATGAGTTTCTTGAATTAATATGACATCAGGTTCAATTTCTTGTATGAAGTCTTCCAGTTCCTCTTTTTTTCCATACAGACCATTTGCATTCCAGGATATAATTTTTATGCTGCTATGATTGTAATTGTGTTGAAAATTAAAAATACTGTGCTATTTTTTCTAGGGTGTTTATTACAATTTCAAACTTGTCAAGGGGAGATGTAGCCTGTTTAAATTTCTTTATTCCGGTGATTAGAGTGCCCCATGCGTCTTTAATGCTCTTCAGATCAAATAGTCCGGTGAGTAGGGAGCCTGAGTCGTTATTAGAAAGGTTGGATGTTTCAGGAGTGGTTTTATTGGTGGTTTTTGTTTTATTTTCATTAGTTTCTTGATTTTTATGCCAAGGATTAGTTGCTGGAGGTGGGCTTGGAATGAATTTCGTTTTGTTTCCTGGTCTGGCTGGACATTGTGAGAAATTGGCAGGATGCGGTCCTTTGCAGTGATAACACTTTGCTGGTTCTGTTTTCGGTATCGGGCAGTTGCTGGGCTGATGATTATCTCCACATCGGACGCATACCCAATCTCTTGTGCAAAGGAGGGAGCTATGAAAGTATGATTGACATTTGAAGCACTGTGGTGGGCCAGATTTTCTTTTTAATGATTCGATTTGAACGTTAAGGTATCCTATTCTTTTAACTTGGTGTATTGCTTTATTTTCTTCTGTTTTAGCAAGGTGAATGAGAAAGAGAGGCATGGGTTTATTTTCCTTTCTATTTCTTAGTAGTGTGATGAATTTTACGTCGAATCCTTTATCTTTTAGATCTTGTGTAATTTGTATAGGATTGGTGGTGATAGAAAGTCCTCTTATTACTATTTTTAACACTTTTTCATCAGGGAGTTGGTAGGTGTGAGCTTTGAGATCCGTTTCCGTAATGACTTTACGTACGTAACGGTGGCTGTCAGGATCAGGAGTGAAAATATGTAATTTATTTCCTTTAATTTGTCCTGTTATGTCTTTTTCGGTTTGTTTTCGTAGGTTTTCTATGAATTCATTAGGTTTGGGAACATCATCGATAATTATTGGGGGTATTCTTTGATCAGTAGTATTGTTTTCTTGTTCTTTGTTGGTTTTCTTACTGTTTGCATTTGGCTTTTTGTTGATTTTGGATGCTGTAGGTTTTTTAATTTGTTCTTTCTTAGTCTCTTCTTCTTCAGGATTTTCAATAATCATATTAGCTCCTTCATCATCCAGGTGAGCAAATTTGCTGTTAGTAGTGGGTGTTATTTCATCAGAATCAGTCTCCGAATCGGAGGAAGTGTTGGAACGGTGCCGCCGTTTTCTCTGCTCCTTGAACGGGCCGCCTGATTGTAAGGTATTACAGTAAGTTTGTATTTCTTCCATCTGAGTGGATAGTTTTTGGTTAGTCGCTATAAGGTCGTTTATTCTTTTGTTAGCTACTTCATTTTCTTGAATGCGGAGTTGGTTAATTGATTTTGCGAGTAGATAATTAATTTCTTTAATCATTTCCGGGCTTTCGTTAGGAGTGGTTTGTTTAATAGTGTCTTGAATATCTTGTACAACATTACGAGTGGTTTCGGAATCAGCTGACAGGGTAATTTTGTTACTGAGAAGATTGATCAAATGTTGATTTAAATAACATGGGTTATTTTGCGGATTTTCGTTTTCAGTTAATTTCGGATTATTTGCATCTGGGTAAGCAATTGTTTCGGTTCCGTTCTCCATGTTGGTAGAATAGTCATAAATGAATCAACGGCTACTGCCCTGGGCGGAATTAACTCTCAGCCGAGAGAATCCCGAGACAGATGCAGTAGCGAAAGTTACAAGGTTCCTGACAACCAACTAAATTGGAAGCTTGGGAGTTAACTTGTAACGCAAAAATCCAGTAAAGAGAAAAGCAGCACGGAGAGCAATTATATGGCAAACTTCGCAGTAGTCTCAGGTCAATGACCGGAGCTTCCACAGAGGCGTCATGATGCGGGGAGAGAGTCAAGGTCGGAAGAGGAGTACAAGTACACGTTCGCTCTTATCGCTTTCCAAGCATCAACTGCAATGCTTCTTTGTTCTCTCGCACACCCTTTATATAAGCTCCGCTGCAATGTGCTGCAACCTGCCTTCTGCGTTTGGTTACTTTACGTTGACATCGAAATTAAGTGGTGGTCACATTAATGTGACTGGACTGTGCATTAACTTTCATTCATAAAATAAATCTAACAAGAAAAATGCCGTTTCCCCTCGCTTTACTGAAAGACCACAAGGTTTGTTTGGCGTTCGTTACAAAGCCTACAAGGCGATAACTCGCCATTCCGTAACTGACCGCCAAAGAGTCGTTTCATCCAATGAGAACAGTCTGTAGAATAAAAGGTCTGTAGGCTTTGTGAATATGCTCGCGAACAAGCATCTGTCTCCGAAAACTTCACTAATTATATGAAAATGTTTGTATCTATTCATTGTTAAAAATTCATAAAAATAACGTGAAAATCCCAAAAATTAATTAGAAATATGTGAAGAAAAGTTTAAATTTGTAAATGCGAACAGCGAAGGTGGTAATTGAACAAAAATCAACGTTGAGAACAATGGTTGCAACCTTCGAACAAATGAATCTGACGGGTTACCAGGTTTGAACTATTATCGCCTGTGTTGGCGGTGTTTACATTTACCGGGTGCTTTGCGGAAGAAAACTTCAGATTCCGACGTTCATCATTGCTTCCATCAAAGCTGTTTCAACAGCTATATTACTAATTATTTATATATACAGCTTTGGCTTCCATGCTATTATTATGCCAATTCCTCACCATCGACGTCAATGTTCGAAAAATAAATGCCACGTAGCTTGGGATAGAAGACTCTCTAGGCGCCCCTTGAAATGAACTAATGCTCTCAGATACAATATTAGATATTATTATTTCTTTTATGGAGTAAGTTTTGTATTTTCATCTTGTTAAATTGTGTGCGTATTTTTATTAAGGCGTATTAATTATGATTATGCAGCATAATTTTTTATTTTTATTATAAATCTTCTAAGGAATAAAAATAAAGTGTGTAAAATTAATTTTGGACTAGCTATTTTAGTGTAAATTTATAATTCTTTTCTTATTACATAGACCGAAAGAATAAACTAAGTTTAATATAATTTATTAATATAATTGGATTCCTATTATAAGAATTAAACTTATTGCCTGACTTTAAAATATTGTTTAATCGCAGTATGATTAAGAATAAGAAACCCAAGCTGTATAATAAACACATTAAAAGTGTATTGTCATGTAATGAATTTTATTAATATATAACAATAATTATACGCAGAGTCAGGTCCAAGCATAGAACACAGGCAGCCGCCTAAAGCCTCTCCAGCAAAATTGTTTTCCCTAAAGTATTCACGGACCCCAGCTAAATTGTTCTCGCTAACAACAGCTACGCATATTTCGAATTAAGTTAACAATGACCTTAATTTTTACGGACGGCAATTGAACTCATCGCCTTGAGCACAGAGTATTCGAACCGGCTCTTATTGTATGATATCCCCCCCCAAATATTGTATAATATGTCATGTGATGCAAAATTATGGCATTATAGGTATATAGTAGAACAAATTTTGTCTCTGTATGCTTTTCACTGTGAAAAATTTCAGAAGAAAAATTTATCAGAGAATGAGAATCTATATTTCGCATTAGCAAATAATCTATGATTTGATAAATTATAATAATTAAAAAAATTTTTTAATAATAATATATTGAATGTACCTAATAATTGTGTTTCTGAACTAAATATTAGAGCAATGCCATATTACGGGTTTAAAAGATATGGTACTTTTGGATTGTTCACATCCCCACTGAAAAATCATGAACCCATTGGTTAGAAATGATTATTACTAAGTGGAGATGTGGATAATCACAAAGTATCAATGTTTAGTAATTGAAGATTACTAAAGATTGGTACTTTGTGATTATTTATATGTCCACTGAAAAGTTGTGAACTTTTTAAAGAGAAAGATTGGTTTTGGGTATCTTTATGTGTGTTTTCATTTTTTTTTTCCATACAAAACACAGACACTTCTAATTTTCTTTTTTGTGCTCTTGTTTGTGCCGATGATTTCATCATCGGTTATGATGAAAATTATGCTGCATAATCATCATCATAACCACTCGACTGAACACATCGTCTATACTAAAAACCTCTTCTGGGCTAAGATTTTTTTTTCTGCCACTAACACAGAATCATTACTATTCGGTAATTATGACGTCATTATTGGATAAATATTTTTTCTTCGTTATTTCATTATTCATTCTGCGGTTTCTGGAACCTATAAATTCAATGTTTATATTTTGAGAGGCAATGTGGATTTCAGGAGTTGCCGGATTTCAGGTCGGTGGATTTTTGGTATTTGACTGTATTAAATTTGCAGTAATATTACAATTTTAAGTAATACTGTAGCATTTTATCAATGTTTAAAATGAGAATTTAGAATTTTTTGTGTTAAATAAAAAAATTTATTGAATGTTTTGATTTTTTTTTAATAAAATGTAATTCAGATTATTTTTACTTTTCGTTCTGAAGCGAAGATGGAATTCCATTCAACATATCAAAATTTCTGAAAAAAATTTTTTTTTCAGAAATTTAGATATGTTGAATGAATTAATTTAGGTATGTTGAAATTTTTTTTTCAGTTTGTTGCTCTGAATGTGTGCGAGAAATTATTTAATAAGTAACAAATTATTTCACTCAAATCCTTAAAATTATCTAATTTTATGCAGTAAACATTGTTAAGAGTGAAAGTTTCATTCAATTTAATTCACTTAAATTTTTATACTCTCTCAATTTTATGAGTGAATTTTTCATGACCCAATTTCATGATGGGAAAAGCAAAATTATTTAGAAATTATTTTTAACATCAAATTTCAGTATATTTTATCTTGCATACACAAAAAAGAGACCATTTACCTTGATTTCCATCATAGAATTATTTCCTTTATGCAAATTTAGAAGACTTATAATCATTTGTGTTAAAAAGTTATTGATAAGATCTTCACAATACTGAAATATTGATAATACTTTTGAGTCACAAAGCAAAAGTCACCATTCATTTTCGCAAATAATTTCTGAAAATTCTGTAACTATGCCCAATCGTTTTGCTGCACATTCTTCTGTAATTTTGATTGAATAATAGTAATAATAATATACTGAATAAAATAATAAGTTGAATTAATTGAGAACGTTAAGAAAGAGAGCAATTTGCAGCGATAATGAAACTTATATTAATCCAAAACTTTCTTCTTTCTTCAATTCTACACACACACACAAAAAAAAACTATGTGCATCTTTTTACCTCAGTGAGAAAGAGATGAAAAGAAAGTTGTATGGGAAGTCTGATTAACAGATCATTCTGGTTACTGGACATCTGAATTTTGTCTTTTCTAACTGTATTTAGCCAATGACGTGAGGAAAGAAATAAGCTAAAATGCACAACTATAGCATTGAAAATGCATGGTATGGTGTTAAGAAAAAAGCTCTGAAATATTTTATTTTCATGGCTAAAATTAGCCCATAGTTCCTTAAGTTGAACTGTTAATCAATTAAATTAGCTGTAATTTATTAATTGATGCTTAAATTTATTGTTTTTAGTTTTCATTGCATGTATATGGATTTTTATTTAAAGATTTTTTTTTTTTAAATACATACATGTATTTTACAGTTGAACTTGGAAACTGAAGATCTCTCGTTATGAATATTTGTGCTTTTTTTTATACGTAATGAAATATTAAAAAGAAAAAAATATAATAATGCCATAAAAAGGTGTAATGCAGAAGATTTTGGAAAAATGAGGATAACGTTAAGGTCAGTATTAAATGCTTACTAAGTGTACCATTTTTTTATTAATATCTCATTTGTAAAAGATATTTTAAATAGGATAGTTTTCCATTAGTAACATGCCTTAAAGAAAATGCTCTAGAGTATTGTGACAGCTGGTTGCTGAGATAAACATTATTTTTATTTCTGTCATCAAAGTATATTAAGAATTTTTTTAAAATTTATGTTCAGGTAATAATAGTATAAAATGTCAAAAAGTATGTTTGCTTTAATTATGGTCTTTCGATTACAGTTATATAATATTTTTATCTCAACATATACTGTATTTTAAAATTTAGTTTTACCAACTTTTAAACATATATTACAGCACAGTAAAAGTCTGAGTATCTGGCATTCAACTCATCGGAATATTTAACAATTTTAGAAAAAAAACATTTTCCACTAAAAAATGTAGTAGATGAAAGACTTGTAATGCCATCATAAGAGCTCGTAATATTATTAACGCTCATACATTGTTTCCAAATAATGTCAGTTAGCACCAGTAATGGATGAGCATGTTGCACAACACAGTCATAAGAAGTTTATTTTGGTTTAACATAAATCCAATCAAATCTCGATAAGCTGGTTTAATTTTTGAAAAGGAGGATAAGAGTTCAATTTTTTCTCTTGCATTTTTGGGGAAAAAAAAAGATTAATACTTGGGATTGTATGAAGTGGAGTATTTTCTAAGTTATAGGATTTGGGCATCAAAAAGAAGCCACGATACTTGACTTTAGGGCCCACCAGCAGCCGAGCAGTAAAAGCCTCTGAACACTGGTAGTTTGGTCCAGGGTTCGAGTCCCAGTGAACGGGCAGGCTGCATGGATGTTTTCGTGGTTTTCGCCATGTGTAATGTGGATATGAGCTAGTTTCCATTAAAAAGACTTCCACAGGACATCCCTCCTTTTCCGTGTAGTGCCTAAGGGTAGAGC
Organism: Stegodyphus mimosarum; assembly: GCA_000611955.2. NCBI lineage: Eukaryota > Metazoa > Arthropoda > Arachnida > Araneae > Eresidae > Stegodyphus > Stegodyphus mimosarum. The sequence continues at coordinate 592,065 of KK118485.1, forward strand.
ACGTATACTTAAAAAGGAGATACTTGACTTTGAAAGCGCATAAACGATGTGATATAACAGGAAGACTTATGATAAGTTAATTAAGTTTTTTATAAGCTATGTAGGTTCAATAAATAAGAACAAATGTATTAACAATATACTGTGCAGAACAAACTTCTTTATATAAATTTATTAATTAGGGAATAGGGGTAAAACAAATAATTATGAGTTTCTTTTTATGAAAACAAATGCTTATGTTTATATTTTTCCCCAAACTGTTTTGCTACTTGAGCCAAAAAAAAAAATCATTACACGAAGAGTTTGATGGATAGTGTTTCAGTACTTCAAACTGTGTTGCAACATACTCTCTTTCCAGTGATAGTGTAAAGGACGTTCACACTGGGTCATATCGGAGCTAATGGACACAGCCAACGTAACCGACACAACTGATGAGCTAGAAAAAATAAGCTTTTTGTCACAACAAACCCAGTTGAAAAATCTGAACTTCATGCAACACGGAGTTAGTCGACACATGGAACTGACCAATCATGAAAGAGAGTATTTGAAATCATCATCATCAGCAGCAACATGCTAAGTTAAAATAAACAAACACAGCTGACGATTTGGATGAAGACTGCAAACTTCAGCTTAATTTTTTTATCAAAATATATTTAATCTGAATATTCTTAATCCACTGTGGACATTTTACTTTTTATAAAGACTCAGCCGAAGTTTCGTGAGTTAATATTCGTATTTAATTTTGTTTTACATCAGTTTGGTGCGTTTCTAAGTTATCCACATAATAGCGTTGTACCATAAGTGAGCTTTTGTGTTAGAGGAATAATCAGACCATTGGTCTTGTAAATATTTGTTTTAAAACTTAAATAAAGATTTCTGTATTAAATAAAAGTAAAACATCAGTACCATTACAGAATGAACAGACAAAGCTTCCATATAATGTGAATCAGGCAATCGCATGGTGTGACTTCTGCCTATGGCATTTTTTAGACAAAAGCCTTTTCTTTTCCTTTTATGTTTTTGTCACAAGGAAACCACATAAGTGGGCTGTTCTCAACGAGTTTTTTTTTTTGATGACTTTCCGGTCATTTAGCAGACCTAAGAGTTTGTTTACATGAGAACAGGAAGTCCTCTAATTTAAACCTGATTTTTCATCAAAAGCGAGGATCGTTACAATGTCTTCTTTCTGGGGAGGGGTGCAGAATTCCAATATCTCTTGCTTAATTATCACTGCTAGAACACATAAAGTCATCACTAAACAATGAATATAAACAAAAAATCTTTACAATATGCTGGCTTAAGTGGCAAGGATAAAAAAGTGTAAAATTATATTGAGGCCAGTATAAAAAGCTCATAACCAAATACTAACTAACTTAATTACACACATACAAATAGAATTTTACAGTTTTCTGTAAACAAAATACAACATACATTATCAAAATCTGATATTGATTATACATTTAGCCAGGTTGAAAACGGAAAGTTGTGTGGGTTTCTGGAAATCTCTTTGGGAAGAGCCGAAACTTGATACAGAACTACTGCACTCATACCTCACTTCACCTACTGCATTCAAACGACCTCAAAATAATCATACAATTATGATCTGGCATTAATATAAACAGAAACCACTTCATCATAAGTTTGATTTACATCATTTATGAAATAAATATAATTATTTATTTTAAGCATCTCAGTATACTGCTGTAGTGTAATGAAATGGCAAAAAGTGGATCTTTCTTTCTTCCCTGGTAAATTTACAATGCAATTATCAAACCACTTCTGAAATATTCAAGCTCTGTCAAATTTACCGAGAGTTAGTCTGGTTGGTGTGAGACCAAAACTGGCATAACTAAAGTTTCTTGATTGTGCCAAATTTCTTTAGAAGTTCCTGTTCTGGTGGAAGGTTTTACTAATGCATCCACCCCAGTAACAGAAGTGATATCTTTTATTGGAATAGTCTCCGGGTAGTTGGAGGGTAAACAAGGTGCGGTTAGTGTATTTTAATTTCCCCTAGGTGTGGTGGGCAAGGGTCCACATATATCTATGTTTATTTCTTCTTATTTTGGGAAGGACCAGTGGTTTCTGACCATTGTCCAGGTCTTTCAATAGCGCTCCATTTTCTGTCAGATAATTGCCTCTGAAGGAAAAACTTTAAGAGTTTAAACATGCTAAAAAAACAGGTGTTTTCAAATCATTACTTTATAAGGGAGAACGAGTTGTATCTAATGAATGAAAAGACAGTTCTGTCCTAATTTTATCTTGTCTGTCTGCTTCTTCTCTTTGAATTCTATCCTGTTCCTTTTTTTTCCTCTCAAACTATTGAAGTGATATTTTCCAACAAACCTTTCACAAGTCCCTCCTCATGAACTTCATTTCTCATAATCAGCTGTATTAGATGCCATATCCTAAGCTCAGGCCCAACTTTTTTCCCTAACTCTTCAGCCAAGGTTTCAAGGTCCTCTTTTCTAACTTTTGTTAAGAATGTGATAATATAAGCCCAGATTATGGTAGCAATTTGAGAACTCTAGCTCCCTTCCTCTCTCTCTCTATATATAATTGTTTTAAACAAATAGCATTTTCAAACATGAGAAGTAACATTTAACCCTTAATTTTTCTCACAACATATTCTACGGATCTTAACACAAATGCAAGACAATTTACACTACAATATGCACACTATACTTTCAAATATAATTGGTCTGCTTGAGGACTTATGATACTGCAAATAATCTTAACCTTTTAAATGCTTTGCATTTAGTTACGTTAAAACTAAAATGCTTATGGTAATACAATATACTTTCGTCAAAATTTCCGAGGTATAGTAAAGTATGCATTCAAAGATAAATTAAAAAACATATATATACGTGCTCATAATTAAACATTGGCATAACAGTCAAAACATAAGATATTGGGCATTTATACCCTTTTTACACATTCCACGGAAAAAAAAAATTCAGTTTTTACACAATTATTGTTTTAAACACCATAGCAGAAAATGCTAACATTTAAAACCTTCAAGATGTTTTAGAAATGATATGTCAAAATACCAGCTAACTTTTAGAACATTCAGAATTATAGTAATTCTTCTCTTTTACACAGTCAATTATATAAGCTTAATTTCAGCAAAACACATTAACATTTCAGATATTAAAAAAAATCTGTTAACATAGATTCCAATTCTAAAATTTATGCTTCCTTATCATAAACACAGAACCAAACAACACATTTCTTTAAGCTTTACATAAACCATTGTCGACTTGTGAGCATGTATAAATTAAATTCCAGACATAACTTAATTACTTCACTGCCTCAATATAAACATACAAGGTAGTAGATATAAACATCCAAGGATTTGTACACTTGATGCACTGGTTGATGCTTGGAAAAGAAGCTGCTGTCACAACTTCAGATTTTTTTGGACGCTGATGGTCCAGACACTTATATCACTTATTATCACCACACCTACTTCACATTGACTTTCTACTTTTGGACATTGATGTTCCCACAAGAGGCTGATGATCTTTGGACATTGTCTGTTCCACAAATTTCCCGCTGAACTGGATTTTTGGAACCTGATGATCCACTACCAAAATGGATGAAATTTTTTTACACTTCCCTA
>KK118485.1:599045-635147 GCA_000611955.2 Stegodyphus mimosarum
CGTTCGCCTCTGTCATCTATGGCCCGTGGTGCACCACATTTGCCACGTCGCTGATTTTGGACAGTCCCATTTTGCCATGCACGGTACACTTTTACCACGGCGGCACGCGAACAGTTCACAAACTCAGCCGTTTCGGAAATGCTTCCACCCTTGGCCCGAAAGCCAATGATCATGCCCGTTTGGAAGTCGGATAAATCGCTTCGTTTCTGCATTACGCCAACGATTGAAATGTTTTCCGAAGCCCTCACACACCCTTTATATACGCTCAACTGCACTGTGCTGCCACCTGCCTTCTGTGATTGGTTATTTATCTCTGACATGGAAAGTACGTGGTGGTCACATTAATGTGACTGGACTGTGTATATGAACACATGTCCATACGTACATATGCATGTAAGATAAAAAGTATGTAAATCAAAATTATAATTTAAACTAACCCCTAATTCCCTCTCTCTGTTTTAAAAATTGTAATAACTTCTCTGGATTGTGTCATTTCCAGATCATTCCATTTTGCATGACCTGCGCAGCACTGATAGCATAATAATTGGGAACTGAAACCTTTAACTCAAACTAAAACTTTTCTTCTCTTCACGTGCTTCCATATTGGTTAACTAGGCACTTCAGCTTCTCTCTCTTCTCTGCGGGGTCGCTATTTCATTGTGCGTGTTTTCTATCTCAATATTTTCCAATATATAAATGTTCTTGAATAGGCACAACTAGAGTGCCAAGTGATTGTGTCAACGAACATCAACTGGAAAATAAAAATGGAATTAAAACTGCCTCGACTGGCAAGTTTCTTTATCTTATATAGCTATATGCATCGATGCTGCTACGTCTTTTCCTTGCATTTATTATTATTACATGTACACACACACATATATACATGTGCATTCATAACATACATTTATGAATCCGGTCCCAATAACAGAATTACTTTTTAAAATTTTTAAGGAAAAAGTCTAGTCGGAATTTTGAAATTGTCCAAATTTGTTAAATCTTGCCATCATGTGATGTATGAAAATTACATAACTTATTCTTGAGAGTTAAGCTCATTTTTTTTTCAGTTATTGAAAAAGATGCAGATTTTTGCTTTTCCTGTTAAATAAAGTCAATATTATTTAGTTTATAAAGGTCTACTGGAAAATTTTGTCTGTTTGGGATGTGAAAGAAAATATGGCATTTTCATACCTTTAATAATATTTGTTGTACAGTATGATTTACTTCATTACTTATAACATCTTGCCAGCATGATGGTAATTTGTAAATAGCATTTTTGAAAAATGCCTTAAGGGCAAAGTAGTGCTTAGCTGACATCTACTTTAGTTTTTAATATTTACCCCTTCAAAAATTTTTGCAAGGAGAGAAACAAGTGAAAATTGAAGAGTGCTAGGTCTGGGGAATATGGTGGATGCAACAAAATTTTCTAGCCTGTGTGATTTTCTGACTAGTCATCAAAGCAACATGTGCATTATCATGATGCAATAGGATGTGCTTCCTATTGAATATCACTGGCCTCTTTTCTTTGCCTGCTTTGTTTAAATGATCCATTTGCTGATTGCATTTCTCCAAATTAAACTTTTCAGTAGGTTTCAACTATTTGTAATATATGAATCCTTGGGTATGTATGATACTTCTGTCATATTTATCTTATTCAGGCTCAAGCTCAGTTTAGAGATGGAGAGAACAGGTTGTCTGGGTTGACAGTATGCTCTTTTTGTAATGATGTTTTCATAGATGATCCATTTTTCATCACCAGTTATCATCCAGTCCATAAGGGTTCACTTTTATTCTGAGCAGGCAGAGATGTGCGTATGATGACGCAATCATGCAAATTTTTCTCTCTTGACTCATTAGGCATTCATCTGGGATATTTATTTCCCAAATATAGTCTGAAATGGTTTAAGGCCGGTTTACACTTCTCCGAGTGACTTGTAGTGAGCTGTTTGGTACGACTTCCCGGATAATGTAAACGCTCACTTCGACCGAGTAGAAACATAGGGAGGATGAGTCAGTGAGTCCGTTTCTACTTTGAACCAGTTGAAAAATCTATCCGGGCAGTAATCCGAGCACTGTTCACAGAGATGCAATATCCAATTTTTTCGTCATATAAAAAATGGTGAGATGGAGCGATAATCTAACTATGGCACTTTTGAATGCATATGCATCTTGTGAAGTATTACGGGAAGAATATTAAGACCATTGTTTACTAATACCTAAATATAACATGCATATGACATGGATAGATCAGAATGAATTTAGGTTTTTGATATTGTAGAAAGAACATAGAAGAATATTAAATTATGGTATCTGATACAAAATACTTATTTTAAGCATATTTATTTTTGAATTTTCTTTAATCAAAAAACAATTAAATTATATGTTATTCAACTACCCAATAAAATAGTTTTGAATTAAAAAAATGAGTGAAAGGGCAAATATTTATTTTATTTTGTTGATACAAATTTCGAAAAGTGAGTTTCTACTCATGGCCAATTACACCTAATAAAATATAATCTAAAATTTTGAAATTTTGTTTTATAGACTTTCTTTTTTATTTGAACCACAAATCAGATTTTATTTACAAACGATCAGTCGGAAGTATTAAAATAAAAATCGCCAACAGAAGGCATATGAGGCTATTATTAACATGTTAAAATCCGAGGGTGTTAGAAAGTTCAAGCAAGAGATTAATAATTTTTGCTCAACCTCATACACAGAAAATGGCCTCAAACACTTCTGGAATAAATATTTGATTGTGCATTTTGACACTCGAAATAAATATTGCAGAGAACTGTAGGATTCACCTGTCCCCAGAAACCATAGCGTTATCTGCGTTTTAATTTTCATGGCAAAGCATCTCGAAAGAACGCATTTTTTTTTTTGAATAAGTGGAGTGACCATTTCCAATAAAATTTCAAATTATCCTTAAACCCATTCTGATGAAGTTTTTGTAACTCTGGATATCCTCGCCCTGAAGTTCATTTAAAAGTTGATTTAATGCTCCCAATTCATCATGCTGAGTGAGCTACACAGTTATGTTTTGATTTCCTTTTCTTTTTCCACCCTAGAACAGAAATTAATTCCTTGGAAACTGCGTCGCAAACTTCAAGTACAGCAAGCTGCAGAGGCAAGGTGTCAGTCCACTCTGTGTAAACGATCTATCAGAGTACAGGTCCGTTTTACTTGGTTCAAGACGCTTGGATGAGGGGCTCACCGAAAGTCACTCAGAGAAGTGTTAACTGGCCTTTATTGAACTGAGTTAAGCTTTTCCTCACTCTCCTGATGCATTTTTTCTGATACACGATTCTTTTCAGGCAATTAAAGCATCCTAAGGAACTTCTCTCAGTTTGCATGCTCTTCCAGAATTAAAACTATAGTTTTTGAAGAGTGTTGTTAACAAAGAATTTTGCTGTATCAAGGTCTTGATAACATCTTCATTGATCAAAGGTGGCCACCCAGAGTATGGCTTATCATTAAGGTCAAAATAACCTACTTCCAATTTTTTGAACCCTCCTCTGCGTGTATACTTCTGTATACATATACACATTATATATATCTTTTTTTAGCATCTTGATTTTCAACGCAATGTTTTTTGGCTGAGGTGAGACTTGATGCTATTAGTAAAATAATTCAGATTATTTTGATTTACCATACAGAATTTTAAGGAAGAATCAAATTCAGATCATACTGTAAATTTTTTTATACCAGGTGCTGCATATAAATTTGCATTTCCATACTTTTATGGTTGCATAACAACAAACTTGGTTTTAAGGTTTTGAAATGTTAATTTTTATGATTAAACTTCATGTGTATGTACCATATTTACTTACAAAGTTGAAATTTATTTAGATGTTTCAAATTGATGTTTAACTATTTAACAGATGTGTTAAGAATTTGTTTATCTGAACCATATAAACAGTATAGATTTAAATAGCAAATATTCATGTTTAAAAAAAAATCTATCATATGCTAACAAAGTTAATCCAAACACAGTGATTGCATGGAAAGTCTTAGAGATCCAAGACCTAAATTGTTTAATATTAGAAGAAAGGAAATGTTGGGCAATTTTGTTTACCATACCCTTTTATTGATTTTTTCCCCCCTGAAATTTTCCCTATCCAAACAAGTTTAAATAACTTGAATAATTTATCATTCAGGCTTCAAGGTTTTACCGCAGTTAACAAAGCAATTTAGATAACTTTAGATAATAATTAAAATGCATGTATATATTTAATATTGTACTTAGTTTTTAATTATAAATTATTTTATTTCTGTATATTAGTTAATACATATTTCAAGATAATTTTATGAACTTCATTTTAATGAACTTATACTAATTTTTGTGACAGGCAATTTAAAGATAAATATGTTTGATGAATTGAGAATTGGGGTGTACTTTTACAGTTAAGATGGTATTTCTTTAGAGTAATGTATCCTTTATATGTATGCTGCATTAAAGTATAACTATGCTCATACATGAAATGATCATGAATGTCTTCTGCCTTACATGCTGTTGAAGGTAGGTTACATAGCTATGATTGTCATAACAAGTGATGAGGAATCAAAGTTTGATTTCAGAGACCCTATAATTTGAACGAGTGCATTTTAAGTCCTTTAACAAAGATCAGTTGGAGGGCAAGTCTGATGCCAGCAGCCATGTTGATTCCAGCTGTAATAGTATATATTAAACTTGTTGGAGTTAAAAAGTTCACAGTTAGATTTCACTTCCAGACAGGTGGTTCACCTTTCCTAGTGGTTACTACCTGTTGTGAATAGCTGGTACATTTTCTCTAAAGATCAGAAAAAAGTAAGAATAAATGATTTGGTTAGAGAACTTTTAACTGTGCTACAAGCGTGTGCTGTAACCTAAATTTAATGCATTTTTGAACTTTTAAAATCCTTAATTCAGTTTCGTTCCACAGTAACTAATTTAAAAGAAAATGACTTTTGTTGTTAGATGTTGTCATGCATTAAAAGTAATGGTAACTAATTTTCATTTGTTATTATATTCAACAGTAATTCGTGTGTGTGTGTGTGTGGGGGGGGAAAGACAAATGCTCTTGAATTTGTTGTATATTACTTAATTAACTTTGAATGAGTACTTTGTAATATTTGAATAGGGTATTGTGAATATAATATATATATTACAATCCAGCTTTATCACAATGAATAAAATTTAAAAAAAAATGATCCTTAAATTAAACCTATAATTTTCTTTTATGCTGCTGCTGTGATCTTTAGTTATATTACATTAAGTATGTATTCTCAGTGAAATAAAGCTGGAAGTTAGCAACAATAACTATACATACAATTAAGTAGCAACAATAACTGTGTATACAATTTTATTTATTCTAGCTAACTTTCAACCTTGTTCTAATTAACATCATTTGAACTGTCTTTTTAATCATATGAATGCACAAATTCATGTTTGTATTATTTTAATCATTAATATTTGGTTTAGTTAGATAACAGACAGTTATTTTTACTTACTTCATCAAGATAGAGTAAAATTTAATTATTGTAATCTGAATTCATATGAGAGTTATCTGTGAAATTCTATAAATAGTAATAAAAACCAACTATATATTTGACATATTTTTGCTTGTAATAAATGAATATTTTATTTGATGTTAAAATTTTTTTACTTTGTTCTTTAGAATGTGTATGTATTTGCATATTGTCTTTTAGGTCTTGTGTACCAGAAAGATGTTTTGGGAAATCGATCTTTTTTTATTGTTTTTGTGCAGGGATATTCAGTGTTGGATTCTTTTTGGGAGCTCTGCAAACTTCTGGCTGGTGCAATGATAAATATGCCATGGATCATGTTCACAGGACCATTAAAGCAGATATAAGTAATAAACAGATATCTGCTTATCTAATAGTCATAATATTTAGTTCTCCAAAAAACTATGAAAAGAGACTTGTCATTCGAAAAACTTGGCTTTTAACTGGTGGAAATCATAGAATATTACATTTCTTTGTTATTGGAACAGCATCTTTAAATTCTGAGCAAAAATATGATCTTAAAAATGAACTTAAGGAGTATAATGATTTGCTACTATTAGACTCTGTCAATGATTCATTTTCAAAATTATCAGAAAAATTACGTGAAGTTTTTCGTTGGTTGGATAGCAAAGCTCATTATACATTTGTATTGAAAGTGGACGATGACAGCTTTGTTCGTTTAAATGCATTATATGCTGCAATGACCAAGCAGCCACAAGAAAAATTATACTGGGGCTTTTTTGATGGTCAATCATATGTGAAATTAAAAGGTAAGTGGGCAGAAAAAGATTGGTTTCTTTGTAATCATTATTTGCCTTATGCATTGGGTGGAGGCTATGTATTATCAGCAGATTTGGTTCATTATATAGTATTAGTGTCAGATCTATTATCTCTTTATAAGAATGAAGATGTAAGCTTAGGTACTTGGTTAGCCCCTTTTGAAATTAAAAGATTACATGATCCATTGTTTGATACTGAATTTCGTTCAAGAGGCTGCTTTAATTCATATTTGGTTACACATAAGCAAACACCATCAATGATGATCGAAAAATATAACAATATTGCAAAAAGTGGAAAACTGTGCTCATCTGAATACAGGACAAGAAATTCTTTTGTGTATAATTGGAATGTACTTCCATCTCAGTGTTGTATCAGAAATGACACTAATGTTCCATGAAACCTTGTAATGACCTGAGAAATGTCTAAATACATTATTAACCCTCCAAAAGACTTAACAGTTTTACTTTTTACTATCATGAAAGTTATGTAAAAATATAAAATATGCAATGAATTAATACTTCTTTTAAAAACTCTTTCAAGAAGAAAGAGACATTTATTTCATTTAGTTTTTACTGTATTTTTAATGATCAGATTTATTATATAATATATTTATGCATAGTTATCATGTACAACATTCAAATCTTTCAATCCTCAAACATTTGTTTTGAATTGATCATAAAACTTATGAATGCATTTCATTTTATTGGTATCTCAAGCATACATTTCTTTAGCCAGTTAGTGGAAAACTAAATTTTTTTTCCTAAAATACCGATTTCCATCACTTAAAACAAATAAGAAAATTATCATGTACATTTTAAATTAGAATCTGTAATAATTTTTGGAAATCCTTCTTTAAAAACTATAATATTTTTTCATATTTCATTTAAAAAGTAAGGGGCTTCTTTTTAATATTACACTAGTGTATTTTAAGATCTGATTAAATAGTTCACAGAACTTTTCAGTGACTGAAAATCTAAAATAGTAGAACATATAATGTGTTATAAATATAAACCACTTCTGAATTGATAGCCCTCATTCATGTGCCATATAAGGTGTCAACATTGTTCCTACCTGCAAAATACAATTCTTTTTGGAACTCCCAATTTTAGATATTCTCACATATTTTCTATGTAATTCCGTGCATTGTTCCTGTCTAATTTATACTACTTCTGTATTTTAAAATTTTATTTATTTCAAATAAAATTTAGTAATAAATTAACTACAGTAAAAATTTGATTGACCTGTTTGTAATCAATCGGTCTGTTCTTTAAGAATTCACAATACTAACCTTTAAATTTGTTATAATTTTATTACAAGCAAGATATGTAGAGGTTTTGATGCATTATATACTGCATTATGTTCATCAGAATAATAATAATTCAGGTTTATTATAAAAAAAATTTAACTGCTTTAATTGCATTTTTTAAATGTAATTAATTTTAATATAGGTTATTATTATTATTTTAATTTTACAAACATTTCATCAGCTGTGCAATTTAATACACTTCTTTACTGCTTATTAAGACAAATGCCAAAGGGTAAATTTATTTATTTTTGGAAATCGAATTATATTATTCATTGATTGCTGTAGCATTAAAGAAATCTTGCAATTCAAATTTTAGGCCTAAGCCCCTCATTGTGATGCATTTTGTTTTTACATGTTCACTAGCAGGTGAATGGGTAAAATAAATGAACCTTAGTAGTTCTGTCATGATTTGAGTTTTAGAATAAAAATTTTAATGCATTTTGCAGTACAGTTTATATACCTTCATAAATTTTTGAAGCAGCTTTTTTATGCACCTACCATGATAAAGCTACTGATCATTACCATTTTATTGGAACTTGCAACATTTCAGCAATTCCTTTTTCAAAATCTCATTTTGGGACTAATTTATTAAATACATTAAAATTGTTCAGAATGCTATATTGATTTATACAAAATTTTATCTGCTAATCATACAATAATAATCTCTGAGATCTAAAGAGCTTATACTTCTGTTCTTTTCAGTTAATTTGTAATAGAAATAGTACCACAAATTCACTTAAATTCTCTTTGTATGTAAATGTGATAATCATTTCATTTTATTGTGTGAAATTGTTTATTTACTTATTTTTACTTTGTAATGCTGATAATAAACATATCTCTCCTTTTGTTTGTGTTAAACTTCTTCCTAAAAACATACAGTTACAAAAAATAAAGTAAGGGAACTATGTTAGGTGAAATATTTTATCATGTAACTCTGAAAAACAGCGACTAAATGAAAAAGAGTTTTTAGTGGATTTTGATACTTTCAGTAATTAAAAATATTACTTTTATGAATCAAAATGTTGCAAATATTTGCCAAATTAAGCTAATTAAACAATTTAAACTTTCACTAAAAGAAGAGTTAATACAAGTTAAAATAAGGGAAAAGAAAAATATTGCAATTCATTCAGATGTTTAAGAATTTTCCTCCACTTTAGAATATACTGCTTCATGCAAATGTCTCCAACCTCAATCTACATGTTAAAACTGGGAAGAAGATGGGAGGAGAAGAATAAAAGGATGTGTGCAGGCAATGTTGAATTTGAAAAGGAGAACTGGCTAAGTGATTTTTACTGCTGTTTTGATTATTTACGTAAATGAACTGAACATATATCTTGAAAGCAAACCTCCATTAATAAATCACTTTAAAAAAATAATAGCATTCTAAATTAAAGTGAAATTATTAGTCTCACGTAAGTGCAATAACTTATTTAATTTTTAATTCTTGACTTCATCTGAACAATTGTGTAAGCAGATAAATAAGTATGCAGTAATGATTGCCATTTAATCTGAGCATTTTTAGGAGTGATTTCAAAATTTCAGGAAACGCCAGTTGGCTTTCACTATATTTGATACTCCATACTCAGGTAACTTCAAATGTACATGCAAACTTCCAGTAAATATATGTAAAACACAGAATACTTATTAAATGGATTTTCATAAATTATATCTATTTAAAAGAAACATTTCTAGCACTTTACAAATATTCCTTGTTCATGACATTTTTTTTGAAAGCATGTATAATAGTGAAGAGTATTTTCCCACATCAAGTGTATAAAAAGTTAAATAAGAATTAAAAATTAAGATAATCTTAAATGCATCCTTTGGAGTCATCGTTTTGTCTCATACATTAGATGAAAATGCAGTGGTATTTGAAACCAGATTCTGTACTTACATTTAAAATGCTACAATCCTATTTTATTGCCAGATAAATGTCTCTTGTATTAAAATGTAAATATAAATTTTATAGGTGACATCATGATAATTAATATATATTAAATTTTGTACAAGTACTTGATATAATTTTTATTGACTAGAATCTCCAAAAGGTTGGATATATTTAACTTAATGTAAAATGTTGGGAGTATTTATAAAAACGTAAAATTTAAATACTTGAACGTTTAAAAGAATTAATACTATGGGTGAACCTGCTATTGTGAACCTTATTTATAATGAACAAACGTTTTGGCCCATTCAATTTTCTGTTGTTTTATACAGTTACAGTGAACTTACAAATATATGGCAATCAAATATAACAGACTTTACGGATATCTTCAACATTTTTCATAATTTTTACAAGTTTTAAATGAAAAATTATTAACTATTAAAATCAAAATTCTGTCAGAGTATTGTCTTCTGAATGGGTTTTTTGCATTCCTTCGATTTTCTGCAAGACTTTTAGGGGTATTGCATCTTTGCTTTGCAACCATAAATATCTTAAAGGAATTTAATGCATTTTCTCTGGTCTTTTTAAACCTTAATAACAATGAAATTATTTTCACTTCATATTTTCCAATAAAGAACAATTTACAATATTCTTTTTCTAGCTGTATTCAGTCTGTACTGAGAAAATTTTCGGTAAAAAAAAATCATCCATATGCTGAGTGGTAAATAGAATTCTGTAGTGAAGGTGAAGTAAGTATTAGTTGAAAAATACAGATGACATGTTGCTAAATCGAGACTCAATAATTTCTACTTGTGAAAAAAAAAATTAAAAAGACTAAGCATAAGTATGGTTGGTGAAATTGAAAAGTAACAAAAAAGAAATTCAGTAATTGCATGTATAATAATTGAATATAAGTAGTATAAGTATTGTTGCTGAAACGGAAAAACAAAAAGAAATTCAGTAATTGCATGTAATAATAATTGAATTGCAATTAACTTTTAATATGATTTTTTAAAATTTAGTTATTATGGACTCTGGAAAAATGTATTTTTCCAATGGCGGGCACTTGCCTATACCGGCATTGGCTACAACTAAGGCCAGACGTGGTAGCCATTTTATTGTGGAGGCACCGCTACCTCCTATGAAGTAACAAACAATTTTACATCCAAGCCTTCTCCAGGATTCGAACCTGGGCCCTTTGGTATCACAGTCAAGCTCCCCTAACCACTATACCGTCTGGGTGGCTTCTTTTGAAAAATGTGACAATACTAATTTTTTTTTGGGGGGGGGGAGGTGAAAAATGTGACGATACTAATTTCTTTTTCTTGGGGAAGGGTGATTCATCAATAAATTTTTATGCCATTTTGCAAGATGATCTATTTTTTCCCTTATCAGAACAGATAAAATAAACTTTTGAGCTTTCAGTTTTGTTATAGCAGGGTTCATCTGTATTTCTAAATTTAATGAATAGTATATAATATCAGAGAAATTATATAAAAAATTTAAATAATTTTATAGGTATAAAATATCAGCTTACCAAGTTGTGGTTCAATAAACAAAAACGAACTGTGAAACAAACTTTTTTTCTTTCTTATAAACAATAAAGTGTTCAATCTAGGAAGGGAATAAAACTGATATTTACTGTTTTATGTGTATAAGATATGTTTGAAGATGAATAAACAATTCACTGAAGAGTCATTCTTTCTAATTATTAGTTCCAAAGTACATCTTCCTGTAATATTATTTGAGAGCATTTCAAGCACATTTATTCATAACAAGTGATACCAGCTCAGAATTAGAGCTTCAGTTGTGTATTTTATTTGTTTTACTTTCCTGCTGTATTTTAATTTAAACATTTCCAAGGGCATGCAAGGTCCATCAGTTGTGCAAGCCATTACATTTTCAAGATTGAAGCAGAAACAAAACTGTCCTTTCTTCTTGTGCCTGAAGGTAATGGTATTGATGTTTATGACGAGGAAACTTGTGTATGAATAAGTTAAAATATCAAGAAAACACATTTCATTACAGCACATAGATACAATAGGCAGATCTTTAATGACATGCAATCTACTTGCTCCGGGAGTGAAGTTGCTACCCCAAATCATAATGGCAGTTAAGATGCTTCGTACTTCACACTGTATGGTAGATTTAAATCTCATTTTGTTGGCATCATATGTGAATTGTTTGACGTCATGTAAAATGTTCAATAAATCTTATAGTAAGAAATTATATGATGGCAAGAAATTATATGATCTAACAAGAAAAAGTTATAATGTTTTAAATGTGCACTATGTAGAATTTTAAATTTCTTTCAGGTAACTGCAAGGTGTCTGGCACAAATAATGATTAAAATGAAAATTAAAAGATGATTCAGACAGAACTGAAATATGTTCTACAGAACATGAACTGTATAAGTTTTATTTCTGAAACATTTTTAAAATATTGCATACTTATGAATAATGCATTAAAAATAAAGCAAACAAAACTAAAATATCACATGAATAAATATTTATCAAATGATTCATGTTACTGTAACAAACCTCTGAAGAATAAATAAAAAAAATAAACTAGATTTTTATTTTTTAAAACCTAATATAATCTTACAGAAATAATAACCGGGTAATAATTTCATAGCTGATTTAACATTTTATATTTATGTGTTTGTGCTTGAATATTTTAGTAAAAAAATGTTAATTCTTTAAACCATGAAAAATACTGGCATGAATGATCACTAAAGAGGAGAAAATACATTTCTCATTATTACTAATGTTGTAAAAAAAATCAACATTTTTATGAACAGTTTGTTTAAAAATTACTGCATTTAAAATTAGAATACACAATCATTGACATTTATAAGTTTTGGTGCAGGAACTGAACCAAATTGTCTGCATTAACCTAAAACTACGAAATGCATTTCTTCCAACTTCCTTATATGTGTTTTTGAGGTTGTTTCTTGATAATTTACATATGTTAAAAGAAAGTAATGTACGTTTAAAAATATTACATAGACTATAATTGGGTTTTCCCCTCAAATTAAGCTAATATTATTTTAATACAATGCTTTTATAGATTCATAATGACATGGTACCAACAAAATATTTTTTTGAACTCTTCTGATTTTATACCTGATTGGATGTATGTTTCTAAATCAGGTTTTTTATTAATAAAATTAAAAATGACAGTTAACATTTTATGCTCATGATGAGGACTTGGAAAGTCCTGAGTTTAAGGATAATGTTATGCAAAACTATGAAAGAAACTAATGAGAAACTGATAAATTAACATGTGCGTGATTTTCAGAACTTATGTTCTATGAATAATTTATATATTTGGTACTTATTAAAAACTGCAGTAATAAATCAAGAAATAAAGTAATTGATAACAAAAGAAAAGTGGGATGTGAAATGTGAAACACATGTTACAAAACATATTATGGCAAAAAGATAGACATTTTTCATGAAAAATATATCCTAGCAAATTTAATCTTACTCAAGTTCAGTTTCTAACTTTACATTTGCTATTTGAAAACAGGACTATTAAGTACCTCCCTTTTTTTTTGTTTATATATTTTATTTAGTACTCATGCCATACTTTTTTAAATTGATTTATATATATATATATATATATATAAAAATGATATTTTTATTTTATAAACACTAAAAAATTATAAACCATCCAATCATTCATTCTGAAATTATCAATCATTCAAATGATGGCATATTTTGAATCAAACATGACAATTATGTTGTTGTTTTCTTCGTTTAAATTCACAGTAATTTTGAAAATATATATATATATAAATTGTCTGTTTAGTTACATAAGAACAATAATTGTTAACTATGTTAAAAATGATATTTCTGTTTCCTGTATTAAATCCAGAATCACAAAGTAAAGTAAGTTATGAAGAATAAAGCCGTTACAACAATGTCACTGAAAATAAGCAAAATTTTAATAAATTAAGTTTTTGGTACTTACATATTATCCTGTTGACTGTGAAAGCTGGCTACCACCTGAAACCCCAAAATTGGCTTAGATCCCGACACAGTTGCACCAGCTGTTCCTGCGGAATGCTGAAGGAATTGATGCCTCTTTATTTAGTAAACAATTACTATTCAACCTCCTTAGTAAAAAGACTTTTGTTGATTTATATTCTTTTATTAAGCCTCCCAATTTTACCCGAAGCTCTGTTTAGAACACTATGAGCACAGACATTCCGCAGGTAATTGTTCCAAGATATTATTGTTTTGTCTGCTATATTCAGCTAACCATATTGTGTCTCCTAATATACACTTTTTTGATGGTAAAATCCCATAATTTGAAAAATAATCCACTGCTTGCTGCTGAGTAGAAAGCAGATCTCAAATTTTAATAATCTTTTCTAAAATGAAAGAAAAAATACAACACTAATGGCCAATTTATATGCTTGTTCATAAAAACAAAGGTAGTTTATTGAGAATCAGGTGGGGTTACATCAAATGAAAGCATAGGTGTTATGCATGTGTTTTTGTGTCATGCTTATCCATATTTGGCACTAAGTCATGTTGCATGGCAATAGCTACATGGTTAACAGGATAATAATATGCAAGTACCAAATTTTTTAGGAGGCTAATTTGGAATTGGTAATTTTTTAAATTGAATTTTTAAATGCTACAATGTTTTTCCTTCTTCCTTCGGTTTAATCATGCATGCCTAAATTCTTATCATATTTGGAAGTGAGTTTTGAAATTATTTAAATTGCATTTTCAGTTTTAATATTTTTGATAAGATAATGTACATGACACTTTCCCTGAATCACTTATTACTTGCAGACACTATCAAAAATAACCTCTGGACATAACTTTATCTTTTTGTAGTTAATAAAAATTATTTGTTTGTTTTTGTTAGGAACATTTTGTTGAAAATACAAGAACCAGGAACATAAATCATGCAATCAAAGAATGGCAACCAAATATTTTTATCATAAGTATAATTTGTTTTGGAACAAATGAAATATTTGAAAGTAACTCTTTGAAACATGCAATAAAACCTTTGAAAGATCTAGGAATTCCAAAGTGTAAAATAATACCCTAGATATTTTTTCCCAGCACTTGAGTTAAACTGTAGTCAACTAGGTGTTATACTTTTTTTTTTTACATGATGTGTACAGATTTGATTCTTGATCAAACAAGTTCTAAATGAATCTCCAAATTAAAATTCACATATATTTTACATTTAACATTAAAATGAAATAGTATATTCATAATATCAGTCTGTTTGCCTTATATCTTACATAAATCACCAAGACATGATAAAAACATTTTTATAGCTGGTGATTGTAAAACGACAAAAATTTGAATTTACAAGCAATTTTTACACTCTCCTATGTCTAGAGATAAAGAGTGAAAGTGCAGTCTGGTTCTAAACAGTCTTTTTGCTGCACAACACTTAACAGCACATGCTAACACTCTTGTGATGTTGAAACAGATGCAAGTTCTTTGGCATAGGGACATCCCCTTAAGTCTGTAACCAACTATATACTTTATAGGACAGAAAGTCAAGCTACTCCAAAATTTTTAAACTTTAGTTTGGAATGGTGGTAGCTTGAGATCACAGATATATAACTTGCCACTCTGAGCACTGAACTCTTTCTGCGACAATAAATTTATTCTTGTTCTATATCTTGTTATTTTCAGCTGTTTTCTTGAAGAAGAGAATTTAATGTCAAAGCAGACTTATGAAGCATTTCAACCCACCGGGGAGATGATGATGATGAAATGGCCGGTATCAGAAAAGGATCACAATGTTCTCCAGGCTGAAAAAATTTCTTTTCGTCAAATGGTTTACTAGGACTACTATTTTCAATTTTTATTGGAGAAGAACTATCTTTTTCTGAAGAACTTAAACGCTGCCTTTTTGTTGGCTGACCTTCTGTGGATGTGGTTGGTGACTGGTTCTCATCTGCAAAAATTTAAATGGATATAAACATAGTTGTTAAGAAGATAAAACAGGATTTGAAAATACAACAGTCAAAAACTATAAATACATAATTTGCTACTCTAAGTTTTATATAACCTAAATGAGAAATAGTTATACTTTTCATATTCCAGGAAATGCATAATTCACAAAAGGAAAAGTTAGCTTTATAAAAATTACGAGAAAACTGAAGAAACTTAATAATGTACTAATCTGATAAAGCAGTATTGTAATTAAGAATATTTAATATTCTTTGATTGCTTCCTTTTACTAAGTATTAAAGTATTTACAAAACTGTATAGACATAAACTAAAATGTAATAATTTTAGCATTTTTTTCATTTATAAAACATTTTTTGGTTACATGTTTCTATTTTTTAATTTGTTCCACTTCAGTTTCTTTCTTTGCATAGTTTAGATTCACTATAATACAGACCTGAATAGAATAAAATTAATTCAGATTTTTATAAAAATATATACACATAGATTAAAAAATCCACTGAATTGTCTTCGAACAAACCTGAGTCAGAATAATTTCATTTTATAATTTTATTAATAAAAATATATCTAATAAAAAGATACAGTTACACATAATTATATATTAGATTACTTATATTTGAATAATAAATACCAGGTGGCCATAATTAAACTGACAGTGCTCACAGTGTTCTGTAGCACAATCTATTTGCGAGAATGACGCCACATTTTGTAGGAAGATTAAACAAGATGGGGGATGAACGATTCCGCGAAAAAATAAATTAGTTCCAAAAGTAACCGCTAGGGGAATATTTGGCGCTGTGTAATAGAAAATAGAGTGTTAACAAATGCAAATCAATACGGAAATTACCTTTTATTTTGCATTCAAATGAGGTTCAATGTGGCTGCCGTTGTTGTGGACCACATATTGCATTCTGTGCACATTATGCAGAACAGCAGAAAGTAACATGTCTGCAGGAATCTCCCGTACAGTCCATGATATGTTATCCTTCAACATAGCCAGGTCCTGGACCACTCCTTGATAGACCTTGGACTTAAGGTAACCCCATAGCCAGAAGTCGCATGGGGTAAGATCAGGCGACCGAGGTGGCCATGCAGTTGGAAAGTAGTGGCTAATGACTCTTTCTGTTGTGAATTTCTGTGATAGCATCTGTTGCACCCGTACAGCAACGTGTGGAGGGGCTCCATCTTGCATGAAAATCATTTCCCCCAGGCATTGTCTTTGCTGAAGTGCCGGAATGACAAAGCTGTTCAACATGTGACGATATTTCTCTCCGGTAACAGAACAGGTTTCCGGTCCTATCGGGGTAATGTTCTCATAGAAGAATGGACCTACGATAAATTCCGCTGTGAATCCACACCAAACGGTTACCTCTGGTGAATGTAAGGGAATTGCTGTGACTGCATGTGGTGATTTGTCATCCCAAATTCGGTAGTTCTGGGTATTAACAGTTCCATTCAGGTAAAAGTGGGCCTTGTCTCCCCATAAGATTTTCCACGGCCAAGCAGCATCCACCTCCATTCTGGCAAGAAAGGTGAGAGCAAAAGTCAATCGCTTATCATAGTCGGGGTACAGTAACTCCTATACACGGCTGATCTTGTACGAATAGAAGTTGATGGTCCTCTGTCGACAATCGCCGTTGCAACTGCTTTGATTGTATCCTGTGATACAGGTTTTCGTCCTCTGCCTGACTGAACCTGTTTTCTCAAATGTCGCAACCGTTGCTTTTAGCTTATTAACTGACACAGGACCGTTACCTTTTACGCATTTTTTTGTGCGTTCTAAAAGCACGAAGAGCGGCTGACGCGTTGCACTGGTTGAGGTAAAAGAATTTGACCAGTAACGCACTCTCGATTAAAGGAGACATTGCACATAAACTTTCAATCTGATTGATTCGAAACATAACACATTGCCTTTTAAAACCCAAACAGCTGGCACTGTGCCAATGGATGTAACGTGAAATTTGAATAAAGAACTTCTTCTGTTCAGCATATGTGACTGCAGATCACGAGACTTAAACGGTGTTTATGTAGATTTTACGCTTTTTTAAAAGTGTTGCCATATTGCACTTGAAAAAAAATGTGCATAATAAAAGGTAATTTTATTCCGTATTAATTTGCATTTGTTAACATTCTATTTTCTATTACACAGTGCCAAATGTTCCCCTAGCGGTGACTTTTGGAACTAATTTGTTTTTTCGCGGAATCCTTTGTCCCCCGTCTTTTTAATCTTCCTACAAAATGTGACATCATTCTCGCAAATAGATCGCGCTACAGAACACTTTGAGCACTATCAGTTTAATTATGGCCACCAGGTACTTTGGACTATCTTTTTACATAAAAAATGATTCCATTAATATGAAGTTGTCCAATTTATGTATACAAACAATTGATTTACTTTGAAAGTCTGTCATGGCAAAAAACTAATTTTTTTTGGTAATCTGAAATATTAATTTTTTACAATGTATATTATATATGTTTTGTGACTAAATTTATATTTTTATTCTAAATTTGTTGCTGAGGATGTTATCACTGAAGCTGACTTTAAGGTGCTGCACCTACAGAAAAACAATATTGGGTGTTTTACATATGATGTTTCGCAGGTTATGTATAACTAATTAATATATATATATAAATCTGAAACCTTTAAGATTTTACATTATGCCCAAAGGGGAGTTTTTTTTTTAAATGTTTTGTGTGTTACCTTTATTTATTAAATATCATGTTCTTCGCACTTAAATCATAAAATTTACTTCAAAATAATTTTAAAATGATCATATCTTTAGAATTTTGGATACACAGTCTCACGTGCTGGAGATAAAAATGTCCCCCCCAATATAATGTTGCCATTGCTCGCTTTTAATCAAAAATTCATTGAAGTTTTACAAAATATAAAATAAGTAATAAAACAAATTCCAAATTTGGGCTTCCAGATGCCATATTCAGGTGAAAACATACATTATTCAAAATTTTACAAATTTATCACAATGCAAGAAACATATATATATATATATATATATTTGGTGGCAACAATTTGAAAAGTGAATCAACGCAAAATGCCAAAACGAAATTAATAGTCCTCCGTGCAAATTGCCTTTTTGGATTAAAAATAAATATAATTAGATAAAAATTTCACTTTAATACTTCAGTCATAATATGAAAACAGATATATGAATATATATATAGTCCTTTTTCTCTGAATGCATCTTATCTTGCTGTCTTCTTTTCTTTCTTTTTTCTCTTCTATTCTTTTTTGGGGGCGGGCAGAACTTATGAGTGTTTGGCATGTCTAGTGATCTTATATTGCTTGGCTATTTTCAACGTTCATGAAATGTTATGGTTTGGCATTAATGTTAGCATAGAAAAAATGCAACGCTTGAACTTGAACATTTGATATTTTATTGTGTTAAATACAGAATTAATATTTTGTAGTAGAAAAGAATACTTTTTTTTTTTCACTGCAGGCAGTCACCTCATCCTCACAAAAGAAAAATTTTAAATGTACTAGTTAACTGAATTCACTGAGAATAATCATTCAATGGCAGATGGGCAGAGATCAAGTAAAGTTACCTTTTTATAACTGATTGCAGCTTAGATTGAAATTCTATTAGAGCTTTTGCAATCTGAATGCTTTTGTGATTTATAACTTATGGCCATTCCAACAGTGATATTTAAGATCAAGCAACCAAAACATTATATCTAAAAATCTGGGCCATAGTTATTATATTATACACTCATGTCCAAAATTATGTTTACATGCATAAATTCACGGATTTCTCAGAGACTAATAATTTAATGAATTTTCGTGGAATCATACATAACATGATGACACATAAATGCAAAAGAAAAAATGGAAGATCACCTCATATGATATAAAATTGTAGCATGAAACAATAAAAATGGTAATAAAGTGTGACAAAGAGAGTTAAGAAAAAAAGGAATGATTCAGAAAAAGAATTAAGTCTTACGAATTTAATATGGAATATGATCTCCCCTGACTTGTACACACATATCACAACGTGTTTTAAGGCTGGAAATAACGTTGTTAACCACAGTTTGGGGAATTAATCTCCACTCTTCCAGCAATGCCGTCTTCAGAGCATTTACATCTCTAGGAGGAGGATGTATACGTGCAATTGCTCTTCCAAGGTAGTCCCATAAGTTCTCTATCGGGTTAAGGTCAGGAGAGTTTGGTGGCCAAGGTATTCGCTTAATGTCTTCACTTTCAAGGAATTCATCAACGAGGTTTGCTCGATGTGGACGGGCATTATCATCCATAAATAAAAAGTCAGGTCCATATGCACCCCTGAAAAGTCTTACATAAGGATCTAAGACCTCATCCCGATATATCTGGCCTGTCACAGATCCGCTGCTGAACACGTGTAGGGGTGTACGTCCATCGATCATTATTCCACCCCATACCATCACACCTCCACTACCGAAACGGTCACATTCCACAATGTTCGAGGGATCATTTCGTGTTCCTGACTCCCTCCAGATGTAAACACGTTTAGAATCACCAGTTAAACTAAACCGCGACTCATCAGTAAAGAGAACATGGGACCATTGATGTTCAGTCCAGTTTTGATGTTCTTTACACCAATTAAAGCAATCCCTCTTTTTCTGTGAAGACAGTAGAACACATACCATTGGCTTTCTGGCATAAAGGCCTTCTGTTTATTGTTTGCTGTGATGCAACAATTCCAGTGGCGGCTGCAAGCTCTGAACTTGACTGGCGAGCAGTAGCCTTTCTGTTACGACGGGCAGTTAATGCCAGATACTGATCTTCAGAAGCAGTTGTCATTCGTTTTCGACCTTATCCAGGCCTCCTTACAACACTTCCATCATTTTGAAACTGTTTCCATAGCTTAGAGAGTCTCTGTCTTGAAATATTCAGACATGTGGCTGTTTCCATGATTGACTGCCCTGCTTCTAAACGACCGATAATTCGCCACTTTACAGATTCTTCCAAATGATACTTCGAAGCCATAACAAACCGCTTTGAGTCCCTACACACTGAAATCAAACGCTATGTTGCAGAAATTCACTCAAGTATTCAGTTTGCGCAAAGCGCTTGATTCACCTTTGGATAACGTAACGCCTAGATTTGCATATCACAAACCGTTTGATTACTTTTGATTGGATAATGCTAATTAGGCTTGGTTTTCACACATTCCCTGCAAATACGGATCACATTGATTCGATATTTCATTGAATATCATCATTTTTGGGTATGTAAAGATAATTTTGGACATGAGTGTATTTTGCTCTTTAAAAAGTCAAGTTCCCGAGAAGGAAGTGCCCAGAAATGTCAGTGTACGATGCATAAGGAGAAACATTTAGTAGTAGTACTATTACTGTTAGCAGGCTGCCATATTAAAAAATATCATGAAAGAACGACTATCTTCAAATGTGGACAATCATTTCAAAGCAAGCAACAGTGCTTAGCTATTCCAAATAAGATTTGCAGTATTTTTGGAAATGATGCTGAATTGTTTAGATAGTCCACATTTGGTTTAGGAGATTGGAAGTTCATCGTAATCTGGAAGATGATAACCACAGTGATCATCCCTTCATTACAGATACAGACCATTACAATAATAATACAGTATTCATGAACTGGTAGAGGCATTAACATTTCCTGGACCAACAGCATATAATCATCTCGTAAATCTGGCTAAATTAGTTACTCTGAAATATGGGCTTTGCATCAGTTGGCAGAGAGCACTCTCCTTAAATATGTTTCCAAGTGTGATTTGTTTTTTTTTTTTTTTTAGAAAAAAAAAAGGGGGAAAGGGGGGGGCCATTTTTCAATAAATTATGAAGCACGTTTTTAAAGCACTGCTTTGATATTCTGGTGTGGCAGCACTGTGGTTGACATTCTGTGCAAGCATACTGTTTACCTATATCTATTGGGAAGCCACAGGAGCCATAAGAGAAACTTTTGACCATGTTAACATTTGTTTTTAAATACTTAAATAAAAGGCTTCACTGGTTGAGAATCCCATCAAATGTCAAATACAGTCGATGATTCATTTTTCTTAGTGCTAAAGATTTGAAAGTGGCTGAAATTTTACATCAGGTTAGTGAAATGTAGAAGATTTGGTCCAGTGACTACCACCTGCCTTGGAAGAAATATCTGGGTGGTCTTCACCACAAACACAAAGATAAGGTCAGGTTAGGTTATTCAATTATAGCAAAGCACACGAGGGCTATCTGCCTAGAGGAAGGGATGCCTTCGTGGAGGACTTTCTAAGGGAAACTGGCTCGTATACACATTACACATTGGGAAAACCACGAAAACGCCCATGCAGCCAGCCCGTTCGCGGGGTTCGAACCTCGGACCGAACTACCAGTGTTCAGCATCTTTACCGCTCGGCCGCTGGTGGGCTCAATGATAAGGTCAGAATCGACTGTGTTGCAATGGGTGTGAAATCAAGTGGTAAACTGGATTCAAAAACTGACTGTATGATTTGATAACTGCCTTAATATTGGCAGAAATTATGTAGAAAAATAGAATGAGGTATAGGCTTTCATATAAGAATAAATTGGTAAGAAAATTCTACTTGTTGCTTTTTTATTTCTATATAGAAGTTTAAAAACACACCTCGTAATTACTGGGAATGAAATATGGATCTTCATTCCAAATGTTAACTGTAAATGCTCATGGAAGAAGTTTCAAAATAATAGTTGGACACACTGAAAGAAGAAACTGGCAAAATATAGCCAGTAGTATTGAAATATTGAGGTATTACTGGAGAAGTCAAATAACAAGAACAGCATTATATTTGTAAATTCTTGTTGCTTGACTCTCCAATAATTATTACTCAGCATGTTATTTTAACTTAAATTATTGAGATGTTAGTATCCAGTACAATACTGCCAGCCTCATGCGTCTTTAGCTATTAAAACTGCTATTAACACTAGCACTGGATTAAAAATATTGCCTCAAGTGATTATGCTCTATTTCTTTCATTAAAAAAATTCTCGTTGCAGTAAAACGCTTAGTTTAATAAATGGCAAAAATGCATCCGGAATTATATTTGCTGGCAAAATAAAAAAATTATAAAAAATAGGATTAAGCAAATTTTGTGAAGATGGACAGAGATGTCAGAGCAGAATGGATCATACATAACTCAGTGATAAAACATAAAATATTGTGCATGGCTTTCTTACTAACATTTTAGAAGATGGTGTCCTTTCTAAATGTTTAGGCAATGTATAAAATTATTGATAAACAACACAAGGGACTATTGCTTTTATTACAGTATCTCTTCTGACTGAATACAATTGTAAATTACGTAGAACACTTAAAATTTAGTTTGAAGGTTGTGCAAGGACCTAAATCAGCATCAACAGTGAGAAGTGCACACTAAGCACTACTGGAATTCAACTCAAAAATGAATTAATGATGCAATTTGTATACTGCTGTTAAATGCTGTACGGCAACAGCCAAGGAAATATATTTTTCATAGTTCTAAATAAAATCAGTCAAACTTCCTTATGGTAATTAATAATAATGAAAAAACATATTTAACAACATTAATTAAAATAATAAAGCAATACCACCCAAAAGGCTGTCACCATCAAACCATACATAATACAATGTGAATCAAAGGTTCCCAACTCTAATCTTAAAAGGAACTATCTATATTTCACCAATAATTTATCGTTACTATCTATACAGTATTAACGCATACATTTACTAAATTACAAGAGTAAATGAAAAGTATATTTGTACAGAAGATGCTAGAAATGACCATCATATTCTTCAAGATACAAATCAACATGATGACATATATACCTCAAAGCTTCATTGAAAGCACTGACTTTCAATCATGCTTAACTGTTTATGATAATACTCTCTAAATCTTTCGATTTCTAACATGCCAAACCTCTATTTTTGAATGACATTAATTTCTTCCCTCTTCCAATCACTGTGTTTGATATCCTAGCTTGTAGTATGCATGTGTATTTCATCAAAGGTCAAACACATTTCTCCAAACTGCAATACTCATAAATATCTTTCATTGTTAGAGTAAATAACACTCATCATGCAAGTTTGAAGACTTGAGAATAGCTCTATAATTTATATTAGAATGCGTTTGGACAAAGGAGGTGTAATGCTTCCAATGCACTCCCCTGTTATAATGCAACATAGTAGTAAAAG
Organism: Stegodyphus mimosarum; assembly: GCA_000611955.2. Lineage (NCBI taxonomy): Eukaryota > Metazoa > Arthropoda > Arachnida > Araneae > Eresidae > Stegodyphus > Stegodyphus mimosarum. The sequence goes on from KK118485.1 coordinate 622,640, forward strand.
CTATGATGTATATAAAAATCTACTCTTAAAAGAAGATTTTAATCTCAAACTTACCTTTATTGTTATCAAGAGATTTAACTTGAATATCACCATCTTGATTGACATTCTTTTCATCTTTACAGTTTGCTGAATTGCAATTTTCACTTTTTACTAACTGACTGCAGTTTTCAATAATATTATTTACAGTTTTCTTAAATTCTTTAGGAACTTCAGATGGTTGCTCCACTGAGAAGACTAAACATAAAGCTCTTAAATCCTGAAAAATGAGAGATTATAATGTTTGTTTCAAAACATACATAGAGTGAAAACATATATAGAATGAAAGATATTAATGTACTGTATTATAAAAATGGTATAAAATTATATATGCAAGCCTAAATACTGAAAATGAGTGTTGAATTACAGCTATTTTTATAAAATTTTAATTAATAATTTATTAAACTAGCAAGTTTTGATAGAATACACCTTCTTGATTAAAAAAAAAGTTCACAATTTGATTTTGTCAATTACACTGATCATCAAAGTTCAGTAAAAATAGGCTCACTAAGTTAATGTTGCAACCAATGCTCACTGATGTAATTATTTATGTTAATTAAATACGATTGAACACAAAATTGCACTTCCTAGCATATGTTCATACCAGAAATAAATTCGGTGACTGACAATGTGGTCCGCAATGGACGCATATTAGAATTCCATTCTGCAGTGTTGTTTAATATTGGATTTCCATTCTGTAATGTTGTAAGTGAATGTGGATTCTGAGAATGATCAATATTCAGCAGTTAGAGCTCAAATGAATCATTTAAGTGAAGGTCAAAAGTGGCGAATAAATGGTAGAATTAAGGGAGGTCACACAAGATCTGAATCTCTCAAAGTGTCATATCAAGAGTTTGAAGTTGCCTTTTAAGCACTGTATGAGTTGATAGACAGCCTGGTCAAGGGTGACCAAGAGCAACAACTACATCAGATGACTGTTTTCTGTCATTGTCGGCTTGAAGTAACCGAGAAGAGACTACAAGACATTTCGTTTTAGACGTTCAGGCTGTCACAGGAACTCGAATTAGGTGTTCTAATGCTGCACGACGGCTTTGGACTGTAAGCAAGAAAACCAATGATTTGTGTTCCATTAACTTCAGCTTCCAGAGGAGCCCATTTAAACTAGTGTCATCATCATATTCAATGCAATCAAGTCCAAGAATTGTTTACTAATGAGTCCAGATATAATCTGAACAATGATTCTAGATGTGTTTTGATCTGGAGAGAGGAAGGAACATGCAACTTCTCCCGCCCATGAAATATTGTGTTTCTGTGACCGCAGTTTAATGGTTTGGGTAGAAATCATGAAAAAAGGCTGCATCAAGTTGCATATCTTTCAAGGAAATTCTGTAACTGCTCGGAGACACGTAGACGAAGTACTGGAACCCAATCACTAGCCTGGGATCAAACCCAGGTTGAACTACCAGCACTCAGCAGTCTTAACAACTCGACCACTGGTGGGGCTAACAAAAATAAATCCTTTTCTTTTTATTTACCAAAAAGTAACAAATATGATATTAAAGGAAATAAAAAAAAGTGTTAAAGTTTCATCCACCAGCTACAAGACAAGCATAATACTGGTGCTGCATGGAATTACAAATGTTTTGAAATACGGCATCTTTCAGATGGCATAGAAACTACACAGATGCATATGACAAAATATCCTCTGCAGTCTATAGATTTATCATACATCAGAACCTTTCATCTGACCTTTGGGGAATCCAGGGAGGGTAAGTCTGACATCATACAAACTAATGAAAGGGACCTTCATGTCCGATAGTCCAAATGTTGCATTTAAGTACTCTCAAACATCACAGTTGTAATGGATTGGGGCTTCCATCATGTTGAGACTACATATCATAATACAGCAACTGTTGGATCTGTTAGTCATCCAACAATTTGGACAAGACATCCTTAAAAAAATAGAGCCTCCAACGAAATCTGTCTGAATGAACTGGCAAGAGATACAGGCCTGTTAAGTGATCCCCTACAATGATGGCTCAAACACTTACAGTACATCAGGGTTGTGGGGCAGTTCGTGTAGTATGGAGGTTCTCCATAGCCCACAAATGCAAGCTATGTTCATTATAGCAACTTTCCCTTGTGAAATATGTCTCATTTATGATCAAGATGGGAATATTAAAATTGGAGTCTCCTAAATTCTTGTGAAAATACCATTGAGCAAAAGCAACTCTCTGTGGGTAATTGCACTGCAGTACCTGTATACACTGCTCTTGATACAAGTGTAATTGGTTCCAGTTCAGGATCCTACAAGCGATGGTTTGATAAAGACTGAAGTGAGTGGGAATTGTTTGTGTACTGGGGCATGGAGTGTCTTCTGCATAACGAAGCATGATCTCTTCTATTCAAGAAGGCTGGGCCATTCATCTCTACTTTATGGCACATCTCTCAAATTAACCAATATCACATAAGCTTTGATGCAGATGTGTAAATGTTTAGTCATTCATAAGAAGCCTCATCCAGTATGGCTGTCAGTATTGGCAGTGGTTCACCTGTTACAATCAGAAACTTTATTCTAGATGCATATGTACTAATTCTGCACTTGTGAAATCTTCTATTTTACTACCTCTGTGCATTGTTGTCCAATGATGGTTTTCCTGTGTGAATGTTTTACTGATTTCTTAACAAATTCATCTACTATATTCTGATTGCATTTTGGACCCTGCATTACTAACTGATACTAACACACACAAGCCAATCAGCATAAGTTTGTATTTTTCGTCCACTATATTAGAAACATATTAACATTCTTTTGCAGTTTTATTTAGTAACATGTTACATGCACTGAACGATGGTGCTTAGATACAAAAATTGCACCATACAATCTTGCATCTTTTGGTAACATTACATAACACAAATATGCTGTGTTACATGTTTTGCCATTGACAATTATGATACTGTGTTATGGCTGACAACAGCAAGAGACTACAAAAAGACAAGTTCTACAACACAAACCTAAGTACATATTAGTAAATATGTTGTTACTCCTTGCTATTCCTTTGTGTTATTTATGAAAATCATATTTGATATTTTGTAGTCTTTTTATGAAATGCACAGGTTTCCTGTTGATTTTGCTTTGCAAACAAAAGTATTTATTGTTAATGGTATAGATAGAGGTCATTTAATTTTTTATCATAATCATGCAAATACTGCTGAAAAGCATACACTTAATAGCAGATGCACATGGAGACTCTACATCTAATTTTTCATTTCTGCAGCATTTTAATGGCACAGGAACCATTTATTTTTATTACACACATATAGATTCTTTAATTTATAGCAAAATTAACCTTATCCTCCATTGCATTATACTGCCATGTAAAGAACTTCTCACAGCTGATTATTTGCTTTTAAAAAGGGTTTTGTAAAATCGTTTTACAAATCCCTTTCAATGCGGATTTACAAAGAAGATTATTTTGTACTCAACCTACTGTATAAAAATGTTTATTGAAATCATATGATTATATTTCTAAAAAGTGGTTTCATTAGTATATTAAATAAAATCTGAGAATTTATTCACTATATACCACATATTATGGCACTTTAATACAAAAAATAAGATTGAAATTTATGGATGCGCATTATGTGCTCGTTATAAAAATGATAGATTTAAAAATAAGGAAAAAGATGAGCATATAAAAATTTGATTTCTGCATGTATCTATGTGCTCTTTATTTAAAAGAAATGACACATACTTAAAAAACTTCCATTATCAAATAACATGAAAAGTTTATCATATTCATCTTCTGTTACATCTTCAGGCACATCATGAAACTGTTTGATCTTCACCATCACTTTTACTCTGATCCATAAATAAATAATCATTCATTCCATCTAGATTATTAGAAATACTATATTTTTTAAATGATTTTTGAATTACATTGGATTTAATTTTATTCCATGCTTTTATTACTCACTCGCACACTATTTCTAGACTGGCATGATGCATTTGTCCCCTTCTGTAAATGCTTTTTTCACCTTCTAACATGCATATATTTCACTGTCATTTAAAATTTTCTTTGAATGTTTTACTGATACGCACATCTAAAGGCTGAACTAATGGTGTTAATCCACCTGGAATAAATGTCGTACCAGTATTAGTCTTTCAACAATTTCTTCATATTATCTGTTAGAAAGGATTGGAACATGCCGCAAACTAGAAGACTTCCTGAATTCTTTAAAGCAACAAGACGCTTTTGCCAAATATTTTTTAATCATGATTTCACACCATTTCTTTTCATCCATCCTTGCTCGTAAACATGAAAGAATACAAGATTTGGGAAATTACATTTTGTACCATTCACTAAGCAGGAAAACACTGATGAGGTGAGAATTTTCAAAGCATGTTGTTTTATGTAAACCCATTTTATGCCTTTTACATCAATCACACACATATTGTTCCCTGTATCACTTGTGAATTCAATATACCATTGTATGAAATCCTGGGGAAAATCTTCGAATGAACAACTTCAAAATAACAGCATCAATTATGTATCTTTCATGTTTCTTTGTATAAAAAAAGTGTGTGTTATATGGTGAACACAACTAAAAATTAAAAAAATGCAGTTTGAAATTATAGGTATGTGTTTTAGCCGGAATATATGGTAATTATAATTTTTCCAATTAAATACATCCTTTCCTCTTTTTATTGTATGGAAATACTAATCATACTTACTGCATTTAATTTATATGCATGCTTAGATATATCTGCTGCTTCATATGTTTTTGCAAAAGTAGACATGAGTGCTGACACATGAGTTAACATTTGGTCATTAATAACTTGGTTTGAAACCTAAAAGAAAACGATGAGAAATGAGCAAAATTAATTAAATAACGTATAATAAATATTCAATACATGTAAATTTTTCATAACAAACATTTAGAAATGCCACACTATTATAGAAACACATTCAAATATGCTACAGAGTTAAAATATATATTATACAGTCATCAATGCAATGCTAAAAAATGTATTAGTAACACAAAAATTCATTAACTGATAATTAATAACCTGTCATTATCAGTGAACATTTCAGTCTACCTCAGCATTTCTACCCTATTCACTCATCAAGCAGGTTTTTTTAATGTATTTTTAAATATGGCCACTATACTATGGCTGAAAAATTTTCCATACGCATGCTGAGTACCTACATCTGATGGTCAGTCACAAATGCCAGTATGGAAGAATTTATTTGGGTTTACATTTCTTTGCACATATTTAAAATGCTACAGACAATTGAAAAAAAACCTGCTGACTGTGAAATATGCACTGTACTTAATTTTTCTGACAGCAAAAGACATGAAAGCAGCTAAAATTCATTGGCAGATTAGTGAAATCTACGGAGAAAACACTGAGTGGGGGAATGGTAAGAAAACACATTACAGAAAATAAGGATGACCATAGTAATGCTCATGTTCAGCAGCATTGTGGACAACCATCTGTCACTACTAAAGATTTTCATTGATGCAGAAAGATCAAGAAAACAGAGAATTTACAATTTTATCATTATGAGTTTCCTCAAGTTTCAAAATGTTCTTTTATGAAATTGTGGCAGAATGTTTAAATTATTGGAAGTTGTGCTCCCAGTAGGTACTGAAAATGCTGAATAAGGCTCACAAAACCAGTTGCGTAGTCAGTGCTTTGACTTTACATTTTAGTTCAGCAGTACAGCGATAAAAAGCGGATCAATTTTTAAGTCAAACTGTCACTGGCAATGAAACATGGGTGGCTCATTTTACACTGGAATAAAAACAGTAATTCGTGGAATGGAGCCATCAAAATGGCCATGCTACAAAGGTTGACAAATCAGGCAGCTGATTTCTATGAGGATGAAATTTAGAAGCTAGTTGTATGATATGACAAGTGCCTTAAAATTGCAAGTAAAAAATAGATAAAGGTACAAACGTTCATGTAACGATAAGATAGTTAAAAAAATTGCACTTTTTTTTTTAAATATCAAAATGGTTATTTACTTATAAAATACACTTTATATATATATATATATAAACAAAGAAACTGAAAACCTAAAATTACAACAAATTTTACTAATTATATGCGACATGATGCAATGAAGCAAGTAAACGATTTTTTTAAAACCATTTATGGTTGGCAAGCCCAGAAGTAGGCAAAGAGTAAAACAGAGGAGAGGGAAAAAGATTAAATTATGAAAATTGTATATAATGACTCCCTCCAAAAGGAAGAATCATGTAAAATTATAGTTCTTTCTTAGGAAGCAGACACATAATTCCGCAAGACCAACAACTTTTATGAATTTATGTCTAAAAGAATTAAAAAAAAAAAAAAAAGCTTTAAAATATTTTTTAAAGCCAATAATTAAAAATAAAGAATTTATTCCAGAAACAAATATGTAATAACATATCTGTTATATAAAAAATATGAAACCTAAACTTTTGTACATTTGCCAGATCCCTTCAGCAGAACAATCTAATTTATAAAAAGGGTCCCTACTTGAAAAAAGTTTGAGAAGCACTGATTTAAGCCCAAACTTCTTTGCTAATAATTATTTAAACATTGTAGGGATCTGCTTTATCTAGAAGCCATGCTACCAAAATTGCTACAAATTCTAACTGCTTGTTATTATCCTACACATGATACATGTGTACTACATAAATACTTTCCACAGAACTGGAATCTAGTGAGCAGGTGGAAGACTTTTAACAATCTGATCCAGTGCTGACTGAACAATTGTCTTCTAACATTGGCACATAATATGATATTATATATTATTTAATAATATGAAATGCTACAGAAGGAAAATTTTCCCTTCTGTAGCATTTCATTATATTAAATAATATTCATTCATAGATTTATGAATGCTAACTTCAAAGTTCCTAGGAAAGAAAATTCACCATGATGATACTATCATCACAGTTTCATTTTCAAAAGAATAGAAAAGCACACAAAAATGTCTGATACACAACTCTCTCACTCACACACACATAGAGATTGGTTGCATAAATTTTAAAGTCCTAGCAGTCACATTTAGGGCTAAACAAATCTGTCAGTTAAAAATCCTTAAGTGTCTTCAAGCTATGCATACTAAGGAGATTAATTAATATCAAGTAAAGATTAAATCTTATTGATCATGATTATAATGCATTTAAAGCTATCATTATTAAGGAAATCTTTGAGTATTAAATAAATGTGCTAACATAAAATGGAGTGATTTTGATTCCAAGTGCTTCATCAAATTTATCCAATGACTTTTTTTTTAATCACACAAAATTTCTTCATTGCTATGAAATTTTTTACATAATTTTTAATAATTAATATTTTTATTCCTTGTGTTGTAAATAGAACACATTTATCATTAGAGTTTCCTCCAAAATTTTCAAACTTCTTTTAACTGATCTGAGGCCATTTGTCAAATTTGTAAGAACTGTATGCTTTTCTTTTGGATCTAAGGTGTGAGCTTCTTCAGTTGTGTGGTGAATGGTAGGGAATTATGAGGAGAGGAAATTCAGGAACTGCATAATTTTGAGTTCTTGCAAGTCGGGGTTATAATTTTTTGCAAAATTTTATATTATAGCTGACTATATGAAATGCATTTTGGCACATTTAAATCTCAACAAAATTATTTTAAAAATAGTAAAAGGAATACACTTTTTTGGGGAAAAAGGAAGCATAGTACAGCAGAATTCCAAAAATCCACGGATGTCTCGTGTCTGTGCTCCTACTAGCAAACAAATAAAATTTTGACATATCATTTACTAGCAAACAAATAAAATTTTGGCTTTCAGAAAATTCAGCAGAGTGAATTTAATGACAGTTTTTTCTAACCTAATTATTATATTATTTCTTATATAAATATTTTAACAAAAAATACTCAATACTTACAATATATTTTGATTGAAAAACCAAATTTATTTTATTTTGGAAATTAATTAGCATTTCTGGTGCATACATCAGTATTTTCTGGTTATAATAAACACAGATAATGAATTTGCAAAATTTTTTATTTTAGATAAATCATCAATTTTTTGCTTATATCCCATCATCTTTTAAAATTGAGTTTATGTAGTTAATATGCATAAATAATTTATTTACACTCTGTTTTTCAGCCATTAAGTTTCAAATTAAAAACACCTTGTATATGGTTTGTTTAGATTCCATGCAATAAGCAAGCTTGTTTGCATCAGTGGTTAATATGGATAGATTCTTAAAAACAGCCCATGCAGAGATTAGTTTTTATGTTTGAATAAAAAATATGATAATACTAAGATGAAAAGAGAAAGAGAATTTATATATATATACACACACATATATCCAATATTTCAATTTAATTTTTTTTTGTGTACTATTAGTTATGTTATTAATCCATTTTCCCATGAACAAAACTTAATAACAAAATTACTATAAGAATTCAGTTTAAAGAAAATTGGTAGATTTTAGTAAGCAATGCATTTATTTATTATTTTTTCTTTTGTTTAAGAGTATAAAAATTATTTTGAAAATAATTTTACTACTGATTTATGTAAAATGTTTCAATGAATTTCACAAAAAGTTCTCCAGATCCTGAAAAATAATTTCTTATCATTTCATGCCTTTTCCCTGCATTAGACTTTCTAACTGTAATGTGATTATTTTCACTGTGTAAAATGTTTTAAAAAAATATATAAGATATAATAGCTGCACAAATATAATAGCTTAGTAAATTCTGATTAAATAATTCTTGAAGTCTTGTTTACTTAGTTATTTATGAGAAAGCAATCAAAATTTAAAGTGAAAAATTAGAAAGGGTAAAACATAAATAAAACTTAGCAAGATATATCCGTACAAGACTTGGTCTCAAGCCACACAGATTACTAGAATTCTATTGTACATACGCTTCTCTATATAAGTCTGAACTAACACAGGTTAAAAATAATTTGAGTAATATAAATATTTACCTTAGGTAGTAACACAGAAAATAATTGAAATATGAGAGGATGATTCAGACAAGTTCGTTCATCTAATAGAACAGACTCTAAGTAATCAATAAAATAACTGCTATTGCATAAAAGCTGAATGAATTCTCGCCCAACCTAAATTAAATAATTGAAAACAATTCTTTATGAAGTTTCAATAAAAGTAAGTTATAACAGAATAAACAAGAAAGAAATGCGGCAAATTTTATAACATGCAATCTTATGCATATATTTTAGAAAGAATAACACAATTTATACTTTTTTATGTTATAAATAAAAATTCTAAAAAACAATGAAAACTCTTAGTTTTAATATTTTTTTTGATCAAAATAAAAAATACAACTTACATCTGAATGTATTATGTCTAACCATAATTTTGGAAATACTGGTAAGTGAAGAGGTACTCCTTCAATAGCAAGCATTGCACCTAAACAAGAAATAATACAGAAGTTCATCATTGCATCATCCGAACACATAACTTTTAAATAAATATTTTATTTTCCAAACTAAATAATACTTACTAAGACTCACTAGATCAGCTGTTATGCACTCATTAGAGATTGCCACTCTACATAACATATCCACTAACTGATGATAAGGTAAGTAAAAATCAATCAGTTGATGGTCATAATCTTCATCAACACCCTAAAAGTTAATGCACAGAATTTAGAATCTGCATAAAATATTTTAATTACAGTATTCTATATATATATATATATGAAATGAATTGGGTTGGTTTATATGATTATGGCAAAGCACTCAAGGTCCATCTACCTAAGAGAAGAGATGCCTTTGTGGTGGAATTTCTAAGGGAACCAGCTTATATTCACATTATGCATGAGAAAACCTGTAGAGTCATTATACTATTTTGAAGCAGAAGTTGTGAAAAATGTGCAATTCCCTCTTCAGGACTCGAACCCTAGACTTCTCTACATATCGAGTATACTTCCAATTACAAGACAAAGGCACGTGGAAAGGAGAGAAGAAATATTTTATATACTCCCTCTTTTAAAGGGATGCAGTTGCCAAATTCTGGTGTTGAAAAATTATTGTCTGCCTTTTTTTTCTTTTTGAGCACCACTTATAGCCATTAGATTTTTTTGAAGCAGAAGACATGAAAAATGTGCAATGCCTTCACCAGGACTCAAAACCTGGACCTGTTGAGTATGCTTCCAATTACACCATGAAAGCATGTGGAAAGGAGGGAGAAAATACCTTATAAGCTACACAAATCAAACATGCAATCAGGAAAACCACAAAAATACCCATACAGACAGCCCATTCACCGGGATTCAAACTTCAGAACAACCTACCAGTTTTCAGTGCAAGGAAAACTAAGTTGGGAATGAGAACTATTAAGTTAGAAGTTTCTTCTCATAAGCCAAAAATAAGATTTGGCCAGAGATTTAATACAAATAAGACTTTTGATAAAAGAAATTCCATCCCTCATATGCAAATGTTTCTTTTGAAAGCAAATTATTAACATGCAGAAACTTTTCAGCAACAATGCTATTTAGCATTTGCCATTTAAAATTTAGCGCTGGTTCTATCTACAATAAATAAATATGCAGAAAATATTACTTTATATGAAGAGAATATATACACATATATTATATATATAAATAAAGAAAAATTATTCATTATTAACTATATTTATTAAAATTACCATTTATAACAATAATAGCAATAAAAATAATGATAATAATATATGAATGACACTAACTTTAGAAGATTCTAGTTGACTGGCATGCAAAAACATCTGAACAACAGGTCTGGGTGGCCGTATACTAGTTTTAGATGGTAATAATTTTTGCCCTCTTCTAGGAAAAAATGGTCCTGTACTACCTGTTAAAATCCAATAGATTTTTGATTAAATAATAATTATACAGGAAATGTAACTTAAAAACATTTCTGAATATTTTTGTAATTTTTTAATAATTTACAGCTATAAGGAAAATGAATAAAAATTCATTCAAACGATGAGCGTGAAAGAACACACCTGGTGAATTACTTTCTTGAAATGTAGCATGGCATCCTGCTAGAAGAGGCACTAATGTTGACAAACTTTCATTTGGATACAATAAAACCATCTCTTGCAGAACTTCTGAAATTAAAGATAACAAAAAAATTCACTGAGTAGAGTTCAAAATTACTTTAAATAAATCAATATGAAATTAAGTAAAACATATACGAAATTTTTCAGTTACTGTTTTAATTAAAAACCAATCATGGTGAAAACTTCTTCCTACTTTTAATTATCTGTAATTATTAAATCATTTGTAGACCATTAAGAATAATATTATAATTTCTTCTTAAGTAACTAAATATTATAATTTCTTCTTAAGTAACTAAAATACTATGCTATTTATAGATATAATGTGCAAATTAAATATAATTTAGATAAAACAGTAAAGAAATTTACACAGAGTTTTAGCTTTTATTCTGGAGAAAATATCTTACGATACTTTAACGGTCATGTTGATATTTCTTTAGCTAACATAGTTATGAGGTAAATAAAATTACACTTAAATGATTGACCCAATTTGTTTACACCTCCAATGTCTTAAACTGTAGTCATTCTAACTACTTTACTACATTAGTATTATTTGTATCGCCATAGTTCTCTTCTAATGGCTCCTTTTGAGAGAATGCATCAGAAGTGCCTCTGAGTGATAAAAATCTCATAACTTCCATCCCAATTTCAAATCTTTGAATACCATAATTTCAGCAATACTTGATGTTTGTCTACTCTCATCTGAAAATTATTCATTCTGTGGTACCAGGGATAAATCTCTCCACCCACCCCCAAAGAAATGAATTAGTTTTAATTTCCCTCCAAGGCTTAGCATACTGGATATAAAATTGCAAGTTTCTTTTAAACAGTCGGGAGTTTTTTTTTATCTTCTTCATATATCAAAGCAGTAAATCATTCTTGCTTTTATTATTTTAGCATAATTATCAAGTTCAGAATGGTTAATATGTGTGCAGCAATTATAAAATTAAGTAACTGTATGGAAGTATATGCAAATTAAATCTTCATTTTACATATCACAGCTATAATTTCAATATAAAAATGTAAACAAAAAAGAGCTCACATGATTCATTATAATAAACAACATTAAATTATTAAAATACCTATACATATTTGGCGTAACTCTGGAGGGGTGAAAGAATTGAGTAGTGTGAGCAATTTTCTCATAATATCCGGCTGGTCTTTCCATGTGGCCAACCACTGCCTTAATTCTAAGGTATCTCTGTTTGTTCTGGCTGTTTTTAAAAGATCTTGTACAATAGCTAATAAATCTACCATGTCAGCAGTTACATGGCAAGCTGTTGCTTCATGATACATCATGTGTAATGTATAAAAAGCCTGAAAAACAAAAATTTAGATCACTTAAAATATATTAATATTATATACCAAAAGATTTAAGACTTACCATTAAAATAAACTTCTTAAAGCTGACATAAATGTAATATATATATAAATAAAATATATTATTAGCATGCTATTTTTACAAAAAGA
>KK118485.1:648526-680358 GCA_000611955.2 Stegodyphus mimosarum
TGCTGCTCTGCAAACACACCAACACTTATTTCTCTTTCATCAATTATACTGTGGTAATGATGTAAAAAGGCATAAATGTGATCAAGAATGAATGTTCTGATAGCGTTCATTAAGCTGTGTTGTTGTTTCAAATCCCCTTGGGGCAGGAATCCCCTTGGGCCAAGAGACCTTGCTGCACAAGTAAACCGCTCACGTCGTCCTGCTCAGCAGACAAGTGTCTCAGGGAGATGATGCCTATACAATTCAGTAGGTGAGCGGGAGAGGCAGGGAGGGAACAGGCACACGAGGGGAAGGCCTTTTCTCCCTCTGAATTTCATGCACTGAAGATGCCCACTTCTGAATCTGGCCATGGCCATTTGGATAGGTCTAGATCTTTTACTCAGAAATACTCAGTTTCCCCTTGGGGAAGCCTGTAACCACTAGCAGGCGCGTCCCCAGGTGACAGATCGAGGAATGCTTCTATTGGTTTTCCAATAGGTGGCAGGAGGGAGATAAAATACCTTCAGCGGACCAACAGGCACAGAGGTCTAATCAGTCTTCAGCCCTCGTGGTTTCTTGCCTCAAGTGAAGCTGTATATTGCCGTTCACCATGGACCAGCTCATTAAGCTGTTTCACTTATGAAACTTTCAGACATGAAAGTACTAAATTGGCCATGACTGCAACTACTTCTTTATGCATCCACATGTTAATGTCATATAAATTAACACAGTCAGACATTACTGTGTATGTACTATGAATATGCTGGTAAATGATAACAGGTATGTGTGATTTTATTGTCTGCTATTTTAGTTTTCCCGTTTCTTACTTTTTATTTTTAAAATAAAGGAAATCTGTAAATTTTCATATTTATTGCTACATGAGATTAATGTTTACTTCAACACTGAAATTTCTCTATGAAACTTCTGCAATTACACTGTAAACATTCCATTTTCACTTCCAGTTTACATTAATTTTTTTTTAAATATATATATTTCCTTTTTTGTATGCTTATACATTTTCACTATTTTTATTTTCGCTACTTATTTGCTTTCATAACTGTCAAATTGAGTCTAGACGAAAAAAGCTCATTTTATTAAGTACTTTCTTTTAGCTTAAATAAGTGAATTTAAATCTTTATTAACAATTAGTATTACAGCAGCTGTGCACTCACATTACTCTTAATATATGTAAATTTTGTTTTCATATACAGAAGAACATGTCTAAGCCATGCATATATATTTAAAAAAAAAATGCCTTTATGAATGTAATTTATCTTTAGCCATTGAGAAAATAAGAAAAACAATAGTAAAGAAATAAGATGCAAGCTATGAATGAATAAAAAGGGAAAAAATAATAAATGTACGGAATAAAAGTTGTTACTTACAAAATATAATTAAAAGCTATATTTTTTGTAACATGAGGATTCTGTATAATAAGTTTAACATTTTCAGGACAGTCTATACAAACATGATACCAAAACAACAGCAAAGCCTAAAAAATACATAAAAAGTTAGAATATGAGGAAAACAATAAGATTGAATAATACATGAAATGAAAAAATTAATAAACTACACATAGAAAATGAACTCTTTAATTAAAAAAATATACTTTAGGTAATTATATATCAGTAAAACAGTAATAATTTAAATTTGTGAAAAAATATACAAATTTTAAAATAAATTTTAAGATATTAATTTTTCTTTGATATGAATGAGCATACTAGCACTCTCTTCCTTGAATATTTCATATGATAGACAGAATTTATAATAACCTGAAGAAGAGTTTGTGGGTGAGTGTGTCGTACAGCACAGTAATGGAAAGACTCAGAGAACTCACACTGACTTCAGAAATAGGCCATTACACATCCAGATATTATTTTCAAATTCACTTAAGAGTTTGTTTAATGATCAAATTAATCATTGCAACATTCAATAGACTGGAAAATAATCTTTACAGTAAAGTTTATTGCAAACCTTTAACTTAATTTACTGATTTTTTTAAATGCTCATTTTTTTCTTTAATTATATTTCTAATAGTTTAAAACTCCCACAATGGAAACGCTGTCTTATGCAATCTTTTAAAAAAGAGCATATATTTCTTCTCTTTTCAGGCACATTTTATTTGGAAGCAGTAAAAATATCATACATTTCTTGCTAGGTCAATAATGTTGGCTATGTCTTAGGTGTTCGTCTTCTCTGTTAATGACATTTTCTCTTAAACCGCTATCACATCTACTATAGATATGCAGGACAGCACATTAAAAGAAACATTTCTCAGAATACCCATTTCTACGAAATCTACGTAGCCAGGTTATCATTTTCACCTTCTAAACAAACTTGAATGTGAAAGCAAAATCATTCATCACTCAGATTGTAGAAAGAGACATGTGTTTTCAAATTTTGGGCTGTATTGCTGAGTCACAGAAGCATTTCAGTATTTTTTAAAACATTTTAAACTTGTTTGTTATTATGGCAGATAATAAAAAGCTAGAAGCCATTAAGTTGATTACTTTGATCTCAAAGTTGGTGACTCTGAAACTTAAAAGAGAAAAAATATCCAAAGAGGTTTATTTATTTGTTTAGTTATGGCAAAGAACTCGAGGGCTATCTGCCTAAGGGGAGTGCCTTTGAATAAATCATATAAATAGATTGGTGATAGTTATTAAATGTTGTTCATGAATCATGTACATATTATGTAAATTAAAATTAAGAGAGAATTATGCAATTAATTGTAATACTGTAACTCTTTAGTATCAGTGCTCCATACTAATTTATGCATTACTTACTTTAATAGAATAATTTCCACTTAACAGATAAACAGAACTCTAGTTATAGCAATCAATTACATCAGAAATGGCCAAATTCTGCATATATAAAGACCAATTTAAAATGCATGCTGGGTGTACATAGGTCTGCTTATTAAGCATATGTATATATCTGGTACTTTCTGATATCTGAACTCCCATGAAAATTTCCTGGCTATTGGTGAATTTACAAATTGGCAAAAACAAAGGCTCAAAAATAATATTTTGTCCATTATTAATAATAAATAAAAAAACTTTTACGACAAAAATAAAAAATCTATATGGTTGATATTTATATCCTCAAAGTCATTCATAAGTTATGTTTATATCACATAAATCATACACATGATATAATTACGCATTATGCCCTAAAAACAAAAAGTGTACACTTTAAGTGTACACTTTTTGTTTAGACTTTTGTTTTGTTTTTAGTGTACACTTTATACTCATCAATTATTTTTCAACTGCATGCTCAATTAATCAGGATAATGTGCAAAGAACTGATGAATACAATTGCTGCCAACTGCATGTCATTTATATGAATTAGAAGTGATATCAAATAATCTTTCTGGCAATTTTACCTTCATACACACACACATCATATTTAAGTCGTATTATTACATATACACAGATGAAGAGATATGATAGATAAGAAGTTGTTGATGCATGTTTATTAGTATTAATGTAATGAATTAGATGTATATTAATGAATGTATATACAAATGTTTTTCATCCTGCACATAAAAAATCCATAAATTTGAACTGTATCAGTATGTAGCATTCACAATAAAAATACAGTTTCTACTGTATTTATAATCTAAAAAGTATTTCATTAATAACATAAAAATAACAGCACACATTTTTAATGAATATTTTCATCATCACATAAGCTATGCTTTCTTTCACATAAGCAAATCTGATGTTATTTACAATGTTGTTAATTATGCAATAGACAATTTAAAGATAAGTAATTAGTAGAAAAGTAAAGCTGTGCATATATTAAAGATTTTAAAAAATCATTCATCTTAAAAATTTAATTAAAAAAATTCTATTATATAACAAATACGGCAAATTTTTGATGACAAAAATGTTGTAAACAAATCATCAAAAGTACAAGAACTCATAAAGTACTGTCTACTCCGAAATTTCCATGATTATAAATTTAATCAGTATATAAATATTTTTAAAATGACTTACATGGTTATATTATAAAAACACAGCCCACAAATATGTTTTTTCTGGAGGAATTTCTTCGATAAAATGGCTTCTATTTTTATCGTCCACAACATCAAACTGCAGCCACTGCCATATTGATAATTTCCCACGATCTTTTAGAAGCAGAACTTCCAATCTAACTGGTTGATGTCTCTGTGGGATACAGCTGCATTGTTTCCGCTGGAGCTGCATTTTTAGGCACCCTCCCATTTAAATCAATTCTATCAGAATCTCGTTTCTCGGAAAAGTCCCATCTGGCATTGCATGCAGCTAGATGTGATAACTCCTTTAATCTCCACACGTATGAGGATTATACAAGTGGTCTATGTAAATCAAATTTTTTAAGGTCTATGTGTATCAAATGCTCTTTGTGTGCAACCAACTGGAAATATTATAAACCTTTTACACATGCAAAGATCAGGTATATGGTAGTACATAATTAAGGTGAAATTCCTTACACAAAGCTTATTTTTCCTTTTAACAACTGTTTTATAACTTCTGTTTATATGAAAACTCTTGCAATTAAATGAATCTTGAAAAACATTTTGTATTTTAGCACTGCTTAATATCTAGTATTTTAAACTATACCTTAAAAAGTGATAGTGAATTTCACACCAACTATTAAAGACTAAATTAAACATTTTATTTTAAAAAATGCTGCAAATATTTGCTCAGTTATTGTAAGTTACAGTTTAAAACTAATGCATTTTTAACCATAATTAAAAGATATAAAAAAATTTAAAATCTTGAATGTGCTTAATTTCTCATGAGAATGCTAATTAACTACACAAAATTATCCCAGCAGTTAATACATGGACAGAACTCAGAATCTTACAAAGCAAAATACAGGAAGAATTTGTAATAAAATTAAGAGACATCTCCAATGTACATCACACATTACTCTATAAAGTAGCATATGGTTTATGAAAATACATCAATATAGATATTGACCTGGTTTCTGATGCTTAACAAATATCGATAAAAGAATACAAAATTATGTATTAATTAAAAAGGGTAATTTTTCAAGTTTTTCTTACTATAACAATGCTCATACTCACTCAAAAGTGTAAGTCACACACATTTAAAACGTTTTTGAAAAAATGATTGTACTAAAAGCAGAAAATTAAAAAGTTTAATCTACATCTTTCATTTAAACCACAGAAAGTAGTAAAATAATTATAAATAACTACACATTTCAAATTTTACTTAAATGCTAAAAGCTATACAGACATGTATATATTCTATATTTTAAGTATTATAATCACTGAAATGAACCAAAATCCCACCTGTTTGTTCATGTGAACTGGTATAGCAGGCTCAGATAATTTGGGTTGAAACAAATTCCATAAATCAAGAAAATAAGGACTGAACTATTAAAAAAATAAGGTTGATATATTAACAAGAATTAAATAAGTTTTATTATATCTCAGATAAAAATACAATATTCAACTAAAATAGCAAATAGCAAAAAATTTTTCTTTTATTTCAGCATGTGATAAAATTAACATTAGTTATGAATATTTTTCATGACAAAAATCAGATTTGAATTGACTTTAAAAGTTCTCTAATTAATCAGATGAAAATTTATAGTAATTTAAAATGCAATGTTTTAATAAATAAATATGCAATAATTTGATTTTAAGCTCTGAGATATTAACTATGTTAATTTAATATGAATAAAAGTACTTTCATTTAACATACCATAAGTTTTTCTGTTTTAGTGACTAAGCAGTATGTCATCACAGCAAAATATGAAGTTAACTTCGTAGTTCCATGGACAGCAGGATCTATAATATAAAAATTTATAAATTAATAAATGATAATTTAACATTTACAAAAAACATACTATTAAAAATTCTGTGATTTTTCATGGGTTTTTACATTTTACAGATACTTTATTTTCTTTAGAATACAGTAAGATGACTTTCCAGATTGATTTCTAGACTCCAAAAATTTTATACACTTTTTGATGAAACTTTTATCAACTTAAATATGTTGCTGTATTATTTTAATAACAGAAATGTAATGGCTTGCAATTGTGCTTAATAAAAGCATAGATGTTAAATCAAAATTAGGAGAAATTTATTTAATTTAAACAAATTGTACCTAATATGTAAAATTAACGAATTTAAGGACTGAAATACACGTAATCATAATACAAGTTTTACAAATTTTAGTTGTATATTAATATTATAGACTATCAGTTCTTGTGCATTCCAAACTTAATTTTTTCCTTTTTAAGATGTGCTGAAATGTTATTGAAATAATAACAATAAATAAAATTTGAAAAAAAAATCACATTTATTTTCTGAAACTTATCATAAAAGTAAGACTAAATAAATTTAAGTCCTGTGACAGTAGAATTCTTACCTACATACATCTTTGCCCGTTTCAATAACCGTAACAGCAAGTCATAAATCTTGAAAAAGAAAGATTGAATATTTATTTCAAAATTATATATATTCATTTACTAATTTCAGTCATTTTAATTACTGAATGAAAAAGAATAATTCAACATGAAGCAAAAAGCAAGGGGACTAAATCAAAATAATGCTTAAAAAAATTAAAAGCATTAATCATTACAGAAATACCACAAATAATCAGAAATTTAAAATCAAATTTTAAGAAATGATAATAGAATGCAATCAGAAGATTTTGTTCTTACTTTATGCATAACTTCTATAGCATCAGAAGCCATCTAGAAAAAGTAAAAAGGATGATATATTTATATATTTTGTGTATGTTTAGCTCTGTCACAACTAGAATTGCAATAAAAATGTCAGAAAACTACTTTTTAATGCTCCGAATTTATTTTCATTTTGAAATATATTTCTATTAATGCTTGAATCAATGAAAACAGCAATTACATATACACACAGTTTTAAAATTTCTTTATTTATAAAAGTAAAACTCAAAAATTAAATATATGCACAGTTAGTCTTAGAAATTTATGATTAACCTCTAATTGGTCATTTAAACTTTTGATTATTTAAACTAATATAAGTTCCTGTGGTAGCTTGAATGTCTAAAACCGAACCTCTTGTAGTCGCTTCGTGGGCTCTTTGAGCTAAAAATGACAGATGATAGTCTCTGATGTAGTTGCTGCTGCTCTTGTCGGCCCTTGATCGGGCTGTCAGTCAACTGATCCAATGATTCAAAAGTGGCTGCAAACTCTTGATATAACACTTCGAAGGATATTCAAATCTTGAGCAAACTCCATTTGTCTTTGACCTTTCTCAATTCTACCAATTATTTGCCATTCTTGACCTTCACTTAAATTGATGTCTTTGAGCCATAACTACTGAATACTGATCATTCTCAGAAACCACATTCACTTTAAACAACTCTACAGACCGGAGTTGCAACATGCATCCATTGCGGAGCACATTGTTAATCATTGAATTTGCATATTTTCAGTGCTAATGTATGCGCGGAAGTGCAATTTTGTGTTCAATTGTATTTAATCAACATACATAATTACAGGATTGGGTTGCAACATTAACTTAGCTTACATTTTCTCACCCTTTGATTTTGATGATCAGTGTAAATCCAAATACCAATCAAAGTTCAAAAGTGTTGAAAATTCTTTAGATCTAGCTGTGTCAAATATTGTACCAAGATTTAATTTGCAGCAACAAAGAAGTACATTTATTTGTCTTATTAAAAGATTTTTTTTAATTCATTTTTGCATATTCGAAACAAATCCTAAAACTGCTCCTTTTCATGTATATAGAGTTCACCAAAGAAATAACTTATTTATGGGAAAATATTTATTTTTATATCTTTATTTTATATTTAGTAGCTGGGGTCATGAAAAAAATCTTGATGATAAAAAGGAGTCATCACTGAAAGTAGTTTAAAAAGGCACTACTGGTGAAAGGATTTTCTGTCAATCTACATGTTCTGTGACATAAAAAGTAAGTTTTACACTTTCAAAGTACTAAATCTTCGTCTACTAAAATCTATTTTATCTCTGACTTATCAAAGGTTACTTTGAAGCATACTTTGTGAAGCATGTGAGGGTTTTATAGTCATCTTTCCCCATGTTCCTGAACACATCTGGATATTAACAATTTCACAAGTGTACATTTTTTATTTATCAGTGCATTTTTCTGGTAGCACTGATGTAAAATGTCACAACAATTACTGCACAGAAAACAGTTATACTTTTTTTTAGCACTGTACTCTTTCAAAAGTAGATATTTTTATGATTATGCTGTATTTCCTTGCATATGACCTGCTGTCTGACAGATTATCTCATACTAAAAATTGTTTTTATTAAAAATATTTACAACGAACATGCATTGCAAATAGGGTAGCAGGAAGGGATCATTAGGGTTAACAGTAACTTATGTAGCAGGAAGGGATCATTAGGGTTAACAGTAACTTATGAAAAGAGTATGACATAAGTTTATATAAAAAATATGCTTAAAAATTTCTTATTAAATCTGCACGTGCCTTTTTAACAAATGAAATTAAGATATACTTACAACAATCTCTTTATGGGGTAACAAAACACTTCGAGCAGCTCGATAAGCTTGTCGAAAATTATTACTTGGCACAAGGGATACTAAAAGTAATGCAACAACTGAAAGGAGAAAAAAATAGCCACCAATTTTATTAAAAGTTTTCTTTAAAAAATGTTTAAATTTTTTATTAGAGTTTTTCATACTACTAAAATTAACAAAACAATATTTACAGTTTCAAGTCCAAGAATGAGAGTTCAGAATTGTATAAGCTTACCATTTCTAACTCTCTGAACATTATGAGCTATAAGAAATCGTTCCACCCAACTATCCATGCTTTGCAAAACCCAAGAATGAGCTATTTTATTTCTGGGAACTTGAAGTGTCAGCCATTCCATACATTGCTGAGGACAGTATTCAGCAGCCTATGAAATAATGAGACATGGAGCAACAATTTTAATGACATAAACATACTGAATTTTTACATATGAACAGATCATATTTTAATGCGATCTTTTAAATAAAAGCACAGAAATAGAATATCTGAGTCTAAAATATGCCATTCAGAATTTTTTTTGTACACTGATGTAATAGATATATATAGATATATATAGGTTTATATAGATATACTGGTAACGATGTAGTACGTTATCTACCGCTTTCAATTAATTCCTTCTTAGATAGTACAACTAAAATGTTAATATGGAAATAAATACAAATAACTCAAAACACATAAATGAAAATGATTCCATTAATTACACATAAATGATTACTGCATTAATTAATAAGCCTTTAATAAATGTATAATTACTTTAATTCCATCAAATTTAAATTCCTTCCAAATTCATAGAAAAGGGGACAGGTCTGGCCCTTAAAAGGGGTTATTTTTACAAGTCAAATTATGTTTTTAATTATTACAAATAATTAAGAATACATAAATGAATGGATAATTCCATTAAATTTAAATTTCAGTAGCTTCATAAAACTAAAAATTTTATAGCTTTCATATTGAATATGCAATAAAATGGTAGGAAAAAGAAATGAAAAAACCAACAACCAATTTTAGTAGCACTATCTAAAAAATAAATAGCTAATCAAAAGGGATAGTTCATATACTACATCATTACCAGTATATTTTTGCATTAAGCAAAATAGAAAAATAATACAGACTTAAATTCTTATAATTATTTTGTTCTATTAACCAGTTTAATATTTTATAATCGTATAAATCTTTTGGTAGTAAAAATAAAAAAATAACGAAAATTTAATAAAAGTTTGCATACAAAAATCAGAACTTAAAAATCCAATTTGACTAATTAAGAGAAAAAATTCAAGGAAGTTAAAAACTCTAAACAACAGTTTCATTAAATATTAAACTACCAATAAGTATAAAAATGCTAAGAGTAAAAAATTTCATTAATTTTTACTATAGCATATTTATGTATAAAACTATACAATCAAAATATTTTATGAAACATTTTATAATATTAAAAATATTAACAACACTAATGTTTTCAATCAGAAAGCAAGAAGTTGAAAAGCAATAAAAATACTAGTTGTATTTTCACAACGGATGGACATTCAAAACAATATTACAATGATTAACACAGAATAATAATTACAGACATTTACTTCACAAATGAAAATGAAATTAAATATAGCATAAATTTAAATAAAATTGATAACCAAGAAAATACATACAACAAGCACAATTTAACTTACTTCCCATATCCTTTGCAATACAAGATTTGTAAAGGATGGTACACCAGGGGGCCCACTAGGAAATTCCACAAGCATAGACAATAATTTAAAGAAAGGAGCACTTATCTAAAAAAAAAGAAATTTCCATTAGAAATACTGAAAACAACAATTAATTTGAAGTATAAATCGAGTTTTAGTATTATATTAATATAGTAGATTATCATACAACAAAAAACAGAGAAATTTCAGTTATTTTTGGGGTTACTAAAATATATAATGTTTATAGCTGTAAATATGCAGGAAAATCACTTACTTCATGTTGCTTTGTAATAGCTGTAAACATCATATTTATGATCTAAAGCAAAAGGAATTTATTAATACATACAAAGCAAAAATATGCAACATTGAGCAACAATAATATTTCACAGAATTAGATGTATAAATGTAAAATAATGAAATGAATACTACTTTGCTTAAAAAGATTTTTTTTTTCAAATATATTTACCATTACAGCTAGAGCATCATTCCAACGACACAAACTGAAGATAAGATTACAAGTTTGCCTCAAATTGATTCCATCTCTGATTTGTTGATAAAGAAAAGGAAATCCCTATAAATCAGTTTTAAAAATTAATATAACCAATTACAAAGTTTAAAGAAATGAAAATGATAAAAATTAAATAGTAACAGATACTGAATCTTAAATAGTTATGAACACTTACAAAAAATATTTCTATTCCCAAATTATATTTGCAATTTAATCTTTTTTTGGGGGCTGCGACATATATGTTCTGAGTTAAGTATACAGCAAATGGGGGCTCGGGACAGTTTCTCGTTGGTCACAGGGGTAGGAATTCTAGCACTTGAGGCTTGAAGACTATTTTATGACACCCCGGAGAGTGTGTTCTTTTGTGGAATTCTGCTAATGGATAAGGGGGTTATGGGTTGGGTTATTCAATTATGGCAAAGCACACGAGGGCTATCTGCCTAAAGGGAGGGATGCCTTTGTGGAGGACTTTCTAAGGGGAACTGGCTCGTATACACGTTACACATGGGGAAAACCACGAAAACGCCCATGCAGATTCGAACCTCGGACCGAACTACCAGTGTTCAGCGTCTTTACCGCTCAGCCGCTGGTGGGCCTAATGGATAAGGGGGAATTGTCCATAATTTGAACCCACATGGTTTGTTTGCTAATTTTGTATCTTACGGGAAATATTTTGTTGACAGGAGAAAATAAAAAGAAAAATTTGTTACTTCATCCCTCATGTGTTTATGTTTTAAGATCTTCCTTCAGTTTTTTTCTGTTGTAAATACTGTTACTAGTTGATATTTATCATTTTTCCAAGTTCAGTTTTAAATAATGGTTAAAGAAAATTTTCTTTGTTTCAGGCTTTTCTTAATTGTTTTTTTTTTTTTAATTTATTCCAGTTTTTAATGTGTATGTGAAAGCAGTGTAATGAATTTAAACGTTTCAGGTGATGAAAATTAATTTTAATGTTATTTCTAAATGACATACATTCCATGACTACTGTTTAGTTGAGTGAAATTTTGGTCTGTCATGTGCTAAATGATAACTAGCAGCCGAGTGGATAAAATTTCTTTAACACTAATAATTCAACCCAGATTCAAATTCCAATGCATAGAATGACTGCATGAACTTTTTGTGCCCTCTCATACATGTAAAGGGTATATGAGCCAATTTCCTTTGAATGTTTTCCACAAAAGCCCCTTATGCTTAAGCAAATAACCCTTTCTTTAATCTGACAAATAAAAATAAAATTATGTTCGAAATAAGAAAGCTAAACTTATGAGCATGTCATAACTATGTTTACAAACTCTTCCTTTTATGAATAATTTTGATGATGAAATACGAATTTTTATTACAGCAATTAGCGTAGAACATTTTATAATTTAAAAAAAGTTTCAAAACTTATTAATTTATCCATTGTTATATGCTTGAATCTATAATATGATATCTGTATCAATTCTTTCAGAAAGTAGATACATTAGTTTAGCTTAATTGAACATGGGAAAGCACACAAGGCTGCCTACCTAAGGGAAGGGATGCCTTCATGGACAACTTTTAACAGAAACTGGCTCGTATTCACGTCTCGCATGGGGAAAACAATGAAAACCAATCACACAGTAGCCCGATCGCCTGGCCTTGAACCCAAGTTAAATTACCAGTATTCAGCGGTCTTGAACATTCAGTCAAAGGTAGTGTTCAGAAAGTAAGTAATTTTTACGTGAGAATTGTGTTTTGGAGGGAATCAAACAAGATATTAGGATACTAAGCATGCATATAGGAATTCAGATGCGCACTATTTTTTAGTTCCTTGAATCTAATCCTCAGTACAAATCTTTAATATTCATCAGCTCATTATGAATCTTCATTCCCAGTTTCATTACTCCCCCCCCCAAAAAAAGCAACAATAAAAAGCTCGAGATCTGAAAATTTCACATAACAATCTGATACCTCAAAGGCGATTTTAGCATTCTGAAAATGTAGATCATAAACAATTGAAGAAATATTTTGCCATTTGACAAAGATTTTTATTTTTTGAAATTTTAATGCATTCCTAAAAATGCAATTTTGCGTTCAAAGAAAAAGTGCAGCAGCAATATAAATCAACGAACAACTGTTCCCCTTCTATTCTAATGTAAAAAAGTGATAACCTAAATTTTTGTTATTGAATACATTAAATCTCAACTTAACAAGGATTTTATTTTCTAAAGCTTCAGCGTTTGTTTCCTGAACCAAAAACTATGAAGTGGTTAAAAAAAGTAAAGATCTTATATCCCTGATATAAAGGCAGATCAAGCCTGGGACCTCTATTTGCAACTTCACAAGGAAGAAAAATAAATAAAAAAATATTCTTGCCTCATGCATTGGTAGATTTTTGTTAGTGCACGTGTTGCTCAATAATGATTCAATGCAGCACAAATGTATAATGACCAATTTCTACTTCTCCAGAAATGAATTTTACCAGAGGTGTAAAAGCAATAACATTCATTTGGAAATTCGAAAATGCTTTTTAAATGACACTTGTAATATATAAATTCTATTTAATTTGCTCTTCAATATCAGAATAATTATAAAACTTAAAATGAAAATCTATATATTATTTGAAGGAAATGTTTGAATATTTTAAATCACTGACTTCTCCATATTGTGACAAGTGAATATACTTAACTTTTGATTGCTTTGCTTATTTTTCAGTATATAATCTATGTGCATGTTTAAAAAAATTATTTTAATCATAAAATGAAACATTTTTCTGGAACAAAATTTTCTAGTTGTAGGATGCATTTCATCTGAGGATAAAATAATAAATTGCATTTCATGGAAAAACTGCATTAATCTCCCTGTAGTGTGAAAGCGATTTGAATATGTAGCGTATTCGGAAACTAAATACCGTTTCATTCTAGCGCCGTTGCAGCGCTGTGGTAGGCGTCCCACGCATGCGCACTAGTCTTTCTTGTTCACTGACTTTCAATTGTCGCCATTTTGGTTACTCTATGTTGTGTTTTCAGTTTGCTGTGCACATTCAAAATGTTTAAGACAATTAGTTCTCCTGCTGATTGTGAGATTCGTGCCATGATTAAATTTTTGAATGCGAGGAATGTTAAACCGGCCGAAATTTATCGTCAAGTGACAGAAGTTTACGGTGAATATGCGATAAGTGATGGAATGGTGAGAAAGTGGGTAAGAATGTTTAATGCAGGTCGAATAAATGTCCATGCTGAGGCTCGGAGTGATCAGCCTTCTGTTGCCACCAATGATTTGTTAAGGAAAGTTGATGAAGCAATTCATGAGAACAGACGCTTCACAATGACAATTCTTTCAAAGGCATTTCCATAAATTTCATGTACTGTTTTGTTCGAAACTGTGTCTGACCTCTTGAATTATCGCAAACTGTGTTCCCGATAGGTTCCAAAAATGCTCACTGATGTTCACAAAACGAAGCGACTTGGTAGTGCCCTAACATTTCTCACGCGGTACAATGATGAGGGAGAAAACGTTTTAAACCAAATTGTGACAGGTGATGAAACTTGGGTGTGTCATTTCACACCAGAATCGATGGAGTGGAGACACACTCATTCTCCGAAAAAACAAAAGTTCAAACTGACAGTGTCATCACAAAAAATCATGTGCACTGTCTTCTGGGATAGGAAAGGCGTTTTGCTTACTGAATTTCTAGAAAGAAAAACGAATATTTCGTTTTTCTTTTCTTACTGAATTTACAAAACTAAGGCGTGCCATTCAAAACAAACTAAGAGGAGTGCTCAGTAAAGGAATTGTGTTGCTCCATGACAATGCTCGGCCCCATACTGCTGGTGTCACTCAATCGTTAATTCGACAGTTTCATTGGGAGCAGTTCGATCACCCGCCGTACAGCCAGGACTTGGCGCCGTGCGACTATCACTTGTTCCTGCACATGAAGCGCGAGCTTGGTGGCAAGCGCTTCGGATATGACGATGACACGAAAAATGCTGTGAAGTCGTGGTTATGGAAACTGGCGGGAAGTTTCTTTGACGATGGTATACAAAAACTGGTCACCCGCTATGACAAGTGTTTGATCATTGGTGGAAACTATGTTGAAAAATAGTTTAAGACATGTATTTTCATGTAAAAATAAAACTGGATTCGAAAAAATTGTTTTACTATTTCGTTTTTTCAAAACGGTACTTAGTTTCCGAATATGCCTCGTACTTCCCACATTCTAATGCTTGGAGCTTTGGAACTGGAGTGAAAGGAAATACTGACTGTTTCCCTGCTTGCAGACAAAAGAGCACCAATCACCACACTGTTAAGACTTGATCTGATAAATTTTTCCCCCTTTCCATAACAGCTGAGCACCCAGCCCCCAGTGACAGAAGATAATTATTTTTTGAGCACACGTGAAAAGGTTAAAGAACCTCGAATTACCACATTAAAATACAACTGACATTCATTATAAAAAGTGCTTATTCTAGTGACTATTACATTAAAATATTTGGTGCAAAATGTACTGAACTAATGACAGTATATTAACTCCACTTTTACAGATGCATTATAACATTTTTAAGACGGAAATGTTTCTTTATAACCAGCACTTGTATTAAATGTAAAAAAATTCCGATTATTTCCACAACTTGGATAAGACTGAGTTATTTAAATTATGGCAATTGAGGGCTATCTAATGGAAGGGATGCCTTCATACAAGATTTGAGAGTTCCAGTACAAGGGCTGCTACACTTTTAAAATAGCCCTATTGGTATTCCTAAAATTTTAATAATTTAGAGAAAAATTTACCTACCCACACAAAAGTTTGAAGATATTATGGCATTATATATATCTTCAAAACTAGGCTAAATTTAGTTTGAGACACAAACTAAATTTAGCCTTTATGCTTTGTAAGATATATTTTTAGCAATAAAAATATTATCCTCAAACACAATATAATGCAATTTTAAACTAAATATTTAGTAATCTGTCACAGAAAAGTAAGAAATGAGCAGCTGATTAACATTATTAATGCAATTTTTTTTAATTATAAATATCTGAAAAATATGATTATTTTCTTTTTATATCATGAGTAAAATATCTAAATTTATAAATTTAACAAAATAATCTAAAAGTGGGGAGAATAATGAATTTTTTTATAGCAGACCCATTTTAAAATGCAATTCACAGATTATGATGGATTTCTAAATTTGTGATTTTTTTAAATGCTAGGTCTAGCAAATTAAAAAAAAATTCTCAGCTTTTTTTTAAGTATTTACATTTAGTTATAGAAATGTACCTTTCCTCCAGCAACAGCATTAAAATCATTATGAGACAATTGCAATCGTTCTTCATCACGAGACTTTTCAACTAAGAGTGCTATGAGAGTGATCATTTTTTCTAAGGATGCAGGTTTGTATTTATCATCAACTGATGATACAACTTCATCATCTTCATCCTCTTCTTCATCAGACAGTACCTCGACCTAAACAAATTCCACAACAAAGTTTAAACCGCAGCTTATGAATAATATTGAAATGAAACTACCAATAATCAATATAATTTTTCCAGCTTTCTGCACAAACTTTTTTTTTTTAAATTTTAATAATGGAATATCCACAATGTTAAAGTGAACCTGCACTTTTAATTAAAATCTAATTGAAAATGTTATAGCAATGATGATAATTGCATTATTTGTTTAGACAACGTGATTAAAATACTTTGATACTTTGCCTCAAAGTATTTGAATCCCGCAATCTTGTACAAAGTATTTTAACTGCATTACCTAATGAATAGGGCTTATACGGCAGCTACAAATAATAATTCTGCTCTATCTAGGTGTGTTCAACAATAAACAGCTTTATAACCACTTTCTTAAAAAATTAAATTTTATGTGTACATATATATGTAAAAGTGATTATATGGACAATCAAAGATGAAATTTAGCACTAATGCAGCTAAAATTAAAATAATTTAATTAATAAAATTGTAGATTCTTAATTATATATATATCTTAATTATATATTATATATATATATTATCTATAACACACACAGGGGGATTCAAAATGAAAACATCGATTACAAATGGTTATAACTATCTAAATATCAGCATCATGATATCAGGGGGTATATGTCAGAGAATGCATAATTATAAATATCTGAAATAATAAGATGAGGAATCAGAGAGCTCAGAACAAGGCAATTTAGAAAAAGAAAGGAAGTTGCATACCAGGCCTTCTTCTCCAAGTGAAAGCGAGAATGTATGTGCAGTACACCTGCAAGAAAACATCAGGATGCCTTTACATGTGGTAGTGGCAAGCTTGAGAGGGGCTTTAATTTGAAACTCCGAAAAGTTTGGAACTGATAAAGTGTTTTTTCATGAGCTTGGAAAGCCTTCCAAATGACAGGTACAGCTGTAAGGTTGGCAAACACCGACTTATGATCGATATATCAATTTATCACCTTGTGGACAACATTGCAACATTGCTCAGCTCTCAACCGGATGAATGGTATCCCGGTTTACTGTGGCCATACAACTTCACAAAGGTGACTTACTTGCCCACCATCCTGAATACTGCATAACCATTGACAGCATCATTTACAATGGTATAGAGAACACAAAAACTAGACACCTCAGCAATGGAGTCATTTCCTCTTTAACGATGAGAGTCATTACAGTCTAACAAATAATTTTCAGCTTATATGGGGGAGGCATTATTATAAACAGATGGATGGAGCTCCACATTTTTGCAGAGGTTCATTTACTGGAAATTTTTACTGTGATGAAGTTATCTGCCCCCCATGCATGTCTTTTCAGGGATGCCACTAGTCTCAACGTTGTTTTTATGAATCATAATGCATGGCCACACAGGACTCATGCTGTTGAGCTCCTAAAAAGCAAGATATCCATAGAATGAATTGGCCAACACGTGCCCCTGACTTAATCCTATTAAATATGAGTGAGATACTTTAAGGAGACACTCAGAGCCACAATTATACCCTCCACCAGAAAACTGAAACAGATGGTCCTTGAAGAATATGAACTCAGCCTAAGAACTTTTAGATAACCTAGTGATAAGTATCGACAGACAGTGCAATATAACCAATGTAGTTAGAGTAGGCCATATCTCTTACTAAGGTTCTTTGGTTTGCTGTTTTCCCTCTTGGCAAGACAGTTTTATGTACCAATGCCATTCTGTCAATAAAGCCTTTCTACACTTGTTCTACACTTTATGCCCTTGTTAATTTTACAGCTACTATGGTTTTCTCAACTTGAAAGAAATATATTGTGCCTTTGTAGAATAAATTTCATTTTTTTTCCAGTTCAGTTTTTGTAGTTTAAAGCCAAAATCAGAAATTGCTTAAGTTTTGCACACTAGGGTATATGTGTGCACGTGCACACACACATGCACATGTGCACACACACACACATATTTATATAATTATATACCTGTTTTACACAACAAAAGTAAATTAGGAAGAGCAAATGAGAATGTTTAGTCACACAGAAAATACCTTCCTTTTAAAGGATTTTTATAGCTGTACTTCTAAAATGAAAATTCTATGTGATCAAAAGAGGTTTTATTTAAATATTTAAAAAAAAATTCAAGTGATAAACGAAAATACACCAAATGTGCATTACATGCATTAATTAATATGTAACACAATTTGCAAACATTTTATTAATTATCAAGGCATTTTCACATCTTATACAAATGATAATACATTCTTTTGCAAATCGGAGCACCAAGAAGGACTTTTGCAATTATGACTAAATTTGGTACACAAAAACATCTTGATTGAACATGCGAATGATCAAAGCTTCAAAGCAAATGAACAGGAATTGCGATCATAGGGCACATTTCTAGTGCACAATTCACAAAGTATAAAACCAGTAAAAGATGCGGAAAATTTATCTTTTTTTGTTGCTGCCGTGGTCACACCGAGCAATAGGCCGCCACCTGCAACACACAGACACTGCTGTGCATAGATGTTGGCAGCAATGGTTGCTACAAGGAAATTGCCAACGAAATGAAGGCTCTAGAAGGCCAAGGATCACAAATGTGAGGCAAGATAGGATGATTTTTTGCCAGGCCCGAACTGCCCCAACGGCATAATTGTTACTATTCAACACATTACAGCCACGTCTATGCCTCCCATGGTACTATCTACCATCTCACAGCACTTGTCTGAGGCAGGGTTATGCTCACAGAGGCCTTTAAGACATTTGCCTTTGACCCCACAACATCGGCAGAGTCATCTGGAGTGGTGTCGCAGCTGATCACCATGGCTGCCATCAGATTGGCATTGTATAGTTTTCAGTGATAAATCGTGCTTCCCTCTTGAAGCAGATGACCACCGTGTTTGTGTCTGGAGAGGACGGGGCCAGCAGTCTCAATCAGCCTTTGTTTTACAAAGGCATACAACCATAACTCCTGGTGTGATGGTGGAGGCGCTATTTCTTATGACAGCAGGTCATCTTTAGTCGTCCTCTGTACATCTTTAACAGCTCAACGATATGTTGGTACGTCATCCTGGGGCCATTTTCCAACAAGGTAATGCCAGGCCATCTACTGCTTGCAAATCTCTGGACTGTCTCCATGCAGTTGATACTCTTCCTTGGCCAGCAAGGTCACCAGATCTTTCAACAGTCGAGCATAACTCGGACATGGTAGGCTGCCAGATTAGGGCATCACAAAAATATCATAGATCTGGATTGACAACTGATGAATGCCTGACAGAATGTGTCGCAGGATGCCATTAGAAACCTCTACCACCCCTTGTCTCGATGAATTCAAGTATGCATTCACGCCAGGGGCGGTTCAACCAACTACTAATTTGAACACTCAATGGGCCATTGTGAGCTGTGAACAGGTACTATGACCTTGATTTTTTAATCATTTTATTATCTCTGTATGAGCTATACACATATCCAATTTCCACAAAAACAACTACTTCCTTCATCGTGCTTCGATTTTTTTGCAAAAGTGTGTAGATAAAGAAAATTATACATTGTTTGCACATAAAAGTATAATAAAACAAAAATAAACAATTTATTTATGAAACCATAAATGCAGTGCTAATTTTTTAAAAATAAATACAGGGTTAGTAAAGAATCTTATATAAAATTCTTAAATATTCATATCAAAGTAAAAATCAGTGCTTCCTAAAAGTAAACTGTCTTGAATAAATACATATCATTACCCATTTCAAATTACATTATACAACTTACATAATCAGACGCTTTTTGTCCTAAATAAAAATTAACTATCGTTGAAATAGCTTCTATGGATAGAAGGAACTGACACTCTTCTTCTCCCATTTTAGCAAATTCAAGAAGAAATGCAAAATACTCAGTTAAGTGCTTCAGGTGTTGTTTTGCTCCATGTTCAATCTAAAAATATTTAAAAATCCATAATGTCTAAATAATGTACGTATAGTAGTATAGTAGAATGCAGTCATATAATATATACAAAAAGAAACAGAATATAAATTAGTTGCATTATGTAAGGAGAAGTTTTTCATTTATTTATTTTACACTTATTGCAAATATTGCTATCATGCTGAATTGCATATTTTCATTAAAAGTGATGAGGAAAAGAAGAAAATATAAAAAAGATTATGTGCAAAATTGGAACCAATGCTTAGTTTTATCCAGTAAAAGAGATTTCAACTAACAAAGTTTGTTCATATTAATGTACTGGATTAGAATTCATCTTTCTTGCACAAAGTTCCTCCAGTCTCCCAGTATAAGGTAAAAATTTATGCAGTAAAAATCCATTTAATCCCAAAGAATTTGATTTAAAACCATACATTAGATTTTTACTTTCTACATGTTGCATTATTAATATGAACACATTCACAACACAATGAATAACGCGACATTATTACATTAAAAATGTTCAATTTCTTTAAAAACATATTGGAAAAGTTGTTTCACAAGGAAGTTTAAGTTTTGGATCAACTTGCATAGTAATTAATAGTATTTGTGAGGGGAAGGAGAGAATTTCTTTTCATTTACTTGTCAATGATGTAAACCTCATCTACAGAATTTTATAGGCTGAAGCCCATTAGATAAGTGAAAGAAAATTCAACCTGAATCCTACACATTGTGTAAAGTTTATAGCTTAGCTGTAGGTCCCTTTCTAATAAAAATAATTCAAATACACTGAACTTCTGATTACCTGTTATACAGATTATCCATGCAACATCTCTCCATAATGAAGAAAAAAAACTCTCTTTAATACTGGTCATTGGAGGTGGTGATAAAAGTTGTTACAAAATTTATGTACTATGAAGTCTGAAAACACTTCTTCTGAAGATTTGTAGCAGTATAAAGCAATGTCAAATTCATGCCTTATGCTTATGATTTTTAAAATGAACACAAAGAAACTAAGACAGAATAGCTGCAGAAAGACAAGATATAAGTTATAGAAGATTAAGTCAATCTGAATACAAACTCAAGAAATGCTAGTACAAATAGGTGTGGGGGGGGAAAGGTAAAGATGAATCACAAAGACTTAGACAAGCTGTTAAGATTTTTATACAAATAAAAAGTAAGTTCAAATTTCATAATATCATATTTTTGAGTAGTGACAGCCATACTAGCTAAAAGAATGTCAATGTGGAAAGCAAGAAAAGAAATATAACATATTTTTGATTAAAGAAAAGTTAAAAAAAATATATATATATATAAGTAAGTGTTAGTATTTCAACTATATATTATTTTAAACCAGCATTCTATATTATTGTGTAAAACTGAATATTCTATATTATTGTGTAAAACTGAATATTCTATATTATTGTGAAACTCTATTGTATAAAACTGAAGAACTATTTCATGGTATACAGGATTATTTTAAAATTATATGTTTCCCAGTAATAGTGTATATTCATTAATTAATGCAGGTAATTGGGAATAAATAGCATCTAATTCTAAAAAAGAAAGCAGAATGATTTTAATTAAGTTATAGATTATAATAAATGAAGAAATAAATATATTTAAGTGCTTCGATTGTAAAATTCTAGACAGAATGCAATTAAAAGCTGCATATGTTCATGCAAATACTGTGTCCAAAATTAAAAACCTGATGAAGCATAACAAAATTATAATATTTAATAAAATAAACTTCATGATATGATCATTTAAATGATTATTAAAGGAATTAAAGCAACAAGAATCAGTGTAATATTCATAAATTTGCAGGACTAATTTTAAAGGTTTAAATGTAGAACCTTCTTTTCAGCTGTTCTATATTTAAACCATCTCAAATAAGTCCTACAAACTTATGAGTATTATGCTGATTCTTGCTGCTTTAACTCTTTCAATACTTATTATTTAGCATATTATTTTAACTCAAAATACACTATTTTATAGCAGCCTTGCCCAGCACATATTCCCTGGCTCAGTTTAAAACAAATGAATGAAATACCTGCAATATAAACATTACTTTACATATGATTATTTCATAACATAAAATATGAACTACTGTATTTCATATATGTCATGAAAATAATTTCTCCATATGATAAAAAGAATTTACATTGTTTACTCAAACAAATGTTTTGCAACATACTACTCTTTTCAGAAAATTTGCAGAAAAATCATGTCACATGACTGAAACCTGCAAGATTAGAATTTGGCTGTGGGAAGGCATTAACATGCTTTCTATCGAAGACAGTATGAAGTGTCATCATCCAGGACAAAACAGCTTGTGTTGTGGAAGAAATGGGGTTAAAGCACCTTTTAACCCTTCTGCATGGTGCCATATTTTGAGCTGCTTTAACTTTTTTTAATCAGCAACAGATCCCAGTCATGACACAACTGGCTTATTTATCAAATTTCTCATTCTTTGATTCTGCTACTCTATCTCAACAAGATGGTAATAGTGTATATTCATTCATTAATTAATGTAAGTAACTGGGTATAAATTGCATCTAATTCTAATAAAAAGGCAGAATATACTAAGTGTCAATGCTTCCAGACAATTCAACTCTCAAAAGTATTGAAATAGCTAGTCTATAACAAATACCTTTGATGTAACATTTTTTTCACATTTGAAATACAATTACCCTATAAATACACTATGAACATTTTCAGCACATGAATATTTCTTTTACACTGTAGCTTAAGTATACAATTTCAATCCTCGGTCTTTTCTTAAGAAAGTGAAAAACATAATTTAAAATTAAAAATGAACATACACATATTTAAAATGGTGGCTTATCCATTCCTATAACAATCGCAAAAATATTACACAGCAAAATGAAATATATTGCTAAGAAATTTTGAAAAACTAATTTTATGATTATTCACAAAAAAGGCAAACTTATATTTTGAACTTACCAAAGTTAAAAGTTTTCTAATAAACCTTGTTACACAAGAATACTGGCCAATTTGAGATATATCCCCATCAGATGAATCATCACTAAAGAATAGAAATAAATTAGGATAGAATAGATGGAGAATATTTTTTAGAAACATCATAAAGAGACCTCTAACTTATTAATAACAATATTTCAAAAATTTCAACTGACTGATAAAATTTATCCTAACAATAACAGCCATATCTTATTATGTAAAATTAGCAATTAAAAATATTATAGTAAATATACTACAGTATGATTATGTTTGCAATATGCATAATGATATATTTCATAATACTTGCTTTACTGCAATTTACTTCTACTGATCTTACATAATATTTCAAGGTATGATAACATCATTTTATTTCAAGTAGCAGTAACATAAAACGAAAATGCATTACTTTTTTAAAGAAGTAAAATACAAAATACAACTGAAAATTATATTAATGCTATTGTACACATTTTACACTCATTAAGAAATTGGGCCTACCTATCAGAAAAAGGCTGCAGATACATTGTTGAATGAATAGGCTTCAACTGGTTAATAACATGGATGCATAACCTTTGAAAGAGCTATAGAAATAAAAATACAACATATTTTATGGCATTTATTAGTTTTCAGAAATTTAATACTAAAAAATTTTCATACTTTCATTGATTATAATTTTATATTAAATAACATACAAAATCTTGTTTAAAAATATGAAAGGTAATTTTTTTCCCCCATACAGTTTACTTCTTTTTTCTTGGGGGGGGCAATGTTATATAATTACTTTCAGATCACTTTAATCCATGGGTTCTCACCAGGGGGATTTCATAATTTCAATTAATATATGCAGTCAGCCTTTTATTTACCTTCTAAATTTTTTAGCTTATGAATATAAAAAACTACTTTTATCCAAGTTTTGATATTTATCAACATTTGCTATATATTTTTTTGTTTAATTTATAAAACATTAAAGAATAATCTAAATTTTAAAAAATATATACATGTTTTTTTAATTCTAGAAAGAAGGATGATTGTCTAGCAATGGGGAAATGGGTGCATAAGGCAAAAAAGGTTGGGGAAAACTTCTTTAATCATATCAGTTAATGTAAATGTTACTAAAATGTATCTCTTTATATATAAGGCAGATTAAAAGGTTATCAGAGTTAACATTTACCACATGAATAGGTATTCTGTATTACCAGAATGTGGAAATGCTCATATCATATCATGATGGCAACATTCCATTTCTATCCTAACAAAAGCAAAAGCTTACTGCTGTGATAAACCATATTTAATCATACAATGCCTACTTTTTCAATAAATTTATTTCCTGAAAATCTTCAGCAGATAATTACACAGAGTATGCCACTTCTGACAGAAAAGTTAATTAAAAAGCTTATGTGAATAAAAGGTATAAGGTATTTCTCCCGCCTTCTTCGCATGCCTTTATGGCATAGTAGTCCGGACGCTCGGAGCGTACTTGAGAGGTCCGTGATTCGAATCCTGGCGAGGGCCATTGCTCATATTTCATCTCTCTTACTTTCAAAAAATAACCTAATGTATCTCTACAAAGGTAAGATAGATATTACTGCTAATACTCTCCTTAATACTACTTTTTGTTTCATCACTGTATGTACATGCTTGCCCATCTCTGTTAAAAATGGGCAAAAGGAAAATTTCTTGTTATGCTATGTACACTAAATGCAAAGATTTTGATTATCGATAAAGGACTGTAATGCTGAACTTTAAAAAGAATTAAAGGGAAAAGAGGCACATACTTTTAAGCCCTATAACGTCTTAATGTAATTGGTAGTGACAGACAGACTACAGAGAGAAAGCCAATTGGATGACACTGCATTACAGTAATTACTTGTGCTTTCTTCAGGAGAAGAAATTCTAATTTTCGAGTCTTAAATGATACCAGAAGAATTTTTCATTGGTGGTAAGGACAAATTGCTAGCATCTGGAGAATCTCCAAAAAGTGCTACTTTACACTGCATCCACTCCATTTCTTTCCATGGAAGGAGAAGAAAGGCCATTTTGAGTTAAATGAACAGTGTTGTACTAAAAATTAAAATCAGTAAGTCCATGAGCTGATCATTCTTATAAAAGAACAATTTCCTAAATTCGGTGTTTAAATATATTGCAAATAAATAAAAAATTTCTAAATAATGTACTAAAAATGTCCTGGAAAGAATATGTGAGGGGAAAAAAAAAAGAACTATGCCAGAAAATATATGATAATGCTGTCGGAATTCAAAATGTTGAGCACCACGCAAACTTAAAATTTTGTGCTTTTCTTCAAAAATTACTTTTAAAGATATTATAACATACCAGAAAGATTATGACAATAAAGTAAAAAGGAAAAAAATGTGCAATTGGCATTAAGCAAAGGTCACCCACAATGGTTTGTAATGTTAGCTAATTTCAATTATAGTACGTGTTTCATTGCATAACAAATATTAAAGAACATAAGGCAATTTTGATATAAGTATATGGACCATTAAAGAGTCTCACAAATTAAATTAAGTAAAGTTACACTTTTCAAGCACAATAATCATACTCATTTGAAACAACAAAATTTCTTTCTAAAAAAAAGATATCCATGTAAAATATTAATTTCTATACTCACTTGTCTGACAACTTGGTTAGGACATTTAATTAATATTTGCACAGGCCACCAGTTGTTTTCAGCCATATGGTCTAGGAACCACTTAATAAGCAAAATGAAAATAAATGAAGTATTCTAAACATGATTATATAAAAAGACATATTTAAAAATAATTGCAAATATATCTTTCTCTTTCAAAACAAAATTATGCAAAACGGTATGAATAAAGAACATTTCATTATCTGGTTCAAGTTTGATATAAGTAAAAAATTGTGCAAAATATAAAAACATAAAGTCTTAGTAAAATCATTTGGTTACCTCACAAGCAAGTTGACTAGCATTGAATTGTTTGGTCAAAAGTTCAATCCACTGGGCGATTGTTGGCTAAAAATACAAAAATAAAATATAATTTTTTTTAAAAAAAGGGGCAGACATTTAGAAAAAATGGCAAACATTAATTGTTTTTCAACACATTTGGCACAATAGGAATTCAAAAGAAGATTAGAGAAAAAATCAACAGAAAACTTTTTACATGCCTAAATTTTTCTTAAAATATGAGTATAAAGCATATGTATGAAGTGCAGTTACTAAATAATTCATATGGAGAAAATATCATTACTTTAAGACTTATATATTTATACCATCTTAGAGAGCTGCTCACATCATCACATACAATTTTCTTAAGAAAAATGCATATTTTTACACAAGGTTGACAACAAAGTTCAGGGAATATATTTGCAAACAAAAGATTCTTACCTAAATCATGAAAAACATTTTGAATTTCTTCAAAGTAATGCCCATTATCTGCAATGAACCTTTTCAACAACTGTAAGGTTTTTGAAAATTAAGGGCCTCTCTTGGTATCACATTAAGAAATCTTGTCACATGGTTTTGATTGTTTGGAATACCCGAAAATCATTCTCTTTTAGAACTTATTTCAGGTATGGGAACATAAATAAGTCTGCTGCAGCACGATTAGGTGAATATGGTTGATAATAAAAGGTTACAACTCCTCTAGAGGCCATAAACTATTTCATGACAAGTGCCAAATGTGACTGGCCATTATAATGAAGAAGGAATCGACAGATCGTCTGCATATTCTGAAAATACATGATGGATTCTTTGCCAAAAATCTGCCTGAACATCCTTAGATGTTTAGCATTTATTGTTTCTTCTTCTGGCTAACATCTTCTTCACTATTTCAATGTTTTCATCACTGCTAAATGTCGTAGGCCTACCACTTTGAACAGTGTCTTCAATGAAATTCCAACCATTTCCAAAACATTTAAACTATTCAAAAACGCACTTTAAAGATATGGCTTCATCTCTATAAAGCTATTTTAGCATTTCTTTTGCAAATTACCAAATTTGAATTAGAATTTTAAATTTATATGATGCTCCATTTTACACCGTTATATCTTTGCATATTAGAATGTTAATAACGGAAATTTGTTATGCCTTATTCATGTACCACACTCAGGCACATTATGAGGAATCTTTTCTTAGTTCTTCACCCTCATGCACATTCTATGATGTCATTAACCGAACATTTTGTCATACCTTGTACATGTTCCAGAGGATATGATCAGTCCACTAAAATATGATGAACCATTATTTTGCATATCCACATTTAGAAGTTCATACACATGAATGAAACAATATTATTCCTATCCAGAACCATTTAAAACATTATTCATAGATTGTTATCTATGAAGAATAACATAATCTGAATAAACAACATGTAAATTTATCAGTTGCATTTTAATATTATTTCATTTAAAATTTTTAATTATTTGAATCTGACTTAATTCTGAAACAATACATTATAAATGGATACAATAAACACACTAAACAGATGTTATCCTCAGTATAGCATATTTAGTGCATCCATTTATAAGGCAATCTTTCTGCACTAGACTCAAAACAATTGCTGCTACTCTAATTATGACTACTAGAAGTTTAAAAATGAAAAAAAGTTATTACATTGCCTTTTATTTGCCATACTATAAAGACTGATAATAAAAAAGCACAGAGTAAAAATTAAAAACCTACCTTTTCTTTTGCATGGATTAACGTCTCCAAAACAAACGATGTACCAAGTTTTGCAGATAGTAATGTTATGTCATTATGAGCACACAATGTCTGAGGTATATGACTACATATCTGCCACATAAAACTGAGGGAGGAAAAAGAATTTAGTACTAAATCTATATTTAGGTGGAACAAAACATGTGAGCAGTGAAAATTTATCTTACTTGAAGTACGTATGCTCAAAAAGACTTTTATCTTGAAGAAACTGCATATTATCTTGCCATATCCACTAATAAATAAATAAAATATAGTATAAAACAATTTTGTACTTCAAGAACTCTACAACTAAGTTCACAAGTAACTTCACAGCAATACAAAAATTAGAATAAAAACTTTTCCCACCTTCATAATTTCCTTATAACAAAAGTACCAAAAATATATATAATTAATATTAATTTAAATCAGATGCTTAAAATACAATATAAAATTACAGCATTAGCTATGATTAATAGCACAATTCTAGGTAATAGCCTGTTTTATAAGCATTTATAGTAATGATGATACAATACCTGGAATAAGGCTACAGTACATGTGCCTAGAATGGAATTACCATTTCGCTTGGCTATCTTTTATTGTATTTATTTAACAGTCTTTGAGAGACACACGATGGAAAATTTCTTCCCTTATGCATCACCCTGGGTCATTTATTGTACTGGCTGAGATCTGTACTCTGACATTCTCAACTTTGGGGTACAGTATACATGAAATGGATTTCTAATTTACATCATCTGAGCAGGTAGTATGGCTGCCAGTCTTTAGATGTCAATTCATATATTTCTTTCTATACTTAGTGAGTTCAGACTAATGAGTTCCCTAAAATGAACTAAGTGTGGCAGAACTTTGGGCCACACTTTTTACTTCCCTTCACGGAATGTCTTTGCAAACCTACTCCTCTCAAGACGGAAGACGTCGAAAATAAAATAGGCAAATTGACAACTTTGTATTTGGCATAGATTTTGTAAAATCCCAACCGATTTCAAGGACAAAACGAGGACCCCTTCATTAGCAGGAAAAAATTCTGCAAAAGCAAGAAAGCGAATGTTGATCATATTTATACCCTACAGGTGACCAGTGGAAGAGACGATGCACCATCTGTCAGCAGTAATAGTAATGAAAAATGAAGGGTTAAATTAGTAGAATTTTTAAGGCATTAGGCAAGACTAGCTTGGAATTGAAGTCATTGACTAAACAGCATAAATTTTTGTGAATGTGAAAAGCTTCAAGAAAATCCAATTCCCTAATAGAACCAGCTTTCTGGATGATTTTGGTTCAAATTTTTGTGAATGTGAAAAGCTTTAAGAAAATCCAGTTCCCTAATAGAACCAGCTTTCTGGATAATTCTGGCAGAACCAAAATCAAAATTGTGACTGAATTTCCAACTATGGTTAGCTATTGAAGATTTGTTAATTTGGCCTTTTTGGACGTAAGATGCATGTTCTTTTATGCGAAACTTTAAGGCTCTTTTCATTTGGCCAATATAACTTAAGTCACACTGACACAATATGCTACAAATTCCCCAAGAATTAAAGTCAGAAGTAGAATCTTTAATAACCGAAAGTCGGATTTTATTTATAGGTGAGAAAACAACTTGCAAATTAAACTTTAATAAATCCATGCAATTTTGCAACTGATAGAAGGATGAAATGGAAGCACAACTAGGTTATTAATGTTATTTCTGACATTAGAATGTGTTCTTAGACGGCACAATGAGAATGTTCGAACAGCTTTATCAAAGACTACGGGAAAAAATTCTCGGTCAAGGGCCACAGATCTTAAATAATTGAGTTCCTTAGCAAGAAGAGATTCTGAGGAACAAACTTTGAAAGCTCGAAATACATAATAGTAAAAAAGAAGCCATTTTTTGCTTACTGGGTGACATGACTTAGTATGGGGAGGAAAACAAACAGAAAAGGGTTTATGGTAAACAGTTGTGCTGAAATTAGATCCATTGCGTATTATAAAAATATCAAGGAAGAGAAGTGTACTATCAGAGTCAGTCTCAAAAGTGAACTTGATGGCAGGGTCAATCAAATTTATAACGGATAAAATCTGGGGTAAGTCTTCCTTAGCACCATCAAAAACAGCAAAAGTGTTGTCTACATAGCGAATCCACAGACGAAAAGATAGTTTTTCAAATAATTTGACCTCAAAATACTGCACGTAAGTGTCAGCAAGTACAGGACTGAGGGAATTACCCATAGCTAGTCCTTCAATTTGGCGATAATATTCATTTCGGAAAACAAAGTGAGTTTGACTCGCAGAGACTTTAGTGAGGGAAATTCAACATGTGAGAAATGGAATTCTCGAAGTCTCACTCGATTTAGTTTATCGATGACTTCAAAAGAATTCTTTACGGTGTGAATATAGTTGGAAAGTGAAGGAGAAAATATGGAAACTAAATATTTGCCAAAGGGTATGATGCTATTCCTAAACTGGAAACTATAGGTCGAAAAGGAATTCCAATTTTGTAAACTTTGGGGAAAGCATAAAATCTAGCACAGTTAACAATAGGTGGAATGAGTGATATCTTAAGCTGAGTCGAGTATATGAGAAGACTTAACAGTTTTAACTTTTGTGAAGTCAGAAGTTGAGGGATCTTAAGGGATCGAACAGTACTGGCCTTCACTTATCAGTTTCATGACCCCCTTAATGTATGTGTATTTGTCCATAACCACAATCTGTCCATCCTTATCAGCCTTCGAAATTATAATATTAGGATTAGAATGAATTTTATGTAAGGCTTTCTTTTCTTTTTGGTTGAGATTTGAAACAAATGATTTGTTGTTAAAATTGACATTATAAGTAATTAAGTGGCGAATTGTATCTTTCTGTGTTTATGAAATTTTAGAGAATTTAAAAGCTTTTTCAATAAGGGCGATGATTTGAGGAACTGAAGGTTTCAATGACTTAGAAAAATTATATTTTAATACATTCCATTTGATCTTCTGAGAGATTCATCTTCGAGATACTGACAGTGGGATTAGTGTTAACAGTGGGAAGATCCACAAAATGGGAGGGGCTAGCTGAAAGGGGTGCTTAGAAACAAGGATGTTTTTATGGCGCTGACAAGCAGTTTCACTCCTAGACCAAGATTTATGATCAAATGAGGAAAAATTCAAAGTGGAATTGGCAATTTTTAAATGAAGGTGATATAATTCATATTCAATTTTAGCCAAAAGTTTGCACATTTCTTCTAGTATGACGAAGTAATGACTTTAAATTTATGCATAATTTTTTAAATGTGAACAGAATATTTAAGACTACATTTAACTTGTATAAATTTGGAAATGATATTCTGATGTTTGCATTTGAGCAAGAAATAGAGATGGTTCAAGAATTTCATACGCTCAAGGCATAACTTACAAAATCGATCCTTATCTGTTGACATATTTCAAAAGCGTAAACAAGCAAGAAAAATGTGGTAAACAGAAAGTATTAAAAAGGAACAAGAAAAAAAGAAAGAAAAATAATATATAACCAGGTAATTTGCAATAATATGACTAAATGATCCACAAAGAAATATAAACAAAAGAAGAAACTCATCAACTTCCGGAGATAAGAAAATCCAACAGCTATGTGCGTTGAAAACAAAATGGCGCAAGTGGGTAAACCATCCGAACAGGAAGAAATTTCTCAAAAATGCTGGTTGGTTGCAAAAATCAAGAGGGGTCTTAATTTTTGGCAGCCCGAGGATTTTCTCCCGTAATCTTTGAGAAAGCTGTTCGAAAGTTCTCATCGTGTCATCTAAGTACATATTCTAATGTCAGAAATAACATTAATAACCTTGCTGTGTTTCCATCTCATCCTTCTATCAGTTAAAAAATTGCACGGATTTTACACAAGTTTAATTTTCAAGTTGTTTTCTCGCCTATAAATAAAATCCGAAGTTCGGTTCTTAAAGACTGACTTTAATTCTTGGGGAATTTATAGCATATCATGTCAGTGTGGCTTAAGTTATATTGGCCAAATGAAAAGAGCATTAAAATTTCGCATAAAAGAACATGAATCTTACGTCCGAAAAGACAAAATTAAGACATTTTTTCTATCAAATCACTGATAACCATTATCAGTTACTAATGACGGTTTCTGACCAAGATATTTCCTGAAAACTTTACTCG
>KK118485.1:680424-743563 GCA_000611955.2 Stegodyphus mimosarum
GCATATTTGGGATTACTGCATTGGAAGAGTGCTCACTTTATTACATCAGACTCATATAACGGTGAAATCTACACTCAACTATATTAATTTTATTCATTAAGATATTTTATATAATCACATCATTGTATTATCTCTTTGTTTCTGGCAAGGTATATGGATCTGCTTGTCTTCTAAACCTAATATTACATAGCATTACTTCTCTACACTGTGATATAAAATAAAATGCAAGTCATAATATATAGGAAGACCCTGACTTTTAAAACTTGCAGTTTTAACTTTTAAAAAAATGTATTTGAATTTTGTGCATTACTTATACATGTATGTCATCCATGTCATTTATCCACTTGCCCACTTTCTCTAGAAAAGTAGTGTTACAGAGAATCATTGCAAGAAAGCTGGCAGTGGCTGGACTTCACAGCTGGCATTTGTTGTGATGTTCATCATTAAATAATTTACAGCGATGGCAAAACTCTGATGTTGCAACCACAAAACTCAGAATATAATGGTTTAGAGCCACTAAGGCAGTGTTGTTTCCATGTGTTCCAACAGGAGCCCATAATTGTCATGATAGTAAAGGCAGGTTAGTAACTTCTTGGAAGAACCATGGCTTTTTGTTCAGCTTGGATGGCAAAAAGAAGGTTTAT
The DNA here is from genome assembly GCA_000611955.2 of Stegodyphus mimosarum. Lineage (NCBI taxonomy): Eukaryota > Metazoa > Arthropoda > Arachnida > Araneae > Eresidae > Stegodyphus > Stegodyphus mimosarum. The sequence goes on from KK118485.1 coordinate 681,069, forward strand.
ATAGGAAAGGAAGAAATATTCCCTGAGATTTTTTAAAGTTTTATCCTACTTTTATTCATGCTGAAATATCACCTTTCATCCTCAGATGGCTGGATCATGAAATTTTCATTTAATAAGTTTTTATATTAAGGAAAGTAAATGCAAATATTTATAACAAGAAAACAGAATATAAAACTTATGGAAAATTTAATTAATTAAAAATGAAAGTACAAGAACTCTCTTTTTAGACAGAGGGGGTTAAAATTATGCCTAAGGTTATTCAAAAAGCAAGAAATTCATGGAGAATTTTAATTGTAAATTCTGATCATATTGTAATGTTTCACATAGTATGTTATAACTAATACAGGGAGGGAAAAAATGATACATAGACCAGAAAGAATATATATATATATATTTTCAAATATATATTTTACACTTACTTCAGCTAACTCTGATGTTAATCCTATTTGTTGTAATTCATCATGTATACTGTCTGTGCAGGCAATAGGATCTGCAGCTTGAAGAGAGTTAGCACTTACATCCTTGGGATTCATTTTCTCATAGAAAAGCATATATGCACTATTTGTCTGCAAAGACAAATAAAAAATAAAATATATGAGCTCACTACACATATACATACATATGTAAAAGCTGTAAATATTGTTCGAAAATAATACAGTATTGAGGAACGGTTTACAATAAAATAAATTTGAGAATAAAAATGAAGTTGCAGGAAAATGTATATAACTAAAATATTTATTAGTTTCTTTCTATAACAACAAGTATTTTCTACAACTTAATAAGCAAACTGTTATTGTTAGGAGATATCAAAACATAACATGTTTCAATCAACTTGCCTTACTGTTTCTGGCAATTTGTTAAAAACATTACAGCATTTAAAAAATTCCACATCATTAATCACTATGCATTTCAAAATAAAAGCAGCTTCACATTGATGCATTTAATAAAGTTTAATACTCACAAACTTCACAAAATGCACTTCATTAAAATTTTAATTATATAGTTTGGGTTGTGCTTCTTTTCCAACATACTTTATACATATATATATATATATATACACAATAAAATGGCTATCACTTCCTGTCTTAAGAGTGGCCAATGTTAGAAAAAGCAAGTGCCTGCTGAAAAGAAAAAATTAAAGCAAGGGATTGCACATGATGTAGCATAAAATTCTTTGCAATATATTCTTGAAGATATATACTCTATTCCAGTGGCTCCCAAAGCAATTTTAAATGGCCTGCAAGTACATTTTAATTACATATTTGTTAAAAATATAGTCTTGCAAAAATTTCAAGATTTTATTAAGTCCAAATTTACCTTACTTTCATTGTCATTCAAAATGTATGTGCATAATGCCCCAGAAAATCTATAACTGGAGCTAATGAATTTACAATGTGATTTAAATTTTACTCAAATATTTGACGATACAGATTTGATTAACTTATCAAAAAATAAATATGCTTTGTTATGAATTTGTACATTAAAAATAATCACTTTGACTGGGAATACATTTATGTGTGAACAGCATTTCTTCACAGCTGAAAATTAATAAAATCACAAATAATTGACTAATGAGTAGCTACAGTCTGTAATAAAGATAATTTCTAGTAATTTTTTGCCATGACTACAAACTTTATTAGAGTTGAAATGTCATCATGTATCAAGCCATAGTAAGAAATGAAGTTTACCATTACTTGTATACATATGTATGCATTTCCACTCATGTGTCAATGAAAAATTTAATAAATAAGAGAAAGAGACTAGGTTTTCATTATTTATTCTTTTTCCTTTATAGTTTTATTCTACATAGAAAATTTTCCTAATTTATTTATCTTTTGGTTTAAAATAAGTTACTTAATGAATGATTAAACATGCTAAAATTATTTGAAATGAGAAATGAGAAAGTCAGAAAATTTAATATTTAGTTGTCAGTGTGTTTGAATTACAAGGTATAACCAACAAAAATGTTCTGCAGGTACTCAACTTTAGATTTAAGACAGAAAATCTAAATAAGCTTGAATTATTTTCCTTTGAGTTGTTGTTATTGTTTATGCATGTTTTGATGAATATTATGTAAGTGAAATTTAAAAATTAAGCTATTTTTTATTTTGTTGACACAAAATTTCCATTTAAAAAAAAGCCTATTGTGCATTTGACCAAAACACAACAAACACAATTTCAGTTTAGGGCACACTGCTCTACTTACAAAACAGAAATATCCTCCCAGCACTGACACACTGTCATAGTAGGCAAAAGTTTTGAAAAGGTAGCTGACACCAGTGCTTAATGCTAGATAAAAGATCTTCACTAGCTTCATATAAGAGAAAAATATATCTTCAGACAATTGGTCAGATCCTGAATACAGAATTCAGAAGAAATAACCACAAGTGTCATGCCTTTTGTGGTTTTCTAGAGGGTCTCGACTTTCATAAAGATGCCCCGAGAGCATATCATTTCTTGTGTATGCTCCATAATCGAAAAGAGAAAAAAAAAATGAGCCCATTAGGTTTGCAGATAAGTTCCTAACAATTGAGAAAGAAATAGCTGGTGCTTTTATGCTCACTAAGCCAGTATAAGTAATTATCGTTCTTTTTCTAAAATCCCAAGGGATCTTCTTATCTGCCCCCAGACTTGCTTTAATCAAGAAATTGTGACATTTTTAATTCACCTTTTTCTGAATGGGAACTCAAATGTGGCACTGAGCAAATTGCTACAGAGACAGATTATAGGACTGGATGGAATCCTGCTGGAGTTTCTGATTAATATTGGTAAAAAGGCTACGAAAGTCTTACTCAGACTTATTAGCCTCACTTGGACTACAGGTACTTCCACTGTGTAGTGTAAAGGAGAAATATCTATTCTCAAAACTGGCAGACCCAGGTGTTTTGACTAGCTTTTGTCCAATATCACTTATCAGTGTAATGTGTAAACTGAACGATTGCCTCATTGTAAATAGACTTAGTCACTATCTTGATTTATATTTATTTATTATATTTATTTCTGATAGACAGACCGGTTTTAGGTAATATGAAATACTATTGAACAGATAGCAAGACTCACACAGGAGATAAAAGAAGGCTTCCATCTTAAAAAAAGTACTCTAGCAGTGTTTGTCGACTTCCAGGCACCTTTGATAAAGTATGGAGAAAAGGGCTGCTCAGGAAATTAATCGATACCAGTGTTTGTGAAAATATGTATCACTGGATTAAACCTTTTCTGGACCAGCGCTTTATAAGAAATAAATTTGGATCACATGTGTCTTCCTATAGACAAACTAGACAAGGCTTTCTCAGGGTTCAGTCCCGAGTACTGTTCTCTTTAACATCATGATCAACGATATTGTTCACTATCTTATGAATTCACATCCTGGGGTACAGACCCTTCTCTTTGTTGTTGACGTTGTTTTGTGGTCTGCTGACAAGAACATCCATATTATCCAAGATTCACTTAACATTTCCTTGATCCTCTTTTGACTTTGTCAAAAAAGAAATAGTTGTAAATAAGAGTAAGACAATCTTTCAGGTTTTTACCCGCAGTACAGATAAACGGATAAAGCTTTTTTATGGAGACCAATTCCACAGGACTCAAGAGGGTACTTACTTGGGAATTGTTTTAGATTCCAGGTTAAGTTGGAATAAAAAGCTCAACAGGATACTGGGTATAGGCAACATGCGAAATAGACTGCTTAAAAGGCTTACCAGTGTATAAAGTGGGGTACTAGGCCTGCTGTCAAATATAAATATAGTGATGAACTTCTCATAACCGTTTCCGAGTCAATATAGAACAGGGTTGAAACTACTTAAAATAATGCCTCGAGAATCCTCACTGGTGGAGCATTTTCTACTCCTATCCAGGCCATGCAATTGCAAACAAATACCGAGCCTCTGACTCATGAAAGGAAAATATTGCTCTTAAGTTGGTCGAGAGATTGATGAGGTATGGTGTTTTCTGGAAGATGTACAATCCTGCAGAGCCATTAAAATTCCAACCTAACTTTTTAGATATGACAAATGAACTGTCTGATTTTTTTTATATCCCTTTTTTTAATAGACAGCCACTACTTGAGAGACTAGTGTGTTTCTAAAACATTTGAACTCAGCAAATTATAATTTAGACTTGGTTCTCCCGGCTAGTAAAAAGACCTACACTGAGACATAATTGAGGATGGCTGCTTTGGCCACTACTGAATAAAGATTTTCAACCATGCACTGGTTGCATGAGTATATCGATGGTTCTGCTATAGGTGTTAATAGTAATGCTGAAGCAGACGTTTACTCTCGGCATTTAAGCTTTAGCAGGGCTGTTGGTGCAAACTGTACCAACTATGATGATGAAGTGGCTGCTGTCCAACTGACCTTGATTGAAAACAGTAAAAGAGATGATCAGAACAGTGTGATATTTATTAATTCACAGACCATTGTTAAAGTAATTTCTTCAGTCATATTTTCAAACCATGTGTCTGTTCCAAATTGTCAGCTTGTGATAAATTCTGTAAGAAATAACAGTCACAATGTTACTCTGCAGTCACAGGTAATGCATTTGCTGACACTGGACCAAGCTGGATTTGTCCTTCTTCAACCTAATCCTCATGTTTGCTATCAAAGTGCTAATAGAATAACTGGAGCTAGATGTGGAGCTCATCTTTGAGAGAAGAATAGAGACTCTTGGATGGGGAAGATTTGAGATTCCCTAATGGAGAATCCTATTTCTTGTGACCTATCTTAGACCCGTCAGTGTCACTAACTTCAAATTAAAAACTGGGCACGACTACTTCATGAAACACCTACAAAGATTTGTTTTAGCAGACTCTCCATGTTGCCCATTATGTGATAATTATGACATGTGCAGTGACCATTTGGACACTTGTTCTGGATTTAATGGCAAAACAATGGCTATAATGCTGTCAAAAATTATTGTACTTTTTTTAATGTTTCTGAATTTCATTGGGCTGCCTGTCACAGACTAATGATGGTCATGCCTAGGTCTGGTGTAGGATTAAAATAATAATAATAATAAATAAAATAAAAAAATTTAAATTAACTTGTCTGGATGGCATGGAGGGCACATGATTAAATGGGAATAGTATTTAACTGCTGCTGGAGAAGGTAAGGCACCATTCTTGCACTTACTTCTGTGAGTGGTAGGAAAGGCTGCTGATTTAAGCGAATCTGATAGAGGGCAGAACATAATAAGCCGAAGACTTTATGCCTATAGTGAGCTTGAGAACATCAAGACTGGACCATGTATAAGTGGAAGACAGTTACCTGGTCAGATGAATCATGATTTCTCATTCATGATGCCAATTTTCATGTCAGAGTATGTTGGCTTCCAGGCAAACAGTTGCTCCCCCCCCTGCACAGCAGTCATACACAAGCTAGTGGTGACAGTATTATGCTTTGGGGGAAGTATTCATGGGATAGTTCACGGGCCCCTTAGTTGTTGGAGAACAAATCATGAAAGCTGCAGACTATTTGAACAGAATTATGAATCAGTTGCAACCTTATATGGTGTTCTCTTACCAAGTGGAAATGGAATCTTCCAGCAGGATAAACTACCCATGTCACAAGGCTTGAATTATGCTGGAGCGATTCGAGAAACATAAGGATGAATTCCAATTAATGTTCTGGTCACCTAACTCAGCAGATCTTTGATAAAGAAAAAGTAATGCAAAAGCATTACAACCTTACTCGCACTTTTGAATTTAGCCTATTACAGATATTAATTATTTTTTAGGATTTTACTAATACAAGTTTCAAATCTTGTGTGCAAACTTTACACATATAAAGTGAATTTCATTGCTAAATTATATTTTACTATTATCAAGGCAGAAATAAGTTTTTGATGGTACCAAATTTAATTTTTGATCAGAAGAAGAGGGAAGAGAATTTTGTTTGCACAGCTGCTGGTTTCTCAACTGGTCATACAGAGAGGGGATAATAAATAAGTGATTCAACTAATTATGTTTTCAAAGCTTAAGTAGTGCTTATTACAACAAAATAATAAAACGTACTGATTGCAGTTTGACAATTTGAATGCAATCAAGATACCTGGCATAAATAATCTAGAGTCCAAGGGAGTTCTTTTCTAAACAGATATTATGGCGACTATTATACACCCAAACCTGTTTTTGTGCGGTACTAGCAATCATATCATCAAAGTACTACCAGATAAAACAAAACAAAAAATAAATAAATGAATAAATAAATTAAATTAAAAAAACACAAATAAAAAATCGCACAAAAAACAGGTTCGAGTGCACACAGAAAACACTACACAATACTACGCATGTATAGTAAATATATATATATATTTTAAACAGAAAGAAAAAGTCTTTATTTGTTTGACCAGCATTCAAGAAAACCAGTGGCAGCAAGAACTAAAAAGCAAATATAAGTTGGTAAAGGTTGGGGAGGACAGACATTTTAATGTGTTTATTTGGATTATTTAAGTCAAGATCAAGCATTAATTTAATGTTAAAATAGAAAATTCATTGCAACTTCATTAGGCTTTAAATATCTCTTTAACTTTTAATAACAGTGAATGAGTCTTACATAGAATAAAAAATAGTGTATTAGAAGGAATTACAGCTTATTAATACTGATAATTACAACAGAATTTGTAACATCAAGATGGATTCTAAGGAACATTAAAATTTATCTAAGGAGTAAAATAGGAATATTATAATCACTATACATGTACTCAATATAAAAAATTAATAGTAAATATTACACTAAACACAATGGTCTAAAGTTTAAGGAAAACATAAGATGTGCTGCTTTTGTAAATGGCTGCAGTTTAAACAGAAGTTTTGCATAATTGTGGACACTGAAAAAATTATAAGATGTGAAAAGCAATAATTTATCTATGTCTACTTAAATAGCAATAAAGATACAAGCATATTTAAAAGATGAAAGTGAAGATGCAATTCTCACTTTTTCGAATGAAAAATCCATAAATTTGTCCGTTACGGAATCATAAGTTTTGCTCTGCAACAGAAAACAAATAAATTTTCTTTTCAGTACAATATAGGTAAACTTTATGAAGGGAAAAAAAATCTTCATTCATAGTTATAAAAATATTTTAAGGAGAGCAAGGTAGGAAATACCGTTGTTTCACCACCAAAACATTCAGCTGCAATATGGGATGGATCAAAAGGCTTAACCTCTGAATCATTAAATAGGAACCTAAAATATGTAAAACATTATTATAAGTAAACTTTAAAAAAATAACATCTGAGAGAATTTTTTTCAGAAGTACCATAACTTACAGAAATAAAGGAAGAATTGCAAGCTTGCATGATTTCACGGACATATCCTTTTATTATTTCATGACTTTACACATTATATTAACATGCACACATTTTAGGAAATTTTCATATTTTACTGAATTTATTCCAGAAAAAAATTACCATTTGTCTTTTCCAGGAAGATTTCGTTCTCTTATAAAACTATAATAGTGGCCCCCTTCAGCATTTCCAGTATGAACTGTAACTCCAATAAGCTCATATTCATAACACTCATCCTCTGCATCAGCACCACCAGTATCTTCATTATCTATAATGAAAATATTTTGTCTATAATTTGCACTTTTAATACAAATAAAAAATAAAGATTTTTGAAAAAATGATTTTATTAAATTTTTGATTATTCATGCTTCACATTGGTTAAAAATAAAATATCACAAGCAGTATTCCTTTTCCTCCTCCTCATGTGGCTGTTTTAGAACAAAAAAAAAAAAAGGGGGGGGTAAGTCATTATTTCTGGAATGTTTCTTAACAGTAGCAAGGGTGCTATGATACAGATCATTTGTCAGTGTGGTAATTTTTAAGATACTGCACATTAAATAGATAAAATGCTCTTGGTGGTGATTATTATGCATTTGAAAATTTTCTTTATGTAAATCTTTTAATTTTTTTTTTTTTAAATTCTCAATTTTAAGACATTCCAAATATTTGTTTGTAGTTTTTTTCCAGAATGAGTGAATGTACACCTCTCTTTGAATGACAAAAATCAATTAAAGTAGGTACAATTTATTTCATAAAGACAGAAGACTAGCCTAAATTTAAAATATAGAGCTTTGTTTAAATCTTATCTGACATTCAGTCATCTTAGGTAACTATGAAAGTGTGATTAATTAGGAAGATTATAGGAGCAAATTGTCGGATTTCAGACAACTGATTGGAAAATTTTGAGATTCATAAATTTGAATCTTTACACTATCCAAAAATAACACATCGCTAAAATTTTAACTCAAGGCTTTAAAAGATTAACTTTATTAACGTTCAACTGAAACATTAATTAGAAAGAGAATGCAACTGTTGCAGTTCCATTGGTCTTGGATTATAAATAGCACCTCAAGAATTTCTGAAAGAAAGAATTTCTTCTCAAGAATTTCTTCCATTTTCTGAAAAGAATGCAGTGTTCAATATTCAATGTTTATCTATATTAACTCTTAAGACAAACCTTTCCACATTCCCCTCTATAGTTCAAGAATTCCTTTTAGGTACATCATTTACAAAATTTTATTTATATTTTTTTGACATGTGAATTTTAATACTTGTTTCAAATTATCTGCAAATTTGAAATTGCTTTAATTTTGATATTAAATTAAAGACTTCTTTTCTTCTTTATTATTTTCATATGAAGGATTCAAAAGATTTAAAAATCATTTAGGATTAGGATTTCGGCAAAATTAGGATTTGTCTCACTTCTAATAAAAAGTATTCAAGAGGAGGATCTACTTACAAATGCTATTCAAATAAAAATGGGTAAAACAAAATTACATTATTCTTAACAACCATCCACTTTTAGTAGCTATATACTACATTAAAAGATTACTTTCAGTGAAAAAATATTCCAGTTACTTTAGTTAAAAGAAATATTAAAAAGTACTTTACCTATATGCTGCTTTGGTATCAAATTTTTTTCCATGTAATTTGACATATCCAGTTGCATGGGAAATGAAAAATGAGTATTCACTTTTTCTTTTGTATTCGTCACAAAGCTGAATGTATAGCGCATCATGTTGAAGCACAGTATTTTGGGCAACCTTTTCAAACAAGCTCTAAATTTTTTTTTTATAAAAAAAAAATCATTATAAAAATCCTACACGATTAATTATGTATATAATAATAAAACAAAAACAATAATAGATATCAGAATAATCAAAGTTTCTTTTTCTATAGAATATGAAGTTAAAATTTTTCTCTTAATCATATATTGAAAGGATATAGCAATATTTACATTTGAAAAATGAAGGGAAGGATGAATAGCTTGAAGCAAAATAATAATAATTAAGATATAATTAATATGCATATTACAAACTGAAAGTAAAATGAGAAAGTATAACTGAATGTGAATAACAGAACCATTAAAATTACGTAGAGGCATCAAGATTAGTCAAAATTTTAAAGTACATCATTACATTTTAATAAAAGAAAAAATATAAGCAGTAGATAAATGCGAAATATTAATGGAATTTAGAAAAAAAAAAAAGCTCTAATACACTTAAAATCCCAATATACCCTGGTTATCATAAATTATGGAAACATCCCCAAAATAGTGATAACTCCCTCAAAAATAAGTCAAACTGTGCAAAATTTGAATATGTTGCCAAGTAAGGGTAGCTGAGTAAAACTGCAATATGCAACTTATAAAAGCTGCACTCGGAAAACATCATCTGCGAGGAGCTTAAAAGTCCATGTTTGAGAGCAAGCCCACATATTTCACTATATAGTGACTATACAGTGACATCAGAAATCTGAGACAGCCAACTCGTAACAATGACCTCTAAGCATCATTTGACTGCTGAACTACGATGGAGAGCCATTGGGAAACTAAAGGCAGGACAAACAGTCAAACAGAAGTTGTCAGATGGCTAAATGCGAGTCCCTAGTCCCTCTCTGGTTCATAGACTTTGGAGGCAATTTCAAATCACAGATTCGGCTAGGAGGTTCAGCCAAGGACGGCCAACTACTACGTCGAGCATCGATGCCCAATATTTGACATTATTTGCACACAGGAATAGAACCGCTTCTCCAACTCTTCTTAGATCCTCCCATGCTGCAGCCACCACGAGGTTGGCAGCAAGGGAGCCCTGTATTATATTTAAAGAAATTAACTATGCGCAGAAAGCTTCACAAAGGTGGTTTGTATGTGAGGCGACCAGCCATTTGCGTGCCGCTCACGTCACGACATAGGAGGGATCGTTTGCAGTGTGCACGGCAACACGTCGACTGGACGCCTGATCAATGGAGGGCTGTTCTCATTACAGATGAGTCCAGAAAGTCTAGAAAGTGATAGTAGGCATTATTTTATATGGAGAAAACCTTGAATCCGTTATCATTCGTCAAACATCCGTGAAAGAGATGCATTCAGAAGAGGCAGTGTCTGTGTTTGGGGTGGCATCTCTTTGGGTGGACGCACAGATCTCCACGTCCTTCCAAGGGGAACTGTGAATACTCAGGTTTATAGAGATGACATCCTTGATGCTTACATGCGCCCATATGCCGGGGCAATAGGTGGTGTTTTCTTGTTACAGGATGACATCTCAAGACCACACAGAGCTCACATTGTAGATGATTATCTTCAACAGGAAACAATTATCCACATGGAGTGGCCAAAAATCAAACTATTAAAGTACATCAGTTTGATATATTGGTTCGATGATAACAACATCTAACACACATTACACAAACCACTCTTCATGACACATTCACATCGATTCAAAGATTTTCAAAGTTCCATCTGAATTTACTTTCATTCGTAGAAATATAGTTAAGCTGTCTTGTGACTACAGACTGAAGACAAACATTAAAAGATGAAAAAGGATTATGCAATGCTACATAAAAAAGGCTCACCATTCACATTAATTGTGATTTAATAATATGTTATTCAAGATATTTTATATAAATTGTTTCTGAATTTGAAATATGCATTTCATTAGCTCAAAGGAGTATTAAACCAGAAGGGCTATTAATCTCAAAATGGGATTTTGTGCTGAATCACTATAAAAACCTAAATAATTCTTCAAATTGTTGCCATCAAATATTATAGCCCTGTATTATATTTAAAGAAATTAAATGATGAAGAACTGTCATGAATGTACACATTTTTCGCATTGTGAAAAAACAATGGTACATACAGCTATCAGATTTTGAATAATGTAATCCTCCACCTGAATATGAACACTTGGAAGCCTGAATTTTAAATTTGTTTTACTGTGTATTTCAAATTTTGCAAAAATTTAATGAATTTTTGATTAACGAACTCAACAATTTCAAAGCAAGCAAAGACAACACTGGGGGGGGGAACCCCTTTAGCACATGAGACTGTCTATCAGAAATTCTAAAGATAGGCTGATTTTAATATTTTTAGTCCAAATGTTCTTGAAACATGTGCACGTATAAATAAATAAATAAATAAATAAAAATAAATAAATAAATAAAAATAAATAAATAATAAATAAATAAATAAAATAAAATAATAATAAAAAAAAACTCCATTGGGCATAAAATAAACTTTCAGGTTTTTATTTTATTCATTTTCTTCTTTTTTATATTTTAATTTAACCAAACGAAAAACATCAACTGCATATCGTAATGCTATTCTAACTTGGGTGCCATGGAGGGCAATGCAAACAAATTATGAATAGGAACCTCTGATATAAAGCATGACAGATTAACATACATTGCTGGACAATTGCTAAGGATGGACAACACTATTGCCTATAGCAACCAGAAAATTAATGGAAGCAAAATGTGGAAAATTAGAATAAGTGCAGGATACAGAAAGATAAGGTTGCGTATGCAAATTTTCAATTTCTTGTTCATCCCGTGATAGCACTGATAAAAGATTTAAAGGATAAAAGGTAAAAGATTATTTGATGCACAGAGTAGTTGTGCTAAGTGAACATTTTACTGGAAAGATTTTTTTGACAATCTTGAAAGTTTCGATATGTCTTCCAAACATCACTTGGATGATTTTGCTCATGGCCGCATGATTGGAAAACTAGAGCAAAAACAATACATGATGCCAGGAGAATACAGCTCACAGCATTGTTTTGTGGCTGTGAAAAGCATTTAAATCAACTGGAATATATAAGCCAATGGCATAAGGAAGGTCTTGTTAGAGGTATAACACCTGCAAGAGACAGGTACAATGTCCTATCTGCAAAAGAAACTGATGAACCACAGCTCAGCAAGTAAAGAATGAATTTCTTGCTACCACAGGACAGCGGATTTCCCAAAAAACTATAGCCAGGCATATGGAGGAAAGAAAAGTGTATGCTCACAGACCTACTGTGTTTGTTCCATTGTCCAGACAGCACTGTACTGCCCGTTTGCTATGGTATAACAAGCATCACAACTGGATTGAACAGAAGTGGGCTTGTGTACTATTCTCAAATGAGAGTAGGTTTAATCTGTCAATGGATTGAAGACACCAACTTATCTGGCTTGAGAGTGGTTTGTTTATCATCCAGATTTCTTTTCATGCATGACAACACACTATATCAATGAATATTCTCTGTTCAGGATTGTCTAGACAGCGATTCAACATCTTGTATGGCCAGTGTGTTCTTCAAAAATAAACCCTGTTGAAAATGTTTAGTATGGTCTAGAAAGGTGATTTGCTGCATGAAAATATTCTCTAATGACGAAGAACACCCTCATCCGTACAAAGGAGTGGGATCAGTTGCCTCAGCAGCTGCAGGTGAATGTTGTGCAAAGCAAGACATGAGGTGTAGAAAATTGCATTGCACTCCACAGCAGATACATCCCATTCTGACACCTTTCTCAAAGATAGTTACAGTCGTTCATATGCATTTTCCCATTTATCAGTACACAGAATCAAAAGAACACTTTTTTACTTTTTGATGTTTCAAAACTTTATGCATTTTCCTGGACAATTAATGTCCTTTATTCTAATGGCCAAAGAGTGTAGCAACAATATTTTATCCTGCTTAGCCCCTCTCTGCTTAATATTATGTTACATAATAATTTGCCATCCATCATTAGCAAATGGCAAGCAGTGTAAGTACTTAATTCTGAAAATATAATGGAATTGTAACAAATGCCTAACACAAACCTTTGACTTATCAAATTAGAAAAGTGGAATAGATTACAAAAGTGTCTTTATACTATAGAATACTTAGCATACATCTTTAGATACAAATTAGTTTCTTTATACAGGCAATATACTAAGTAGGTTTCAAGTTCATTACAACAATTTCTTTTGATTTGATAATTTTTTCATTGATAAAAACAAGATTTCTCTCAAAAAACAAATATTTGTTTGAAAATGATCACTATTTCTATATTCTAACAACAGAATTTTACCTTTTTTCTGCACGCACTTTTTTACCACACTGTGAACATGTATACATATTATCACCTTCAAGTGTATCTTTAACAGTAATTTCATCAATAGAATCCTTAAACAAAGAAAATACATAAATGATGAGATATTTCAAAACGTACACAAAGCTTTAATAAAATAATCATAATAAAAAATAGACTTACAAATAAATTTCTCATATCAGCCACTTGACATCGTAAAGTATAAAACTCTTCTAAAGTGCGGCTTATATGTGGACAGTCCTAAAAACATATTTTAAAAGACTTGAAACTCTAAGCACATTTAAACTGCATAAAAATATTTAAAATTTATTGTTTCTATATTATTTCAACCTAAATAATTTGTAAACTATGTAACTGCTGTAAATATTTATAAACCACTTCCAAATTCAGTCCTGCTAATCATGTGTGCTAAATTCCTGTTCATCCAAAATTACAACTGCACTTTAATTAAATATAAAATCATGCAATAAAAATAAGATTCATTAAAAATGAATTTTTATTACATGGAAAAAATGAATCAATCATATTAAATGAAAGAAAATGTATCATGAGAATAATATATGTTATGTGTCAAAAATCCTTATAACACAAACATTACAAAATTCAGTAATAGAAGTAATTCATCACTTAACTACAAATATAGTGTTTCATAAATATTTATGCTTAAGAACGCTAGTATTTAGAAGCAAAATTATTACATAATCACAGAACATTGAGAATTATGTCTTTTATATGGTATAAAATGATCTTGCACACAATCTGAAATCTGTTATCTTGTACATCCTGAAAATTGCATTATCTGTAAGATTTGCTGCTAGCCACAAGTCTCAAAATAAACAGCACAGAAAATTAACCAGACAGAACATATTTTATTTATTTATTTTACAAATGCCAAACATTAGTGCTTAAGCCATTAGTTCAAAGGCTCTCCAGTACTTTTTAACAATGTCCTCTTACCAAGAAAGTGCAATACAATTACCACACAGAATATATCAACCAGTCCTTTAAGTAGAGTTTTCTTTTTACTTGTTTTCTGCAGTAGTTTATATTTATCAAAAAACACAAAACAGACATTAAATAATACAGAAATCAAAAAGAAATGAACTGATGAAGGCAACGGAATACAACATTCCAAATTATATCTTAGTGATGAATAAATTTAATGAAATTATAGATATCTTATAAAAGTTTGTAGCATTCATTATTTTAATTAACCAAATTATTTTTAGTTTGAACTTTCCTATCGAATTCTCAAAGTTTCAGTTGCTGCCCGAATTTAGCGCGCCCGAATTTAGCGCGTGTTTTTCACAAACACCACATTTGGCCAGAGAACAATTGGGAAGTTTTAAAAATGAATGAGTGTGAAATGAATGCGTTTGGCGAAAAGCGCTAATAGAAAATAAAAAACGCGAATACCTAAAGCGCGAATAAAAGGTCATTACGGAAAGTATCAGAGGAAGGGAATGTTGTACTTTTCAGGTGAAATGTACTTATAACATGAAATTAAAATTTATTTCCTTCCAGATTGGAAGGAACCAGACTAGTAACATCCAAGCCAAATTCCTGATGGATCTTTTTGATGTGAAGAAGCAAAAGGATGTAAAGATATATTGTATGTTAAAATATCTAAGACACAAACAGAGAGTTAAACTAAATTTAAAACTTAAAATTGTAAAGGATGGCGAATAGGAAGGAAATTTAGATTTAGAATTTAGCATCTTCACTAAAAGCCGATTTTAGGCTACTTAGTTTCAGACTACTAAATTCTGGGAGCAACTATGTAGCATTCATTATTTTAATTAACCAAATTATTTTTAGTTTGAACTTTCCTATCGAATTCTCAAAGTTTCAGTTGCTGCCCGAATTTAGCGCGAGTGAGATATTTATGCAAATCGCATATATCTGTTAGCAGTTAAAAGGCAGGAGTTAACGAGGGGAAAGACAGAGCCTTGGATTTATCGCCGTAAGGCTGTGCGCGCAAAGATTTCCTCTGTCTACTGAAAGTTCGCCTTCATAGGCAATTTGCAATTACCAGTGTTTGCTAGTGAAATTCGCATAATTGCATTTCACTAAGAGTTAAGCTTCCCTCGCCGTCCTATTTAGAATTAAGTTAGGTATTGAATTTGTTAACACACTTTAGTTTAATATTATTTTAGTTCAGCCCAAGTAGTGGCTTACTCTCGATTTGAAGAGTTGTAAATATTTGAATTAAAGGGTCACTTTTAAACCCTCCTTCTGACTTTGTAGTTTCTGCAACACTAAAGGACATAGCCTAGATCTGCTCACTGTCCTCCACATAAGGTTTCACAGTTTATGCTCACGAAAAGAGTCAAGAGATTGAAGGAGAAACCTTACAATGGCGCCCGAACAACTAAAAGGATGGAAGGAAGTTGGAATATGCCTACTACATCCCAAAATCCAGCTGCAATGCCTGATGGATTTGGATTCATAGTGGAAACCATCAGAGCAGCCATGAAGCCGGCAGTAGTTTTTGATGCCAGAGGACCTGTGAACACATTCCTGGAAAAGTTAGAAGCGCATTTTTTGCTGTATCCAGTTCCGGAACATCAGAAGGTCATATTAGCGACAGGAGCATTGAGGGGCCAAGCAGCGACCTGGTATAAGTGCATCGGAAAATGTCTGCTGGGAGAACCAGGAACGCCGACTTACACGTACGAGAATTTTAAACTAGCAATTTTGAGAGCGTTTCCTGTGGTTAAAGACCGTGCGAAACTCGAAGCTGAGTTGTTTAGCAAGTACCAACAGCGGGTGGATGAACTATCGGAATTTATTTTGAGAAAAATACAAGTCTTTAAATTATTGTATGGCACGAGGCCGGACCCGGAGATTATCCAGATAATCCTGCCCAGATTGTTACCATCGATACAAGATTTCATGGAGCTAAGAAATCCCGTAACGCTGGACAAGCTGTTTGAACTCGCCGTACAATTCGAGAGCCGGCGAGCGGCCGAAAATCAACGGAGACAATCGTATGAACAGCGGCTGCAGGGGAACCAGAATGCCGAAGGAAGAAACAGACGATGGCCGAGAACTACTGGTACCAGTCAAAATGCGAGCGGTCAACCGCGCCAAGTACAGCGCCAACAAAATAATTCCAACTACGGAAGAAAATCATTCTCCCCAGGCAGAAGCCAGCAACAGAAGAAAACACCCGCAAAGCATTTAAACTACTAAGGAATATTGCGGGGAAGGGGGTGCAATGTTCCGAGGAGAAGAAAAATCCCTCTGAAGTACAGCTAAATACGGTCATGGTGAGAAACATTGAATTACCGAGACTGCAGTTACTAATTAACAACGTACCCGCTACAGCTCTGTTGGATACCGGCGCTCAAGGAAGCTGTTTGGCAGAAGAATTTTTTAAGAAGCACTTTCGTAGATATCGTCTGCATAGCGTGGAAGGAATGAAGGTGGTAGCAGCCCAAGGAAAAACGTGTCAATGCATGGGAAAAATCGAGCTGTACATCAAAATCGGCGAAGAACAAAAAAAAATTATGTTTCTTGTAGTGAAGAACCTCCAAGCATCGGTTATTTTAGGAACAGATTTCTTTGCAGCTGTGGATGCGAAAATCGATTTTGAAAACTCCACCTTGCAAGTAACCATGGACCCAGTTAAAAAGAAATCAACACCTCCCCCTGAAGTGGATTTAAGCCATCTAACGCCCGAAGAACAGGACAAGTTTCGGGAGTTGGTAAGTAATTTCGCTGATTTATTTGATGATATTCCAGGATTCACCCAGATCGTAGCACACGAAATTAAATTAACTACGGATGAACCTATACGTCAGCGTCCTTACAAGTACGACAAAGTTAAGGAGGAAATAATAAAATACCATATTGATGAAATGTTAAGAAACAAAATAATAACTCCTATTTCTAGTGCATATGCGAGTCCGGTTGTTTTATGTAAGAAAAATAATGATTTGCCGTTAACTGATCCATTAAGGTACAGGTTCGCTATTGACTACAGAAAGCTTAATAGTATAACAAAATTTCCAACTTACCCACTTCCGGTAATTGATGAAATTCTAAGAAGTATTAAATCGACAAAATACATAACCACCCTAGATTTGACATCCGGATATTTTCAGATAAGCATAAAGCCGGAAGATGTTCACAAAACAGCATTCATAACAAAATACGGTACATATGGCTTTTTGCGTATGCCTTTTGGATTGTCGGGAGCCCCGGCCACGTTTCAGAGGTGCATGGACAAAATTTTAAGGCCGGTAATAGGAAAAAGTACATTTATTTATCTTGACGATATAATTGTTACTTCAGAATCGCTGGAAGAACATATTAAAGACCTTCGAGAAGTCTTTACTCTTTTGAAAGATGCAGGACTTAAAGTGAACATTAAGAAATGTAAATTCGCGGCAAAAGAACTCAAATATTTAGGGTACAAAATTTCTCAAAGGGGGATCGAAACAGATAAATCTAAAGTTATAGCAGTGAAAAATTACCCAATTCCGAATACAGCCAAAAAGTTAGCGACTTTCTTGGGTATGTGCTCATATTATAGAATTTTTATTAAAAATTTCGCAGAAATTGCTGAACCATTGTTAAAGTTGAGAAGGAAAAGAGTTCGTTTTGCGTGGTCTTCAGAAGCAAACGCCGCGTTTGAGAAGTTAAAAGAATCTTTAATTAATGCACCGGTTCTAAAGTTCCCAGAGAAAGACAAGGGTCTAGAAATTTATGCAGACGCATCAGATTACGCAATCGGAGCCGTGTTAACACAAAATAGAAAAGCGATTGCCTTTTTTAGTCGTACATTGAATGATACGCAAAGAAATTATTCGGCAACGGAGCGTGAAACTTTAGCAGTGCTCGCAGCTGTTCAAAAATTTTGTGTATATTTTGGGAGTTCTCCCGTAACAGTATATTCAGATCATGCGGCAGTTACCAGATTATTTTCAGGAAAGAATCTTTCGCCACGCTTAATTCGGTGGACCCTAAAGTTGCAAGAATTTAATCTCATTATCAAACACACACCGGGAAAAGACAATGTAGTGGCCGACGCATTATCTAGAATAAAGTTAGACGAGAACGGCGAGAAAGTAAAAATAGCGATGCTTCAGGCAAAGGTCATTGACTCTCGAGAGACTGTAATAGAAGAAATTGCTAGGGATCCCGAATTCGGAAATATTTATAATTATTTAAAAGACCCAGATAACTTCCAGCATATAGACATTAATGCAATACGAAGCAGAGCACAGAACTATGAAATCATTGATGGTCTCTTATTTTATACTAAAGTTACGAATCAAAATAGTGAATACAGACCAGTCATCCCGGCCAAATTAATTTTAAGTATCTTGCAAGAGCTCCACGATTCGCCTGTCTCGGGCCATTTTGGAATTAGAAAAACAATACAACGCGTACGCGAGGCGGTATATTTTCCGCAATTACAAAAGATAGTTAAAAATTACTGCCAGACTTGTCACACGTGTCAGATAAATAATGACGTAAATTTCCGCCCGGCCGGGTTATTAACTAGTATTGAGTCTAGGTTCCCCAATGAAATAATTGGTATTGACCTCTTAGGCCCCTACCCCAGGAGTCATGTAAATAAGGCACGATTTTTATTAGTCATTGTGGATCATTTCAGTAAATGGGTTGAGTTGATACCACTTAAGCGGGCTTCAGCAAAAGTCGTTGCAGATTCGTTTTTGAACAAATATATTTTAAGATATGGATGTCCAGCGAGGGTGATTAGCGATAATGGTCCCCAGTTTGTAAGCAGTACATTTAAAATGATGTGTGACAAGTTGGGCATTAAGCATATGAAAATGGTACCCTACCGCCCACAATCAAATATAGCGGAACGGGTAAATAAGAATATTGTAAAATTGATTAGAAATTATGTGCAAAAGCACCATTCTAACTGGGATGACTGCGTCGAAGAATTTGCATTCGCCCTCAGAACGGCTAAGCACGAGACAACGAAGAAATCCCCCGCCGAATTGTTTTTGGGCAGGAAGATAATGACCCCCTTAGATAAATTATTTTATGTGAAAGATAGAGCGCCGGAATTTCAAATGGGTGAAATAGAAAAAATGTTGAAGGAGGCAGAAAAGTGCTCCCGGGAAGCGCAAAAGAAACAAAAGATTTACTACGATTCAAAAAGAAGAACCGTAGAATATAAAGTGGGGGAGGAGGTGTTGAAACAAGCCCACGCACTTTCATGCGCAGCAAAAGATAAGGTCGCAAAATTTTGCCCAAGATGGCATGGTCCTTTTGAAATTACAAGAATAGTTGAATGCCGTGCATATTTAAAGAATGAGAAGGGCGAAGAGACTGTGGCAAATTTCGATCAAATTAAACATTATTATCGAAGAGCTAATAATAATATTTTGAAAGACATGTTGCAGGGTCCAGCCTCACAGAATTTTTCTAAGATTCAAGAGCCCCAACCAGGTCCCTCAAAAACAAGAGAACCCAGTTTGAAAAGGAGGTTACCAGAAGAGAGGAAGCCGCAGCCGAAGAAAAGACCACCCCAAAAAGAAAAAAGGACAAACGCTAAGCAACAGTCTCAGCAACCAAAGCGTCTAAGGAAGGAACGTCCAAATGAAAACACTATGAAAGCTCCACCACTACGGAGGGAACAGAACGGCGAGAAGCGAGCCGCCGAAGGTGCCAACCCACAACGAAGGAGCCTACGAGTGCAGGAGAAGGAACGAGCCAGTCTGGAGAGGGAGCAAAGACTTCAGCACAAACGGAAAGCGCCACCCACCATTCGTCCCAACAAGGTGTTTCTGGAGGAAAGAAGATCGACCAAACGAAAGGCAGCCCCAGAGTTTCAATCTAGGAGTAACAAGCAAAGAATAGCCCAAGCCACAGTATATCCAACCTTTCAGGAATGGACAAAAAAACGCCTAAAAGACTGGCAGAAAGATAAGTAGATTCTTTATTTTCTTTTAAAATTCACACAGTTATGTTTCTGATTTAAGTGCAAGTTGCAGATTTAAAAGGGAAGTTACCCGAGTCAAAAGCCGGTTGCCGAAAGCGTAAAGGACACGCTTGAAGGAACAACTTAATTATGCAGCGGAAGAAATTCGAGAGTTCAGTTGAAAAACTGTGAGACTTCGTGAAATGTTCTTTGTAATCCAGAACATGGGATTCATCGATTTTAGTCAAAAGACTCTCTGTAAATAGGAAATTGAATTGTGTTAATTAAAAGCAACTAGTACGTAAGTTGTATAGCAAAACTGTTGTATTATATTTTTCTATGTATAAATAATGAATGCATTTAATGTAAAACTGTTTTCTATGTAATGCATGATTTGTTGTAAGCCTTAAGCACTGGTTTTGTTTATATCGAATATTTTGGAAAAGCGTAAAGGATACGCAAGTTAAAATTAAAATGTAATGTAAAAGCGTAAAGCGCGCTAAATTAGAAAGTGAATATATAAGTGTTATTTAACGCAATGAGCATTTAAAGAAAATTTGAATTGAAGATTGAAAGAATGAATTATATGTATGAAATGCAATTGAAATGTTTGAATGTTGTACGTAGTGTTCTCTGGTTTCACACAAAAGTTTAAAGTTCATTTCATGTTAGAACCTCAGGGCATTTCAGATTTGTTTTAGGGGAAGTCTGAGGTCTTGAAAGTCGAAGAATTAACCCCAATAGAATTGAAGTCAGGTGGTAGTTGTGAACACTTGACAAAGTAAAACTGCGTGTTTTTCACAAACACCACATTTGGCCAGAGAACAAGGGGGAAGTTTTAAAAATGAATGAGTGTAAAATGAATGCGTTTGGCGAAAAGCGCTAATAGAAATTAAAAAACGCGAATACCTAAAGCGCGAATAAAAGTCATTACGGAAAGCATCAGAGGAAGGGAATGTTGTACTTTTCAGGTGAAATGTACTTATAACATGAAATTAAAATTTATTTCCTTCCAGATTGGAAGGAACCAGATAGTATCCAGCCAAATTCCTGATGGATCTTTTTGATGTGAAGACGGAAAAAGATATTCTATGTTAAAATATCTAAGACACAAACAGAGAGTTAAACTAAATTTAAAACTTACAATTGTAAAGGATGGCGAATAGGAAGGAAAATTTAGATTTAGAATTTAGCATCTTCACTAAAAGCCGATTTTAGGCTACTTAGTTTCAGACTACTAAATTCTGGGAGCAACTATGTAGCATTCATTATTTTAATTAACCAAATTATTTTTAGTTTGAACTTTCCTATCGAATTCTCAAAGTTTCAGTTGCTGCCCGAATTTAGCGCGAGTGAGATATTTATGCAAATCGCATATATCTGTTAGCAGTTAAAAGGCAGGAGTTAACGAGGGGAAAGACAGAGCCTTGGATTTATCGCCGTAAGGCTGTGCGCGCAAAGATTTCCTCTGTCTACTGAAAGTTCGCCTTCATAGGCAATTTGCAATTACCAGTGTTTGCTAGTGAAATTCGCATAATTGCATTTCACTAAGAGTTAAGCTTCCCTCGCCGTCCTATTTAGAATTAAGTTAGGTATTGAATTTGTTAACACACTTTAGTTTAATATTATTTTAGTTCAGCCCAAGTAGTGGCTTACTCTCGATTTGAAGAGTTGTAAATATTAGAATAAAGGGTCACTTTTAAACCCTCCTTCTGACTTTGTAGTTTCTGCAACACTAAAGGACATAGCCTAGATTCGCTCACTGTCCTCCACATAAGGTTTCACAGTTTATGCTTACGAAGAAAATCAAGAGATTGAAGGAAGAACCTTATAAGTTCACCTCTTTGATATCAATTTTGTTTCTTCTCCAGTTTGCAACAGTAATAAATCAAATGTATGAATCCAATGAATTATAATAAAAACAAAGTTAACTACGCTAAAGAAAAGTATTCTTAAAGTAAAAAAAACAGCAGAAAAATCATTTAGTATAATTCAAAGAGAAATTGTGATAAATAGACATTTACGAAGAAACCTCTCTGTGACTTAGCACTATTACAATTACATGCTAAAACAAGCTCTGATTCAATCAACTGTTTAGCTGGAAGATAAATCTGCTAAATCTTGCCGAAATTTGGATTTTACTTTCACAAAGACACCTTTCGTTATTTCTAAAACATGACAGTTATTTTGAAATTGATTCACATTTAAAGATTCAGTCTCTCTTCTTAGTTTGTTATTCATAATCATTCAGAAATTAAAAATGGCTACACTAAATCCTGATGTTTAAAAACATACATTTCTACCATAATGATTTTCTCTTTCATTTATCAACCCCACAACTGGATTTAAAAAAAAAAAAAGGGGGGGGGGGGAAAAAAAAAGCGGGTTTAAAAAAAAAAAAAGGGGGGGGGGTGATACACACTTAAATTTTGAATTGTTAACATTAATTATATAATATTACATAATCAAAATACATCACTAAGGATCCAAAGAAGCAAAATACTCACCAAAGACACAACATTATTTGATACAACACCACAAAACAAAGTTTTCACAAGCTGTTTCTGTAATAAAAATACAACAAAATAAGTTTACTATCCATAACATAATTAAAACTATGGGAAAATTTGAATAAATGAGCCATACAAGTAAAGTTTCATTTATTTAAAGCTGATAATAAACTTTTTATGTTGCAGGAAGCTGATGGAAAAATAAAGAATTTATTCTAAAAGAATATACAACACATAACCCAAGAATTTCTGGAAAAGGTACATATATAGATGGTGTATTTTAAAATAAAATTTAGGTGGTCTATGAAAAGGTACGACAGCAGTCATATAAACTGAACTTCTGAGCTTTTAGTATATATGTAGACCAGATATTATTGAGATTTTTATTTAAAGTATTTCACCTAATTATAACTGTTATACAGGTGTAAAGAATTAAATACAGCTAGATATGTTAACATACAATTTTGACATAAACTAAAATATTTGAGTTCAACAATAATGAATAAAAAAACTGGCTAAAAATACTTACTTATTTCCTAATATATAAATAGAGGTGGGGGGATGCTTTCTACTTTAATAACATTATGCATTTAGTTTTAGTTATTGGAAACTGACTATCATAACTACAACAGAAACACCATGTGTTGCAAAGTACAACAAGAAAGATATAAATTAATGTAATAATATAAGTGGATTCTTTATAATACTTGTATCATTGACTATTAACATCGATGGCCTGTTTTTTAAAATTCCTAAAATAATTAAATTCCTTTTTATTTATTTATTTATTTTTTTAATTTCCCTCTCAAATTGATCTGTTACTTAGAATACTTCATAAAAAATTCACATTACAAACTTTCAAGAAGTGTTTTCTAAGTGCATTTATTTAAGTGTTTATATTATATTAAAAATTCCATAACTATGAATAAACTTACAGACTTTGGAAATGTTTTAAAAAGTGCAACATTTGTGCACAGTGACGCCTAGATACAGAAGGTAAGCACATTCATTTAATGGTATAAAACTAGACATAGATAATTTTTCAGTAAATCAATAAATCCTTCCCGTATCCAAGTGTCATATTTAAAATAGCCCTACTTTATCTTGTGTATGCTTGATATATAAATTAAACTTCAGCCCATACAGTTTTTAGAAGATGTACCAGGTTGCTTCGAATTTAAGTTACAGTTGAACTTTAAAATCGGAATATTGGAAAAAATTTTTTAAAAATAGCTGCCTTAGAATTTGAGCCTAAATGGAAATTGGAAATATACTCACTGCCATTAAGATTTGTGTACCAAGAAGTAATTGTAAAGAGCTTGGATGAAGGTATATGTCAGGAAGATAGGCAAATGATAAGAAATACAATGTGATTATTCATTGCGCAGTGGCAAATGTTGAATATTGTTCTCCCTGGTGCATAAAGCGCTCTCTGGAAGCTCAGTGGTGAACAACTCAATCCTATCTTCACAGTGGTACACTACTCCCACAACTAGTGTGGGGTGCTGTTACAGACGCTCATTCACCTCTAATATTGATCCAGGGCACCACTGCAGCCCAGCAATATATTTATGACACCCTTCAGTTACCTGTGTTGCCACTCACATCAGCTCCCAAGAGGCATTTTTCAACAGCTTTATATCAATGCTCAGCCACACACAGCAGAGGTGACACAGGAATGTCTCTGCCACACTGCCATCCTTTCCTGGCCTACCAATCTCCAGATATGTCACAAAACTGAGCATTTTCAGATCAACTGGGATGGCAAATAGGACAGCCTAGAAGACTGATTACCAGCATCTACTGTAACGGTGGAATGAAATAACACACGACACGCATGCCTCAATGCTCATCTGTATTGAATCATGCATTCATGCTAGAAGTAGCAGGATACTAAAAACTCCATTTGTACCTTTTTACTTCATTGTATGAAGTAAAAAAGAAGTACTGTAATCGTGAAAAATTTTGGGGAGCATATTTCAACAAAAATATCTATTTTGACCGCCATTGAATGCAATTTAAACATGTTTTAGAGTGACATCCATACATAAGGACAGAATAGACCCTTTTTCCCCCCAAAAAATATAAAACTGCATGTACAAACGTATATATCTCGCATTAACTCAAAAACGAGTAGCCTCAAAACGTTGAAATTTTGTATATAGGGCTGCTATAACATGTAGATGTGCACCTCGCATTTTGGTTGCATTCGACCACACCAAAAGTATATAAATATATGTATATATATATATATTTACTCTGTTACTCGGCTCAGTGAGCTCAGTTTCTTTATCCTTATAAGTTTGTAAATTGTGCATTTTTGAATTATGTTGTTCTTATCTTTCGGTTAAGATTTTTGTGCTTTTAGTTAACCTGCATGCAATAATTGTGGAATTATCAACACTTTAAAAGTTTTTTGAGTGCGGCTAAGCCTAAGTTTTGGCTTATGAAAGCAGCCACATTTGTTTACATTTGAAACTTAACATAATAGTGGATTTATTGCCAATTTAGAGAAATTAACCTTTGCAACAACAAAGTAATGTTTTCTTTTATTATTGCGAATTAAATTATTGCTCGATTCATTCTGGAATTATCATTTAAGTTATTAGCTGGTTTCTGCATACGAATTGTAATTTTAATTGTAAAAAAAAAAAAAATTCTTTAATTGTTTAAACTGTACTTGGTGTTTTATGTTTTTCTATATCTTTCAATGAAAATATTTTGAATTTTTATGTATTTTTGCCTTACTGTGAAGTGAGAACTGAATTAATTAGTAGCACATGCGCATTATGTAAGCGGTTCTAAATCGTCTGTGAAAAACTGTTTCTTTTTTATTTGTTTAATTTCTTTTATACATCGTTTTAGATTTATTATGGTATTTGAATAGGACTTGTGGTAATTCTTCAGATGCTGTAATTTTTGCGCATACTGTGTTATAAAATGAATGAGATATAATGCTGTTAAGTGAACCTAGTGCCGAAGTGTGGCTATGATAAATAAATATAGTGAACTTTAAAAAGTGCATTTATTCTATTGTGGTTTATGCGCTATTGATGAGGTAGATTTAATTTAAAATTCGTTAACTGTTAATTCAATACGTTTAAATGAAATGCAGAAAAATTGTGTATAATTTAATATTCCGCACAAGGAAGTCATGTGGTGTACACAACAGATTTTTTTAAATAAATGATCCTTTTGTGTTGATTTTTTTACACTTCTTTATATCAATGTTGCACTTATAAATTTTGTTTCATTCTGACAACACTTTGTTGGTAAGCAAATTGTTATGGCAATGGGTATAGTAAAAAAATATAAATTATTTTATAATAGGCACATAAAATAAGAAATATTTTTATTTGCTTTAACAGATTCTAATAAACACATAACAAAATACATAATTTATTGAGAATCTTTTTCAGAATCTTAGATTTTAAGCCACATCCTAATTTTACATCTTAATGTGAATAAAAAGTGGGACATAAATTTAAAGTAATACAGTATCTTTGTAAATCTAGATATGCATTAGGTTTTACAAATTGAAAAATTTAGTTTCATAGATTGGAAGATATTCAACTGACACACATCATAACTATACATTGATCTTCACACCTAATTCACATTTCCAAGAGAAAATAATAATAAAAAAAATGTCCTTATCATTGTAATTTACAAGATTAATTCAAATGCATTACAAATATATAATAATTTTATAACAACTTACAAGTTCAGGTGTCATTTCTTCTAACTTGCTGATTAGATTGGTAAAAAATTCAGCCATATCTTTTTGTTCTCCAGTATTTAACAGCTGATGATCCATCGTGTACACTTTACAGAACCCACGTGGATTATAAGCTTTTCTTTCACTTTCCTAGAATGGATAGAAGTATTTAATCATGCACAAGCATCAAAAGAAATCAATATGAATGACAGTAACTTTTTTTAAACTATTTACTTCTAAACTCTTTTGCTAGTATGTTTTTTCGAACCATCAACATGAATATTAAATTTCAGACAACACTAATTCAATGAACCTTTTGCTAAATTTAATATACATTCTGTAAAAAAAAGAAAGAAAAAATTTCTAGCAAGTGCATTTTCTGGTGAACCAGTATTATTAAATTGGCCCTCATAACTAATATTATAGTATTCCAACAGCCTCCAATTTCTTTGACTACATTTTAATTTTAATTTTTAACCATCTTTCTTAGATTAATTTTCTGGCAATTTTTTTTAACTTTATGCTTCTTTTAAATTTGGAGTTTATGTTCATAATCCCTTTCAAATGTTAATAAACTTCTTAATCATTTTTGCTACTTTCTATCCACGTTTATCACCAACTAATCCTTAAATAAGTTATGCCTTAAAGAATAAAATCATAATATATATTCATTGATTCAGTTCCTACATAGCCAATAAGTTTGTTCTTGGACATGAATATCGACATTTTAAAGATTCCTGATGTTCCAAGTCCTAAATTCCTGTATGATGTTTATAGCCAAGACCATTTCCATAACCCACACTCTTAAGTAACACATTCCAAATCTATGAACTAAATCTAAGTACTATTTTTATCTAATTTTTAATTAATTATTTTACTGGGTTAATTTCTACTGAGTTACCAATAATTTAAGCTAAATTTTAAAAACTTCTATTGTTAAATTCAGTAATCAAATTACCGTAATAAAAATTAGAGAAATGAAATTCTTTTCTAAAAACTATATTCTGTAACTATTTTAATCTCAAGAATTGCGTTATACATATTTTAGCTAAGTACATAGATATTACATTTTTTCCATTAGCCGAAACAGCATTTATGAAATTCTAGAAGTATATTCAGGTTTATTCATAAATTTAAAGATTTTTTCAAAATTTAAATCATTGTTGATGCCAAATTGTTCTGAAATATTTATGCAAAAGAATTGTTAAGACGCCTAGAGGGAAAATAATATTAGAAGCACAATAATACTTAATTCACATATTTATGCATCATAAATTTTGGTCATACTCCATTAATAAAACTTCTTTTCCAAAACACTTATCTCTGAAACTGTCTTGATTACCAAATTCCTACAATCTATGCTTGTGTCAATCCTAAGTGCATTTGCATATACTAGTGCATGTGCTCAAATAGGTATATATAACAGAGATTTCACTTTATCACTTATAGTTTAGTCCATTTAATGCCTTAATAAATATAAGTGACAAATACAAAAATAAAATGTTGTTAAATACTTTTCTGGGAACATATCTAGTAATCCTAAAATTTAACATATTTTCAACCAAAATATAAGATAAAATAAAAACTTATACATTGATAATATGTTTATCACTCATTTCTATCATTTTAAGCAGTATTCTGCTAAGTAACACTAATAATAAATTTAGTTGTACTATTTTCCAAAATTTGGGTGTTGGATGTAATATGATACTTTAATATTTTTTGTATTTCATGTATTTTTTACTTGCTGAAGGAAAAAAAAAAGAATAAATGTTTTATATGTGAAAAATTCTTATTTATAATAAAAAATTTCTTTATTTTACCTGAGAACATTTTTTTCTACATTAGGAAACAAGCAAAGGAAATTAAAATCCAACTACAACTAATAAATAAACTTTGAAATTTAAATAGTTGAAAAAACTACTCACAAGCAAATAAGCAAACATCCGCTGTAATTCTCTGAGAGTATTTTCATGCTTGCAGTTTTCATCAATCTGTTAAAAAAATTATTTTTTCAGAACAGAATAAAACATATATTTGTTAAATTTATAATTTCAAAATGTTAAAAATGGAATTTTTTTTTTTTAAATTCCCAAAACAATTTCAAATTTGTATATTTTGCACAACATTAATAGGTAATTTTCAGATCAGCAAAGCTTGATGTTCAGTAATTATTACAAAAACTACTTTGAATTTTATTCAAATCCATGTTTATGCAAATTTCTAATTTAAAACAATAGGTCACACTGCTGACAAAATGTACACATACAAAATCTTTCTAAAAATTAAAGCTTTTTTTTTTTAAAAAAAGAACGAAAATAGGAATTGCAAGCACCAGGAGCAATGACTAAATTTAAATTATTTATATGCTGAAAATATTTCAACAATTCTACCCATATAAGAATGAACATAATGATAAATTTTGCTTGATATGACAGAATGATATTAACCATATATTATAGTAGTTTCGAAAAATATAAAAAAATACATTGCTTAGCTATGAAAGACATAATAAAGCTAAGATTTAATTATAACAGTACAATCTAATATTATATTTACCTAATACAATATACTATACTAAAGCTAAGATTTAATTATAATAATAACACTATTATATTTATTTAATAAAATATACTATCATATGTTATATAATGATTATTTAATATAATAAAATTTAATATGGAATGTTTTTATTCAAATTTCTGATTCAATGATGATAATTTTCTTCAGAAATCATACCCCTAAAATTGCTGTTCTGATCTGTTTAGGTTAAAAAGAATGCCTAAATAGTTTATCACTATTTAGGTATTTTTTTAGCAATTTAATTATATGTACAAGCAAAAATCAAATAACAGTTTCATTAAGTTATTTTACTTTTACTCATACAATACAAAACATGACATAAATTTTAATATAAAATCATGACCTAAGCTGTAAAGTACACAATGCAACATTTAAATTAAAAAAAATTTTTTTTTGTGCACCTTTTAAACTACGTTAATTATAGTAACATTATGAAATAAAATACATAACAAAATATTTGCTCAAATCTGCAACCATCTATTAGAGATTTTCAATAACAATTTGTTTCAGTAACAACTTGTTTCAATACCAATTTTCAGAATTACACAAAAACAATACTGGATAACCCATTTATTTGCCAGGAAAAATGAAACTTTTCTGGACTTTTATTTTCAACAAAAAGAGGTAATTAACACTGACACAGGCAAAAATTTTGAAAAATAATAAAAAAGGGGGAATAATTTATAAAAACTACACAATAATTCAAGTGAATTACAAAATTTTACTTAATCAGGTCTGAGAAATGGCCCATAGTGCCATAATAAATTATATGTATAATAGTATAAATTATATGTACAAATAAACATATTACATACATCAAAATTTAAAGCAATATGATTTTTTTGCAAAAGTTAAATACTAGTACTGGTTTAAGCCTGACAATATCCAAATTTGACACTGACAAAAATAAAAAAAATAAAAAAATAAAATGGCCATGAAACAACCTGAAACTGTCTTGAAGGAAAATGGTGAAATTTTATAGAAACAAAGAAATATGACATAGCTGGAAAATAATTAAAAAGCAACAATAGCCAACAGAAGATAGAGAAGGCCTCACTCCCTAGCCTGATATGAAAAGAATGACTATAATCTGCTTAATGCGTGGGTTTTTAAAACCTGTCCTAACTTTCTTTTCAGCCATCTACACTTTTACAATTTATTATTTCACTAATTCCTTAAAATTATTTTCTTCCAAACATGAACATTATTTCAGGAATTTAATTTTAGATCATCAGTTAACATCAGTTTTTAATCTAGACAGCATTTGCTCTGAAACATGAATTTTGTTGACATCTGCTTCCACATATAGACACATACTAAACTCATATAATATAATATATCAATAAAAATAACTGTGGTCTTTTTAGAACATTCTATCCACTACTCTTTGGTAAAAAAGGGAAAAACTGTCAGAAATAGATATTTATATCACCGATCAAGTAAAAATGCACTCTACTGAGTCAGAATCAAATAACATATTTTTTTAGATGAAGCAACCAGGAGTAAAAATTTAATAATTAATTCCAAAAGTTTTCTTATTGGTACAAGTTGGATTCTGTCATACAAAATGAATGATTCTTCTCTTTCTAAAACTCTTACTGGAATGACCGATTTCATGATTTTAACTTAACTCTCAAACATAATCAAATATTCACAAAATCGTAAAATTAATATTCTGACATTTTCATATATTTTCTAATTGATACTATTTAGCTTTGTTTTACTTAGATTAAGGGAAATCTCACTATGACTCAATTAATGCTACTATCAGAGGATCGAAATTTTCGATTCAGCATTACCCAAATGTAGCAGAAAAATTGTTAAAATTCTCAAACAATATAGACAGTAATTAAAATAATAATAATTTTTGTAATATAGTTTTAATAAAGTTCTACATATGCATGTTCTTCGAATTTTAATTAACCCTACTAGCGGGCAAGCCCGCCAGCTGAGCGGGCTGGACCCGCTTGTTCGCCCTGATTAAAAAGTTGGACAGAACTACCAGTGTTTAAGATTTTCTAGGTGGCAAGCATGCCAGTTGAGCGGGCTGCACCCGCTTTATTAGTGTATGCACCCACATTCTCGTATACATCCACAGGATACTGCATACACATTCCCCATGCGGAAAATCTCGAAAACATCCATGCCGTATAAGAAACCGCCAGCTGAGCGGGCTGTGCCCGTTTTATTCGCATATGCATCCAGAAGATAATGCATACATGTTACACACACCGAAAATCACGAAAACACCCACGCTTTCGCCGAGATTCAAAATTGGACCTAACTACCAGTGTTCAGTGATTTTCTAGCTGGCAAGCATGCCACTTCAGCGGGCTGCGCCCGCTGTATTAGTGTATGCATCCATATTCTCATATACATCCAGATTCACGAATGCATCCACAAGATACTACATGCACATTCCCCATGCGGAAAATCTCAAAAACACCCTTGCAGGGTGAGAACCTGCCAGCTGAGCCAACTGCGTTCATTTTATTCATGTATGCATCCAGAAGATATTGCACGCACATTACACACGCCAAAAATTAAGAAAATACCCACGCGTTCACCGGGAATCGAAAGCTGGACAGAACTACCAGTGTTAAGCGATTTAAACGCGCAACCGCTACTGGGCCCTTGTACGAAGTGTAATCGCTGAAATTTCAATCACAAAAACCGACATGCAGCCAACCCAGTCACTGGGTTTCGAAAATTGGACGGAACTACCAGTGTTCAGCGACATAGCCGCTAACGGGCCGTTGTACGAAGTGTAGTCGCGTGCGTGTGCACAAATGCATGGATTGAGTGAAAAATGTGTTTGCATCTGAAAGAAAAAATTATAACTGAACTAAAAAATCTGATATATACACCGCATGCCTTCCTCGTAAGGAATATTAAATTATACGGAAATTTCCTGCATTTGATTGAAACAAACTGAATTAACAGTTAACGAATTTTGCATTAAATGTACTTCGTCGATAGCGCATAAACCACAACAGAATAAATGCATTCTTTAAAGTTCACTATATTTATTTGCCGTAGCCACACTTCGGCCCTAAACACAGACGATGAAGCGCCGCTTACCTAGTGCGCATGCGCTACTTATTAATTCGGTTCTTACTCTGCGGTAAGGCAAAAATACATAAAAGTTCAAAATATTTTCAGTAAAAATTCTAACACATAGAAAAAAAATAAAATACAAAGTACAGTTAAAACAATCTAAAATAAAAACAGTTTTTTCCAATTAAAACTCCTATCTGTATGCAAATCCCAGCTAATAATTTAAATGACAATTACAAAATGAATCAAGCATAATTTAATTCGCAATAATAAAAGAAGACGTTATTTTGTTGATGCGAAGCTTAGTTTCTAGAGGTTGGCAACAAAACCACTCTTCTGCTAAGCTTCAAATTTCAACAAATATGTCCGCTTTCATAACCAAAAATTAGGCTTAGCCGCACTTAAACAGCTTTTAAATTGTTGATAATTCCACAATTACTACCTGCTGGTTAACTAAAAGCATAAAAATTCGAACCGAAACATAAGAACAACATAATTCCATCATTTTTAAAACCAAAAATGAACTAATACATCTAAAAAAAATAAAGAACACTGGAGCGCCTTCATATAATAAAACGATAGTTGTTTATCACATACAGTAAAAATGTAGCATGCATGTTCTTCGAATTTTAATTAACCCTATTATTAACAATATGTTATTTTAAGACACACTTACTATCATGGTAACACAACTAAAGAGAATTACTTCAAAGGTGAATTTATTGTACTGAAGGTGAATACAAGATTTCTCCACCTCTGGTACATATTTCTCTGGCATAAGGTAAGATTTCTTTTAAATGATATTACCTTTGCTGATAAAATTGATGCTCTTGCTTGAGGTAACATATACAAATGCTGGATACATGAAGCCAAATAACAAGTAGCTCCTAAATTAGTTAATCCAACATAACCACATTCAGCTCGTCCATCTTCATGAGGCCAGTAGTCCCAAGGATAAGGATTATGAGAATCTGAAAATTTTCATATATACATTCATATTAACAAAAACAGTCAGGAAGAAGGACTAAAAATATTTCATTTTTAAAAGAACTGAAACAAAAGGCAGAAACTGAATAGTTTGTGGGTGGGGGATTATAAATACATACCTTAGACGTATCATGAAGAAATGTAATAGAACAGTGTTATAGGATTTTAACCGTTTAACTCAACATATTGAAGCTGGTGTATGTGTGTGTGTATATGTACACAACTCGACACTGAAAATGCAACACCAAGAAGGAGTGGCCCGAAAATTATGCAAATTCCAGGGTAGATCCACATCACTGAGTTATGCACATAATGTGAAATGTGCAGCTCTCCAGCACACGTTGAAGAAGACATAAGAGAAGGAACCTGCAGAATGTTCAATTTTCATACCGTTATCTTAGGCTAGGGATATCATTGTGGCAAATTTGTTCTTGTCTCAGAGGACATGTGTAACAGTGCAGAATGCCAGGCCATCATCAATGGAGGCAGTTTCAGCACACAGACGATTTTATGAGTGGCATGGTGATTGGACTCAGAAGGGCAGTTTGGTCCCATACGGCAAATCTCAGCTGACACACACCTAGACATGTCCACAGTCCTACTTCTATCTCCATTCTGCAGCATGTTCAAGACACCCTGGATGTTCCCATATCGGTCAGAACAATTTGCCATCAATTGGTTACTGGTGGCCTGCACTAATGGCATCTGTTAAGAAGACTGCCACTGACTCCACATGATAGACGGCAACATACGCAATGATGCCGGGCTTGAGTGATGTGGACGACGGAATGCCACAGGGTCACGCTTCTGTTTCTTCAATGATAGTTACTGCATATGAATGTAGATCGATGTGGAGACAGGTCCAGTCTTGCAGCATTTGTGGAATGCCCCATCACACGACAACACAGCATTATGGTTTGGGACACAATTGCATATGATTCCAGGTCACCTCTAGTTAGTATTCAGGGCACTAGGATGGCCCACCGATACGTGGATGATGTGCTGTGGCAGTGACACTCCCCTATTTTCAGGGAGTACCCAATGCCCTTTTATCAGCAGGATAATACACAACCACACACTGCTCACATAAACCAACATGTTCTGCAAGGTGTACAGATGCTTCTCTGGACACCATTCTCTCCTGATCTCTCACCAATCAAACACATTTGGGATTGTGATGAGCATCCCAAATGCATGAGTAGCAACAACAACTCATCTCATCCCAGTGATATCTCCAAAATGGCTTTTTTTTAATACAAACAAAAAACAAAATAAATTGAAGGTAAAAATTTTAAATTTCTTAGTTACTGGTAGTTTTCCGGTTTTTGCAAAAATGTAATATTTTCTAAACCTTTTTTATTCATTTTTTAAATTGGTAATTTAAATTAGCAATTAAAAAATTCACAAAAAATTACTGATGATAAAACATTCATAAAAATCAATAAAATACACAAATTAATGTATAGTCAATATGTTACAATATAGTAATGCTATGAAAAAGAAATGCCTAAAACTAAAATAACACAAAAGGAATAAATAAGTAGGAAATTTTTTAAAACTCGCACAATCCAGTGCTTCACATATTGAATTCTTCTTAATGGTTAATCCCATAAGTGAGCAAATGGTTAATTATTAATAAAGCTAAATTAGGCTAGATTTAGTTGAGCTAACTGCCAAGAAAAACAAATCAGAAAAATGAGAAGGAGTTGGAGGAACTGGTAAATATTTCATAAAGCTTGTGAAAATATTAGGTAGAAACAGGGAAGTCTGAATTTTAGATGGTGACTGAAATATAATAAAATAGTTTAATATTTGTCATAAAAATTATTAATTGGGATTTTGGAATACAATATGAAGGAAGTGTAAATGGGTAAAAAAAGTAAGGAAATAGAACAAATAAGTTATTATTGGAAAATAAACGGGAAAGATAGTGTGAATATTTAGGAGTTTCACGAGAACTTTCATTTATCTTACGCACCATATATCCTATTACAACTAAAACATATTTTTATTTGCATTTTTGACATTAAGCAACACTAAAAAATATCAAAAAATGAAAGCAAAAACACTAGAAATAATATATCAACTGAACCTACTTAATGGTATTGTTTTAAAACATTACTCAAGTTTCATCATTAAAGAAAATCTTCAGTTTATGCATATAAAACCTTTTGAAAACCTAAAGCTCATAAGCATGTTATTAAGTTACTTTTACGACAACAGACAGCAGTTTCTTTGATCATGCCTGAAAATAAATCATCATACAATTTCAGGTTACCTGGCGTATGCTGCAGTAACAGCTTCTCATGCAAAACTTGGTAATTTTCAATGGATCCTTTTAGCATTTCAACAAGAAGATCATAGGCAGCAGAACGCACAGATGGAGATTTACATTTGGGCAAATGTCGTTGCTTTGGACTTGGAAGGGCAAAGAGTGCATCAAATAAATGAAGAACTAATTCCTAAACAAGAATAATCATAATGTTAAAGATACATCATTTTAATTACCTTTCTTATCATTTTGAAAAATATTTAAAAAAAAATAATAAAGTAAAAATTTACATACTTTTCCCTCCTTAGAACACTTGAATGATAGATTATGTTTCATTACAACGGTCATCAGATTGATCAAGCCTCTTAAGCCATCATCTTCAATAGTATTATGCCTTGTTTCCCTGTAATCTCTTGTAGTTATAGATTCTGCAAGGTACCTTGCAAGTTTCTCTAGGTCTAGAGCTGCTTTCTACAAATAATATTTAATTCTAAATACACAATTTCATTGATATGTGCAATGATCTTCCATAAACTTGATCCACCAGAAATAAAGTTATGAAAAGATTAAAAATTAGATGCCTTGTAAAAAATACTTAACACTAATGTTTGAAATAAATGCAAATAGATAACTTATACTAAAGATCCTTTACCCTTATGATATTGTAACTGAAATCTGCATCAGAAGAGTACATTTTTTAAAAAATTACCTGTAAACGCTTACTTGAGGGAATTTTTGGCACTTTATATGAACATTTTTAAATAAAATTAACAGCAAAAATTTCAAGGTGGAAAAGTTGATGAAAGATAATGCCATTTCTTCATCACATAAGTATTTCACTAGATTTTTTATTACACCAGAGAAGCCAAGAAGGGGGAAGGAGGACTAGAACATAAAAAACACATACACAAAAGACATTCCTGGGAGAACAATCAAGGGGAAAAGAGATATTTTGTGAGGAAAAGAAAACACACTTAGAAAATTAGTTGAAAGGAATGTTGGCAAAGTATAAAAGCTCAAAATTTATAGTTAGTCATATATTATAAGCAAAATGTTTTTAAAAGATTAATGAGAAAATGTACATGCTTCCTTAAAAAAGACAGTACATGAAAATGAATCACAAGTTATATCATCTCATGAAGCTACATATAAGCAAATACTTAAATATTAACTTCTAACACATTTCAGCAATTTTAGTATCTCAATATATTCTACAAAACACCTATTTCATTTATTTATTTTTCAAATGATATGATTATTGCAATGCTTTGCATACAGCCTTTATCAATAATCACTGCTGTCTAAATTTTGAATTAAAATACACTGTCACTCTAAGTATGATATTTTAAAAAATTAATTATAAATAAGAATAAAAATGAAATTTCTTTCTCCAAATCTGTTTTTAAAATGTTAAATCAAATATTAAACTCATCATAATATATGCTGCATAAAAGAGAATTTCTAATTACCTATTTTATGCTTACAAAACAAATTAATGTATAAACAGTATACGAAAAATTTCTACTAACTTGATCTTTAGTATCTTGCAAAGCCTCCTCATCCAGACTATCAACAAGCCTACACACAAGCCAAAAATAATCTTTACAGCCAGGACCATATGGTTCTTTGTCTTCTTCCTATTTTAAATAATATAAAATGATGCAAAGACTGTGCAATAAAATACATTTTAGTTAAAACAGTACAAAAAAAAAAAAAAAAAAAAAAAACCCCATGAATGGATTAAAGTGAAACAAAACTTTTTTTTTTAAATTTATAAGATTGAAAATCAGCAACATTTACAAATTAAATTTTACCGTTGAGTTTTTTAAAATTTAAAATGCAATCTTATTTCTTAATTAAAAATTTTTAAGCCCACCATGTGAGGCTTTGAATTCATTCCCAATATTAACGCTTTTAGCAAACATGTATGTTTCAACTTGTAAACCACATCATCTTACCAACACATATTTTGATCACATATATATGACATGTATGTTTAAAGACATATATGCCTTTAAACATTTCATAAGTGTCCAACAACAGTAATTCGGACTTTCTATTTCTTTCCTATATTTTTGATAATTATAGAATATTTTTGTAACTAACAAAAATTTTGGTAATTTCGATTTTAGAAATAATTTGCTGAACTACAAATTCTAAAATCTTTAAGTATTGATTCATGAAGCAGGAATCTAAATCTTAAAACTGCAAAAGGTTTTAATGGGACAGCAAGAAAAGCTGATGTGAATTTTTCTACTTTCAGAGGAAACTGGAATTATTCATGTGCTTCTCTCTCAAACACAGAATGATTAGTTTCCACGAAATTTGAAGAATGGTTATAGAAAATGAGAAAGTAAATGAATAAAACATAGCAACTGCATATTTAAATTTGCTACATTTGAATATAATGTGTGTGCAGTTGCATTTGTTGAATGCAAAGTTAAAATTCTTTTCAACAGAACCAAAGACAAGTTGTTAAAATCCTTCTACTTAACATGAACTTCTAAGAGTTATGAGTTTCAGTATAATGCAAAACCTGATTCACTGATGAGTCATTATAGTGAGAAAAAACAGCACTGTATTACTGGAGAATCTGCTGGACTTTCTCATGGACCATTTCTTTACGAGTTGTAATAATGCAAGTCAAGGGTATATTTTAAATTACAAGTCCCCTTGGGAGGAAAAAATCCATTTAAATCAAAGTTAAATTTTTATACTATATATTATGTTCTCAAGCAATCATTAAACTCAATTATATACCAAGCTTAAAAAAGGAAAATTAAAAGCTGAAAAAATTGAAAAGGAAGTTAACATGCAAATGTTCCTAAAAATTATTTTAAATACAAAATTCGTGTAAACATTAGAACATAGGAAAATATACACTCATAGACAAAGATAAATTGGCAGTGCCAATCAGCATCATTAACATATCAAGATATAGTTATCTGCTGGAAGAATGAAACTGCCAAATACAATGGAAAAGAACTGCACACAGCTAAAAATGTTAAGAAACACTTTTTTCAGATTATTTACACAAAACAGACAATTTGCTAGTCATTTACATCTTATCACTTACATATGTACTTACATCTGGGCGAGGAGGTTTCATATTTTGTGCTACAGATAAAAAACTGAGAAGACTATTCAGTAGAGGAACAACAAAATGATACCCTGTATTACCATCTGCATTTGAACCAAGACACAAACGGTAGAAACCTGTGCATGCTTCTCTTCTTAGAGCAGGCTGCAAATAGAAAAAAACAAAATGCTCTCATATGTGTAAAATGAAATGGCAGAACAAATGAAATTCGAATATTACCATATTGCAACATTTAAAATGCACATAAAACAACGCTAACCTCTGGGTCGTCAAGGACTAGTCTTTTTAATAAAGTATCTAATGATGGATACTGAAACAAATGAACTTGAACTTGTGGCTCAGAAAATGCCCAAGACACTAAAAGAGTCATTGCACAAGAAACCACCTGAGCTCGGCCCCAAAAACCAGTCTTGTACTGATTCGGATCGCAAGGTGATGCAGCTTCACACAATAACGACAGTATCGCTTTCAAGACAGATTCAGTGTCACTCATTACTTGCAACATCACCTGAAAATTTTAAATTGTATATAAAAATAAAGCTGCTGAATTTAATATAAATTAAAAAATTACTTTTCGAACATACAGAAAACATTTTTTTAATTATAAAAAAAACTGAAGACACTTTTTTTTACTACTATGAAACTGAAAGGATAAAAGTTTGTAGATAAGTGCATGGGTATTTGATAAAAAAGATGTAGCAATGCTGATGGCTAGCACTCTAATCATGCCTATTAAAGAACATTTACATTTTTGATAACTGTTGTGATACCAAGAGAGCAAAGTAACTCCCAATATGGCAGCCTATTAAGAGAAGGTTTGGTTGAAGTTGCTTTTATTAAGAGAAAAGTTTCAGTTTTCGAAATTTTGTGTTCAATTTCTGAATTAGTTACATCATCAGCATTACACAATGCAGAAAAAAAATTACTATTTTTTTAGAAGCAGGGAAATTAAGAGGCTATTGCTAATTTAAATTATAATTTTGATTTACATATTTTTTATATATTATTTTTTAATACACACACACATGTATCTCTGTCTCTCTCTATATATATCATATGTGAGAACACTCTCATAATGATCCCTCTAAAAATGACTCATATTTCTTAGACATTGGCATTGAACATTTTCTTCTAAGGTGTGACCGTATCTATGAAAACCATTACCACGAAGAGCTATGAATGGTCATCTGATGGATATTTTACTTTCTCTTTCACTCCCTCTTTCTCTCACACACCCACATACAAGAGTATATATATATATATATATAGAGAGAGAGAGAGAGAGAGAAATGCTCCTCAATATATGGACTTTCGCAAATATGAACAAACCTTCTCTCAAAGAGCGAAATTTGTTTACAGTCAAATTGACATTCACAGCCACAATTGAGTTCAAAATTTCGTGTTTTTAACCCAAATTCTGAGGAATTTATTAAAATAAAATCAGCTGTGCATGATGCTACATACTCTGCTATCCCCTTATCCATGACGTTAGAAAAGGAAACCTGTTTACATACTTATTTTCTTATGAAAGATGCATCAGGAATCAGTACTACTGGCTGATCTAACAAGCCAACTACTTCCAGCTCTCCTGCAGCTTCATCTTTATAAATATCTCCTTTAATTTAGGTTAATTTAAGCAAACTGCAAGATTTATTTGTTGATTAGTCTTCAGATGATGAGTCAGATGTTTATTTACTTCAACCCATGTAAAAATCTACTAGCCTCATCCTTATCCCATTCACACATGCCTCAAAACAGCAATTCAAGGTACAATATGTAAAGTAATTCTTTATTTCTTTGCAATTTTTTTATATATAATGTATTGTATCTAAAATGCATTGTTTGTTTTAGTATAATTTTTATTTATTCACTGCATTTACTGATAGCATTTTATTTATTATATTTATCTCATGAACACCATTAGAAGATAGATGGTTGTTCAGAATGTCATGCAAAGTGGGAAATGTCTGTGTATATATATATATATATATATTTATGCATAATGCAAAAATAAAATAAAAAAGGTGTTTAAATTTCATCCCATATTCAACATGGAAAAAATTATAAGCAAAAATAAAAAACAAAAGCACAGTGGCAAACTGCAAAAAGGGGGTGGGAAAATATGTTAAAACTAATAATGAAAATGAAATTTACATCTTTTGCTGCATAGTTTTCAGGAAAGTAAACTAACTCCCTGATGGCCCAGCAACAAAAGACGCAAATTCCATTTTCATTTTTGGTTTTGTCATATTTCGACAATTTATTTCTTGCAGTTTGCTTAAATGGTTTTTTTTTTTTTTTTTCTCTTTGTGGCATGTGGTTTATTTCAAACTGAATATGGGATGAATTTTAAACATATATTTTTCTTTATTTTATTTCATTTTGCATTTTATTTGCATTATTATGTATTTATGAAAAATAATTTAGCGTATGGTGATTTTAGCATTGCACAGAAAGAATAAATAATGAATTAGATAGGAAACAATATAATAAAGAAAAATTTTCTGTTAGAAAGCTAATAACTTCACACAAAAATAACAGCGCAAGAAAACTAAAAACTCTTTCATGCACAAAATTTTAAAATTAAGTCTAAATTTAAGTATCAAACTTAATACCATAGCTCTCTATTATTAATGAATTTTCTTGAAGAAGATAAAATCTTACTTTATTACTGCATCAAATCATTGAAATTTCAAAAATCTAAAGTAAACGAAATTTACACTTTATTTATTAAAAAGTATTTTACTTATAGAATCAAATTCTTGTTAATTTATTACGAAATTATACGTTTTCTTGGTCGAAAAACTTATTATTCAACAAAATTCTATAAACCTGCCTCATGTAAGAATAATGAAACATAATATTATTCACTTATATGAGCAAAACACGGTTAGATATTGATTGTCCAAACATTCAATAGATGGATTAAATATATCAAGTTTTTCTTAAACAAATCAAATGTGATATAAATAGCTCAACAAAGTCTGGGAAAAGAGTCCCAATAAGAATGGTTGAACATAATTTAGTA
This sequence comes from Stegodyphus mimosarum, assembly GCA_000611955.2. Lineage (NCBI taxonomy): Eukaryota > Metazoa > Arthropoda > Arachnida > Araneae > Eresidae > Stegodyphus > Stegodyphus mimosarum. Next base: position 722,588 of record KK118485.1, read on the forward strand.
AAACTAATTCAATAACGCATGCATTATTTGAATGCATGGACTGACTTGAATTCCGTAACTTACTACATCCAAAACAAATTTTAAAATATTTTTATTGTGCTAGTAGTTTATTCATTAATCCAAAGTGACTCATAAAGCTTAACATCTATAAAGAAACAACAACATAATAATAATAATAATAAAATCAGTATTCATATGCCTCACTTAGATATGGTTTAAAAATTTTATCACTACTGCAATAATAATGAAAATCATTATTGATATACCTTATTTAGTTTTGGTATGAGAAGTTTATCACTGCTGCTTTTTCGAATTCTCTTAGCCCTTTTTCTCGGTAAATCAGAATCTCCACCTACATAGTCATCTTCATTACCTTCAATGCCAAACTGATAAATAAGGCGTAACAAACATGCTATGCAGTCTTGATTCCACTGTTGAAAAAAGATAAGACAAAATTAAGGTTAAATAGAGGAAAAATAAGAATAAAAGATATCTAAAATGTTTTTGAATTCTTGTATTTGCATATTTATAACAAACATCACTTCTTCTCAGAAAAAATAAATGTAACTATCACAAAATTTGAGGGAGTAGGGGTAAAATGTATAATCGATAATTTTATAATCTATTGTATATATTACTGTAACATATCAGGGGAAGTTCAAATTAGAAAATGAATCAAACAAGAATAGTCATAAGAATAATCTGAAGTATTTTCTATAACTCCATATGCATGTATGAAAATTTTTCCTTTAAAACTATTAAATATGAAACAGCAATTACATTAATTATTTGATGAAATATTCCACAAAATAATAAATATGTGAAATGTTACATTAAAATTATTGCTAATGGTGGAAGTTTGGATTAAAAATTTAAGAAATACATAAGGTGTACCTTATTTTGTTCCGTTCATTTTTAAAGCTAGAAAAATAAAATTCCAAACAATAAAAATTTGTACCCTATGATAACAAAAACATATTCTAGATATCATCCCCATCCAAGTACATATATAATTTCTTGGTTAAAGGGAATCTTAATATTGCTATAGTACTAATAAATATATTAAAACAACCAAAATATGACCAGATTGTCAGGCAGAAAAAGCAAAAGATTATTAAATCCTCAGAAGGACTGTCTTTAAAAGCCCCCCCAAAAATAAAATAAAATACAATAAATAAATAAAAAGATTATTTAATTTTTAGAAGGATCATACTTAAAACAACTAGATTAAGATAAACTAGATTAAGAAACTAAATTAAGGCTTTTGAAATTTATGAATTATCCCATCAACCTCAAAACTGTTGACAATCAGCGAGATTTAACACCAATTACCAATAAATGCATTGTAACAACACATTCATTTGATGTAAACCTGATAGATTCTTGATAAGCCTCACTTTATTTTTATGGACAAGGATATAATTAACTGTTATTGTTGTATTTTTTCAAGGACTCCATCAAAAAAGTATATATTAACAGACACCATATGGTCAGCTGAATATGGCCAACAAAATAGTAATAGATTGAAATAATTATGTGTGAGAAATTCGTAATCATTACATTCTAATCAGAAATTCTGCTAAAATTGGAGGGCCTAACAAAATAGTTACAACTGATGAAAGCTTGCCCCACCCCCCGAAGCCCAAAAACAAAGTAAGGTGAATACTGATTGTTTATTTAATAAATATGCACCAGTTCCTTCAAAATTCTGCAGGAATGATTGGCATAACTTTACAAGTTCTCTGTCAACTTCTATAGTTTGATGGTAGTCAATTTTCACTGTCGATGGAATAATATATAAGTACCAAAATTTCCATCTGTGTATATTAATTTTCTGTTGCATTACAATTTTATTTAATCAAGAGTTACATATGTGTTTCTAATGAGTAAAAAAGACTCTTTTTCATTAAAGCCATACCATTTGCAGCTTTTTTTTGTTTGGACACATTACACCTTGGCAACAAGCAATACCAGTCTCGTTTGGGTTCTTTCCTGGCAATACCTGCATCTATAACTAATTCTCACACAATTATATTTTTCATCTAATCATAGTTTCTTTTCTTTCTTTTTTTTACTGCAATTGACTTCACTATTTCAGATTTAGAATATTCCACAGTAAATCATTCTTATCGTTTCATTAATGCTGACACTCGGTATCACACTCAATCTGCTAAACACTGGAGTAATGCAAAACGGCAGAAGAAATGCATCTAGACTCTGATTTAATTGAAACTTATATAAAATCACAAGCATTTCAAAGATGAAATGTTCTCTGCTATGGTAAATGGGATTTTTAATTTTATGCTTGCTACTAATGTCCGCTTCAATTTTGTACTAGCTGTTTTGTCTTATAAATTTCCTTTTTTAGTGCAATGTTTACTAATTAGTTACTTTTTATTTCATTTAATCCTTTAAGAAGCAATAAACACAACTCTCTTTTTTCTGAATGTTTTTATTTTATGTTTCTCCTTTCTTTTTTGCTTCCTCTCTTTCTGGAAAGAGGATTTCTGGGATAAAATCAACTTAAATCATGGGCCGGGGGGAGGGGGGGGAGAATTACCAACAGATATTTAGCAGGGGGGAGAGGAAACCTGAAATAATAATAACAACCTTGGAGAAGGCATCTAGTATCTAGCAAAGGTGTTTAATATATAAAAGAAAAAGGCCAAAATGGCACCCAAAATATGTGGTACGGCTAATGGAAAAGTACTAATTAAAGAAGATATGCATTTATTATGTAAGATAACTACACATATTTTTAACTGTACATCTCTATTTAAATACACTTATTTCCCATAAGTTATATAATCTATATAAATGCTGTGTGTGATCGTGTGATCTCATTGAATAAATAGACAGCACATTTATTACTGCAAATGAAACTTTAATATATGGAAGTAACAATCAACTGTTTATTAAGTTTAAATTAGCATTAAGTACAAAAACAGACATATAACAATTTAGTCTGAAAATAATTTTAAATCATTACAACAGAATATTTTATATAATTACGAACAGAACTTGGTTTTTCCATATTAAACTGATTAAACACTTTTTAACAAATGCTTTGTAAATACCTGCACTGTAAAAATTTGCCATCCCTGATAAAAATTTACTTTTGAAATTGACTTACATCATACACCATAAAATTACATAAATGGATGCTAAAAAAATACAACAAAACAAAGCCACTCTGATAAAGATTAAAAACTGTAACTTTAACAACTTTAATTTATATTAATGCACTTACCTCATTCCATTCGGCACCTTCTCGAGACTGTAAAACTCCAGACATAAAAATGTCGAATAAATGATTCAGGCCACCACATTCAATAAACTGTAACAAAATTAAGGAAACATGAATAAAAAATATGAAATATACCTCACATATAATAGTATTATAAAATTAAGTCTACTTTTATGAAGAGTATTGAACCAAAGGTACTAATTATGCAGATGAAGAATTATGTAAAAGCACATATATAAGTCAATATGTAACTGCATATATGCATGTCTGCAGAGGGGTTATAAGATATGAGGGGTTTTTGAGAATTTGTCTCTCTTACATCTTCATGAAATTTGCCATGCTTTTCAAAAGAATTAGGTAAATTTTATAAGGTATCATGTAAAATAAGTAGCTATGAATGTATGGATGATGAAATGAGATGGAAAATTGTTGGTAGACTGGACGCGGGCCAATCATAACTGCAGGAGGCTACAGAACTCAATATTATGCCTAGTGTAGTCTGGAATTTGTGGCAAGTTTCAAGACACTAAATTCATATCACGAAAACCTGGACAAGGTTGACCAAGATCCATGAACAGTTTCAAGACATTGGATTCATATCAAGAATTGGATAAGGTCAACTCAGATCCTCAATAGCGAATGAGGATCATTATTTGGCACTTTCAGTGTGGTGACACACAACTGCTACAACTTTAATACTCACATGCGAGCTGTGTACTGCCAATGGAACCCGAGTTTCATGGTTTACACTTGCCCAAAGGCTTCCTGAGATAGGGCTGTATGTGCCAGAAAACCTGCTGTTTACAGCCCACAAGAAGGTGAATTTAGCATGGTGCAGACAATATGCACCTTGGAACAGACTTCAGCAGAGTGTTGTGCTTTTTACAGGTAAGTCAAGCTTTAGCCTGGATGCTGATTCTCGGCATACCTGTATCCGGAGAGAACCTGGAACATGATACCATCCCTTCTTCATTAGAGAAAAGGATCATTACGATGGTGGATATGCAATGGTTTGGGCAGGCATTGCATTGAACAGCAACATACCCCAGCACATGTTTGACAAAGGCTTCCAACTACTATGAGGTTCAGAGAGGAGATCATAGAGCCCAGTGTTCGATTTTTTAGGGGCACAGTTGGTACTGGGCTCCTGTGCATAATCAACAAATCTTGCCCACATAGGATTCAGCCGAACCTGGAAAGAGAGGATATTCGCTGCATGGAGATCAGATAGCCAGATCTCCTGACTTAATCATACAAAGCATACCCAGGATACTCTTGGAGCTGCAATTTCATCTCGCTATCCTTCTCCAAGAACCATCCTTGAAAACTGCCTTAATGCAGGAGTGGGATCAACTGCCAGAAAGACTCTTCAACTGCCTCCTGTAAAGTATGCTGTTATGCTGCAAGACCTATATGGCTGTGAGGTGGTACCACACCCCATATACTATTAATTTTCTATTTGTCACAATGTGGATTTTGGACATTCTTTCACTATGAGCTTTACTTAGTAACCATGCATACATGAAATGACTTTTGAATGGTACATCTCTTTCTCTGTTATACGTGTATATTCATACTACATTTCATTACAATATGTCCATTAGTTATAATGTGAATATTCTCTGCATTTTGCACACAATAGTGCCATGAAAACTCTGTGTCTGATATAGAGTTAGAAAGTTACAAGGACCATGCAATCAGGACTAACAGATACAGCTTTTTAATTTTGACCTAGCATTATTGAAGAAATTATTATGACCAAAATTTTTTTGTATAATTCTTGTTAACAAATGGCCAAATGACAAACATATTTACGTAAGTTAGAAATATTTTAATTAACATAAGTATTTTCCCTGTAATTAATAATAATGCATTAAATTTTAACTGAAATAACAGAGGATTATGCAATAAAATTGGATACAATTTAAAGGAAAAATTTCATAATTAAGAATTATATTAATAGGTATGAAATTTATATATATATATATGATATAACAAAATATGATGGCTGCTCTAAGAAATGACTGGTGACCTCAACATTAACTATTCTAGATTTTTTGTTCTCCCCCTAAGTTCATTTGTTCACCCAGATTCGAGATCTTTCCACATTATATAACAACCTAAAATTAACCAATAGCAACTTAGCTATACTTTGTGCATCTACTCAGAATAAATAATGCTTTACAAAACAAATAAGTCATTCCATTCCCTAGCTTCTACCTCATGAACAACTCTGTGATGCTTATGCTTTCCTTTTCTAAGGTGCCTACATTAAACTAGTGTACATAAAAATTATTGTATTTAACTATGATTGGATAAAGACTTTGTCTACCAAAAGTGAGTTGATACAATTTACCATGGAAAAAAGTTGTGTTCTGAAATGGACATGTCTGGAAGTTACTGGTTCTTGCAACTATCTCTCCAACTATGCAACTAAAATACTACATATATATATTACAAACACATACATATGCATACTCTTTTCATAAAACAATAATCATATCACAGAAACAAAAGCCATAAAAATAAATTAAATTTTACTGTTAAATATTTTTAAATGTTAAATTCAATTCTGAATACAGATATACTTTGTTTCAGATAGTAAAATAAGCATATTGCTTCACAATGCACTTCACATATTTGCATAAAAAAAAATTCTTATGTTGCTTAAACTAGAAACATAACACATTAGGAATGAAAAAAAATCGTACTTTCGCAGACCAGGCTGTATTATCTTTTTCAGAGTTTGGATCTTTATCGGAATTTTCAGATATTAATTCAAGTGACTCAGAAACCTTGAAAGAAAATTAACATTTAATATATCAAATAAAATCTTATTGCATAAAAAAGAGAATGAATGGTTCATGAAAAAAATTAAGAGCAAAAATATCTTTGAAATGAATAAAAATATCTGGAATTCGTTTGAAATCAATGTTTTTGACTATCAGTATTTAATTCCTATAAAAATAGCATATTTAATGATTTTTTTAAAATTTATAATCACCTGAACTTAATGATGTTTTAAATATTAATATAACTTCAGACATTACTATTCTAATCCTGATATGAAAAAAAAAATATGCACAAAGGATGAAGAAAATGACACTTCAGTTTTATAAATTGTTCTTGAACATGCGAAGAACAAATTATGACATTTAGCACAGAAGCTAAAAGTTATTATCATCGTCTGTTAACAAAAAATTTAGCTACAAAAAAAAATTGGATATTTATTGCCAAAACAATTATCTTTTTAAAAATGCAAAAAACTCGCAAATAATTAGAAAAAATAAAAAATTATTTAAAATTAATATTACGTAAAATGCAAAGAGTAATGAATAAAAACTAAAATATAACACATCTTAATACTTCCACAAATGAATGCATGATATTTACAATAACAATAAATGGTTAGAAATGAAAAACTTTTAAACAGTTTTAAAAGGAAATGATTTAACTATTATTCACTCAAACTTAATTAAGCAAGTATTTTTTCTTCATTGTTTCACTAAAGAATGAAGAAATAAATTTATACATTTATGTTTTAATAAATCATGACAGAAATAAGCATATTTAAACCACAATATTAATTTATGATATAGAAGTATTAAATTATTTACCATTTATAGATTTTTAATTTCTAAAGACACTAAGTAAAAAGGTTGAATTTCATAATCGAAGTTTGAATATTACATATACGACCTTAGAAAATGTACAATGATTTTTTTATGCATATGAAACTCATTATCAGCTCTAAAACTATATACATGTATTTCAGCAACTTTTCAATCTATAGTCCATCATACACACAGTATTTACTGAATTCAAACTAGAAATTCCAATATGCAACAGACTTTCACGGGGCTGAAATTACTACTCTTGATTGAATGAACTCATCAGACTCCAGAAATTTTCTTATAACTGAAAATTCAAAATGGAAATGGCAATAGAAAAAATAACATATTTCTTGGACTAAACCAATAATTCATAACTTTAGTTTGTATACTGGAGGTTTGTAAAAATGTCAGTCAACTGTATTACGCTACCACGGTGACAGCAGATAAGACCATTAAAACAGATACATGGATGTGTTTTAGTAATAACAAGAATAAATAAGACGTGAAAAACATTTAACAGCTTGACTGGATGAGCACTACTCAGATAGCAAAACATGGGAAGTCTACAAGGTATGGCAAGGGAACCAAAAAAGCCAATAACAAACAAAATTGCAGAGGTATGTCTAAGGTTTTCCTCCCTCTTTACTGTGTCTTTGTGGTGTAAATGGAAAGCATATCTGACCGGTAATCAGAAGGTCTGGAGTTCAAATCTTGGCAATGCCACTGCACAATTTTCCCATTTCCTGCATCAAAATCCTTAATGACTCTACATTGGCCCTCCAATAAAAGGTGTGCTGGACAATAATTCATCACCACCAAGATTTAACAACTGGGTCACTCCATCCCAGTCACCCTTTAAGGAGAAGGGATGTAAAGTTTCTTTCCCTTCTTACTGAATACCTTCATGGTGTAAATGGAAAAAACGTCTGGCTGACAATCAGATGGTTCGGACCTTGAGTCACGGTGAGGGCATAGCACATTTTTCTCATTTCCTGCTTCGAAATCCTGAATGAAACTATAACGTTACACTACAAGGTGAGAGCCAAATAAACTGTTTGCTAAAGTTGAATGCAGCATCTGAAAATGGTACATAATACAGGATGTCTGACATTCATAACTATACAACATACATTAATGAGGATGATCTTCAATGGTATCCAATGGTATTCAAACTTTACGACACTATAACCTCATAAATACACACACCACGAAAAATCAATTTTGTGATCCTAATCAGAGCGTCGACCCTTAATTATATATGTGGCTGCAATAAAGTTTTCCTCCAAAAAAATTTCTTAATAAAGATGGAGGGGGGAATGAAAGCAGTGCCTTTAGTGCCGATAGTAATCACAACCCAAATCTATGATTTTCTGCCAATGTTTTGGCAGTTTTTCAAAGCCTTCGGCCCAAAAACTTGGTGGTGATCTAAAGCAAGTTGTCTTTTTCTTTCAAATACTAAAATCATTTCACAAAATATGATTAAACACGACAACGGCAACTGTTGTGCAGATGATATTTGCAGTGGCAGGAAACTCATTAAAACCCGATATCATAAATTCAGACTTTTATCAAGCTAGTGACGAAACTATATACTATTGTGACCCCATTTGGGGACCCAGTGTTTGAATACCACTGGCATACACCATTTCTTTATCCAACAATAATAAATTATTATATAAAATTATTAAGTTGTAAACAAAAATAAGTTCACATTTTTGAAAGCTAATTAAAACCAGAATAAAGATTGTAAGCATTACACATGGAAGCTAACGTTTAATTAAAAACAAAATCTAGGTATATTTCAGACAATATAAGGATAAACTTTTCTTTCAGTCAGCTGTTAGTTATTTCTCACCAAAGATACTCAATAAAAAGCTCATTACTTAAAATGCATAGTAAATTGAAGTTATTTGAGATTATGTATCTCATATCTCAAATAACTTAACTCTCAAATTTACTATGCATATATAACTTGGCAACATGAGTTATCAAACAGTTACATGTTACCCTGAATTGCTGAACAGATCGTATGGTTAACTAATCAAATCATTGTATAATCTTACTATCAAGAATAATCTTGGGCATTATCATAACAAGAAAATGATCTAATACACCAACATCAAGAACATCACATTACATTTGTGATGCAAGATTGAAAGGCTGATTTATACAATCACACAAGTTACAATAATGATTAGATTTTGAGTACTAGTAAACAAACCTTGTATCTTAAAGGAGTAGTTGAGTACTAGTAAACAAACTTTGTATCTTAAAAATCATTAATTAATTTTAAAAAAATATTAAATATAACTTGTATCTCAGAATACAGAGCTTCAAAAATTTCAAATGAGATGTCTTCAGAAATCTGCCATGATAAGACATTATATGCTACTTAAAAAAAAAAAAAAAAAAGCAGTATTTACAAATGCCACTAATTAATTTTTCAAAAAAGGGTAACATATCTTGCGATTTAACCTGATAGGCCTCAAAATATTCAGATCAAGTGAGCGACCAACTTGATATATCTGCTACTGATCAGATTTTATATGACAGATTAAATACTTAGCATCATTTAAGAATTTTAGTATTTACAGTGTCAAATGAGATTAAATGAAGAACATATTGTTTTAATAAAATGAAATTTCAATTCCAACTGATAATAAACACTTTTCTTAACAAAAATGAGAAGTGATATATAATAAAACTTTGTTTTGTTAGTTGAGAAATTGATGGTTATTCTCCATTTAGTTCCTTGGGAAATGAACTGTGTAGTAAAAGTGTTTTCAAATACAAGTTTCCCTAAGCAGGCTGATAATTTTTCAGCACAAACATAATGCTTTGTACAGTTAAGTTTATAAACATATGGCACTTTAATTCTTCTTTAAATACAATTAATGCCAACAAGAACTCAAAGCAAAAATTAGTAATCTTTATGAAACTTCTTAAATATAATTTTCATTATTTGGATGGCATTTTTTAAGAATATGTTTAAATTTAATATTTGGGCTCTGACCTATCACAAAATTTAATGAAGGAAGCATAAAATTTAGCGTTAAAATGGTAATACTTTTATAAACCAAAAGCGACAAGTTTATTATGAGATAGTATTGAGGCTAAGAGACTTGGGAGGAAAGTTACTATAATTTCATTTTTCCATGAAATTGACTCAGATTTGCCTCACACATAGAGAAAAGGCACATTTGCAAAAGCTCATCAAATAGCTTTTCCAAATATGAAGGCTCTTACTCTAAATATGAATTAGCCATTTATTTAAAGTATAGGCCAGTGCAATGTGCAGCAGTATTTCATTATTCTTCTAAACCCAGAAGCAGAACTTTACTATACAAACACAAGCATTCTTCACACAACTATCATATCTGGAATGATACTACCATCTATGATTAAAGATATTAAAAAAGAAATATAGAAAGCAATTACAGGACCAATTAAAATCTCCTAAAAGGCATCATATTAATAGAGGAAAATATGATTTGGATTTTAAAAATTTTCAGTCTAATTTAAAATGGATGAAGATATTAACTAGAAACTTAAGGGCTGCACCATCTGCATTAAAAAAGAACTGAGACACATTTTAGGAACACATTTATAATATTTTAGGAAGGTATTTATATCAAAATGAAATTTTAACCTATTAAAAATGTCAAAACTAAATTAAATGAAACAGGATTCCTATCCTTAAAAGAAAGATAGAATTGATGATTTTATGAAAATCCATATACCCACAAACACACAGCTTAAATTATACAAATAAAAAATTTTATAGGAAAAAAAAAGTTACCTTGTTTTGTTTCAACGACTCAACTATTTGTAAGGAATACATTAACTTCTGTGGACTTTTTGGATTTATTAATGATTGTAGCGCATTATTTGAGCAATCACTAGAATCTGAACTCTGCAAAACACATAATATAAAAGCATATAATTACTAAATTATATAATACAAAAAAAATTTAATGCATCATATTAAAACAGCACAACATCTGTCATAAACTGCTCACATAACAGTCATGCAGCAATTTTGCATAAGGATTTCATGAAATTATCACATTTTGAAAACATGAAATTACTTTGGTTATGTCTTTGAAACCCTGTAACATAGTTGGTGAAGTAGGTAACATCATTAATATTTCCCACACTCTCCTCGATAATACTTGTGCTTTTGTGTGTGGTAGAGTATTCTGCAATAAAATAAATTCATATATAACACTGCTGTACAGACATGTTAAAACATTTCACCATGCATGAAAAGTACTCAGAGGGGAAAAAACTTAAAAAGAACAAATGACGATATACATTATAATTCCTGATTCGATATCAAATGTGTTACCTTGCAAGTAATACATTTCGATAAATGTAAAATGCGAAAGAACAAAATTTTCACAACAAAATATATAACCTCAACTAGATTCAGACACTTCCTCAAAACTATTTAAACACAGTACATGATTTATAAATTTGAATAAATAAAGTTTCAGGTCTGTAAGTTTCAACAGCTACTTCACAAACTAGGGGCATTTTATAAAAATATGGCATTAAAAAAAATCTTTAATTGAAAGAGTTGTATAAAAGAATCAGAATTATTGGTAATACACATAACTTTCTAGTTGACACAAATTTTTGAATTTTGATGAGTTGTTATAAATTAACCCAAAACAACTCAAGATATCAGAAGTAATGATCTTTCCTGAATGAAATCAATTTAGTCTAAATTTAATAAAATACATAAATAGTCCATTAGTAGTTATCACTCACAGCAGCAGGTTTTAGCAGAAGTAGTAAAGGTTTTTCTATATCAAATTATGCTCCACAGTAAAATACCAATTTTGATGCCGCATATGTAAAAAATATAACATATATTAACCTAGAATATGTATCAATAAGACAAGAAGTGATTGTTAAAAACAAAAAGTCAAAGTGATATCTTTATTATGATTGTACCATGTAAATAGTGTGTATGTGAGTGGATCTAGATTGCAAAGCTAACAGCTTTATTCAAACTGTAGCATGTTAATTCATGAATTTTTCATATTTTCAGCAGACATATTTGAATACAAATGTATACATTTTATTGCTAACTGCGACCCTAGAAACTAAATTTAGACAAAATTCTTTCAAGCATTAAAAAAATAATTTATACTGTTTATACTTATTTTCTAAGCATATATTTTCTTCCATACATTACCAACTTAGATATTAACACCTTATTTAATAAAAAAAAAGGAGGAAGATGAAGAAAACTAAATTTTAAATAATTCTTTAATTTAGATTTTATAAATTTAAATTACACATTTTTATCACAGATTTTGCTAACAGCAAAAACTGTTTCATGTAAACTTCATGAAACAGTACGATATATAGCGGATGTACAATAATAATTCATAAAAGGTATTCGTAAACTTACAGAAACATTCATAAACATACAGAAAAACACAAAATATTTCCTTTTATGAATCCTCCCCCCCAATTTGTAAGCCACTTAGATAATCAATCAAATGTCTTATATATCAACATGTTTGTTGATATAGACTTAGATAATCAAATGAAAAGTACACAATTTAAAATTTATTAACACATGAGGAAATTGACATTCAATTTTAATTATGCTTTTTATATATTGTGAGTTAAGATGTTTGTTCTGAACACATTTATAAAGCCAAATTGGAATGATAAAAGTGGATTACTAAGTTGACATGGTTATGCAAAATTTAAGATTTTAAATATATTTATTATTATCATTTCAAAAGATTAAGTCTGTCTTTATCATAAACACAATTTAGTACAAGTTATTATAACTTTCAAATTAATTAGCTATTACAAATGCTGTGTTAGGCCACTACATATCCACTTTGTTAGGCAAATGCATATCAGAATTTTGTAGAGACAGTAAAACATGTTTTGCAATGTTCTTCAAAATATTATTTGATTCTCTTTATACATTACTATATATACATGTGTGTTATAAAGAAGACTTAGCAATACTGATGGCCAATGTTGATTCATATTGAAAAAGCAAACTGTCATAGATGTTAATAAATAATAGAATTTAGATTACATAGATATTGAAGATATTGGATTTCCAAATTTGGCAGTTGAGGCAGATTAAATATTCATCTTTATTTTAAAAAGCATGTTGCAACTTCAAAATGTTTACATTTTTAATAGCTTTCCAGCAAGAGGAGAGCAGCAAGATACAGTTGAGCAAAGCTGAAGTGTAGAAAGCAAGTAAGTCGCATTCTTACTAAGTTGCAAGTAAGTTGGTTCTTAATGCATTTGATTGGATAATTGATATTGTTGTAAAATTATTATTGGCTGTTTGGGTTTTAGTCCATTACATCAGCATTATGTATGAGTCATACGAGAAGGATTATTCTTGAAATGACACAGTGGAGAAAAAAATTACTATTAGAATACAGACGCAATACATCAAATTAAAACTAAGCATCAAGGGCTATTGCTAATTTGAATTATATTTTATCTTTCACATACTTTTTATATTTCTTACATATAAATACAGTTGCGTAGTATTATCATATCAATACAAGTAACAAATACAGTTGTGTAGTATTATTATAATCCGTATAATCATTGCTGAAAATCACCCAGGAAAATCAGAAACAAAAGAATGATTCACACTGAAGGGAGGCAATGGATGATAATGAATATTACTTACTCCCGTCTCAGATATAGATCTAAAAGAGCCTAAATGCTGCATTAGACCAAAAAGTTGTTCAAAATATGTTGTTTTTAACAATAATACAACAGGCAACCTTTCCCTTGGAGGTGGTGGCAATGTTGATGCTGGCTCCAAGCCTTCTCTACGACGAGACTGGCGTGGGGCACCGACAGATACAAAAACTAACTACAGGAAAAAAAATTAAATTACTGTTAAAAAATAGGATAAAGTGAAATAACAATACATATATAAATGTATTATTCTGATACTAGAACATACCTGATGATCTTTAATGCCCAATTCGGATAATGTCTTCTCATCAAGATCACAAGTTAATTCTTGACCTTGTGAAATCATTCTTATTGGTCCATCAGACAGCATATTACCCAAAATTGGACAAATATTTCCCCCTGATGTTCCATTCACCTTTGATGAGGAACTGCCATCTTTCTGATCCTGCAACACAAACGCATATTTATTCAAATCTATTAATTGGCTAAAAATCTGAAATATGGAAAAAAAAATAAATAAAAATAAAAATAAATAAATAAAAACAAAGCTTACGCTTTCTCTTCTGTGCTTCGCTTGTAGTTGTTCCCACCATTGAGTAACTTCAGCTCGCAAGTCAGCAACAGTATCACAGTTTTGCAATTCAATAGTTGTCTGAAAAGGTATTTTTCATTACACAAAATGCAATAAATTTACACCAATCAGACAAACATAATTTTTAAGAAACATCCTCACCTGAAAAAAATTATAATAATTTTCAATAAATCTGATAATAAAATTCAACTTCTAAGCATAAAAGTAAATGAAAAATATTGACATGTTACGTTCAAAAAATCTTGATTTTTTAAGAAAATTTATTTCAGTAAGTATAAGTTTATTCAGTTATGTATAAGCAATATAGCATTAACAGTAGTCTTAAACTGCATGAAGGCCAAACATTCAATCTGATAGCAGTTGACAAGAACAAATTCTTTTTTTAAATAACAAAATGAAATTTCAGTACAAAAATATTTTAATTAAATTTTACATTTTTCTTATTGAATATTTATCTAAATGTAAATAAGCAACAACAATAATAATAATACAAAAGAAAAATTCAAAGTTATATTTATTTTCTATGTGAAATCTAAAGATTGGTAACTGAGAAATTTTTGCTGGTTACTCTGTGTAAATTCAGCTAATATTATAGCTAAATATTAAATTTTCAGGCCAACATTTATTTGAAGTCGAGTTATTCAGTGCTTAATTCACAGAATTAATTCTTCGTTTGTCAGTGCTTAATTCACCGAAGTAAGCACTAAATAACTTACTTTTAGCTTAAATCAAACAAATTGCAAAAACCAAAAATTCCAAATTTTCCAAGTAAACTCTTCAAATAGGACCCCTCCCCCCCCCAAAAAAGACAATAAATCATAACTTTTTTTTTTGTTATGTATTAAATTTTTCTTCACATGCAGAAAAAATATATATGGCTGTTTGTAAATAATTATAAACTTTCTTATTTTTTACTACAATGGCATTTTGATTATGATAAAATGTGTAGGCTTGGTGAAAAAACATAGAACTTTATTGCACACAACATGACAAAAGTATGGAATTCTTTGTTTTATCTTGAAAAATCCTTCCTTCTTTGTTCAATTTTCTTTTCCCCTTTGTTAAATATATGGCTTGTGCAGTTTAATTTCTTAATTAAAATCCCTATTATACTTTTATTTACAACTTCAATTCAAAAAGATTATTTTTTGTAATAAAGCAACACTAAAAAGTATAATTCCAAATGCAAGGTACTGATACAAGTTAGATCTAATAACAAGCACAAATAAAGAAATATTATAATCCTACCTTAGTTTACCTCCATCTATATAGCAATATGAATTAAGCAGCCGAGCATCCATGTAACCAAACAGTAATTGACTAAAATATACATCAGAAGTATCAACTCAATTAAAATAAATAAATAAATAAATAAAAGGTAATACTGAGCTTTGCCAACTGTGGCTGGCAGACTAAATTTGCTGACTGTAACAACATAGAAAGTTTTCCTTCACCCAGTCACATGGCCTGCTATACAAGCATACACTGATAAAGATAAAACCTTAACCTATTAATTTCCTCTCTTTTTAACTTCAGTAATGGTTACACTGATAAGACTCAGGCAATATCTATAGCTCTAAAACAATAAATGCCATATTTACAACAAACAGATAATTGAGATGTACTTGTAGGCCATGTAAACTTGCTTTGGGAACTGGGTGTGGTTTACAGGCTGCCAGTTTGAGACCACTGAGCTACATGAACATATATAATATGTATAATAGGAAAAAAATTGCATATGTTAATGATTGAATATCCCTTGAAAAGAAAGTAGGATCACCCAAACATCACTAACGAATGCTGCAAGCCTGGAAAAAGGCTCTAAATGCTAGATATAAATATATATGAATTACTGCTACAGAAATGGACATATGATGAGAACTGAGTGAGGCTGAAAAAAGCATTATTACTGATATCCATTGATTTGATTATTCCCCATACAAGATTTCTTGCAAGTTCCAAGTAGCACATGCAACAGTCAGAGATGTTACAGTAATATAGAAAAGTGAGGGAGCTATTGAATCCTTACCAAGGAAAAAAAATTGACAGAAAAGGGACTGTTAATGCCTCTGATGCATGATTGAATCAATTCGCCAAGTTTTGTCAGAAACAGTAGTAACAGACTTCCAACTTTCAATTGGAAATGATGACAGCACTCAGACCATTCTTTAAGAGATACTTGCATATCAGTTCCTAGAGGAGCTGCAGCAAAAGGCTAAAAATCATTAAATTGAATGCTCATCATTGATTGTAGTGGTGCAAAAACTTCACTTATGAACTGTAAAACAAATGGAAGAGCATCATGTCAGGTGATAAATTACATTATATGTAGTGGCACTCTGAAAGGCATTTATGGAGCTGGAGAATGCTAGGCATACATTACTTAAATGCATTGCTCTCATTGTGATATCTGGCAGAGAAGGAATGTATGAGTCTGTTTTACTTGGCTTGGTCAGTCGATACCAGATGATCGGTGATTTTACTATGCCTTGAACTCTAATGCCAAAGTCTGTGAGGCAATACAGGATATCTCTGTGTTATTTATCCTATGATGACAATATGTAAATGGTCTTTATTATTTTCAACATGACAGTTCATTTATTCATACAGCAAAAGCCACAACAGAGCAGTCAGAGGAAATGGAGATCAATGAACTCAAGTCCTGATTTAAATCCATTTAAAATATCTTTGAGATTAATTACAATGCTAACTGTGAACCACAGCAATCTGTTTCAAAATTTTCCCAAGTTCTTTGTTATATTGCAAGAGGAATGGAGAAAGAGAAAAAAACCTTGCACATATCTACCACAACTCAGTGTAACGTCTTCTTCAATGGGCAGAGAGATTGTTCTAACGGCAAATTGAGCACCTGCGTTACATGGACACCATATCAACTCTAGTTAAGCAACTTCCTATGGATGTTCAGTTATTAATGGCAACACAGTATATGCTAACCTTTCATACAGTAGGAAATCAGAATGAAGAAAAAGATATCACATTTTAAGAAAATAAATTTGATCCAAAGATTTTATCAGCTTTTCAAGGTGAAACCAACATATATAATAAAAGCCGAAATTTGTTTATATATTTGTACTCTTAATACACAGACATGCTTGTTGAGAAAATCCCTAAATGATTAATTTATAATGCCATTACAGAGCACTCCTCTTCTGTATACCATGAATGTTAATTAGTTCATAATGTGGCTTCGATGAAGGAAGTACCATGGATGCCTTTCGGGCCCTCTGAAATAAATGATTTATTTTTGCATGCAGTTTTGTCTTCTTTCAACATTGGTATATTTTTGGTGACCTAAGGCAGAAAAAATGAAAGCTTTTATGCTACTGTCATTCAAAGTTTGTAAATAGTTTATGTTTCAATTTTGAAATATGGCGTTACAGCGATATTTCCTGCATAGTCAGCTTCAAAGTCATCCTTTGCATTTTGGGTTCGCTACAGTTTTGAATATGTGACTAAGAATATGATTAAATCCTTATCTGCTACAAGGTAAACTTTACTATTCTTTATTGTTAAGAAACGGACTTTGTATTGCAAATTGCTTCCAACTGATATTCTTAATGTACTTAAAATCAGAAGAGAAACTTAAATGAATTTGAAAGAAATAAGGGAAACTGATATAAAAATGGAAATAGCGAATGCTAAACAAAATACTCTTAGATCTCTTACAACACGATTAATTTCTAAAATTGGAGCTAAAATCTTAGGAAATGAAACAGAAGAAGAGCTGGAAGAATTTCAGAACAGATAAATTTAAATTTTAAACATTTAAAAGAAATAGATTCTGAAATTCAAATTACACATGTTAAAGAAACTGAAACCAAAACTATTAAATGTGATGAATATCAAAAATACTGATTAACTGAACATGTAAGTTGAAAGCTGCTATTAGTAAATGCAAACCAGATACTGAAAGAACACAGCAACAACCTAACAGTTTGTTAAAATTAGAAAAACAGTTTTTTAAATTACCCTTGTAAACAAAAAGATGATTTGATGGCGATCTTGCTCATTGACAATGATTCTACAACCAGTTTGAATCTTTGATAGTTGTAGTGCTATTTCTGATACCACTTGATGTTTTTTCGTATCATTGTAGCATATGATACCATTTTGTTGCTCCTGCTGATGCCAGTTTTTCCATTATTACATGCCATTATTTCCAAAGTTTTCTGTTTCGGAGGACAACTATAATGAGCAAAATATAACCAACCAAAATATAAACAGTTGTAGAATTTGAATCTGAGCTTGAAGTCACAATGGGTGTATGTTTTGTTGATAATATTCTAACATTGTGAACATCTCTCCATTTTAGCACTACACTACCGTTGTCCTCTTCTTGTGCAATCTTTCACCTCTCTTCAATGAGTATGGCATTACAACACTTTATTAAATAAATTTTTTGTTGTGCCATATAGCTCCAATGACATGCATCTTAAAATTTAAAAATCTGGCTGCTAATTCATAGCTCATGTAAAAATTGTCGACAAACAAAGTTCATCCTTCATTTAGTAATTTATCTGCAAGTTCAAGGCAAATGTCGTTGGCTACGCCAACTTCCTTTCTTCAACTAGTATTTCATCCAGAATATATTTTCACAGACCATTTGTATCTTTACAGGAGCAGAGTTTGAATAGTTTTATACAACACTTATGCGATTTCATTGGTATGTATTACCTGAATTCTGTAGTATTTTGTCCAGAATATATTTTCACTTACTACTGCTACCCTTTACAGGAGTAGAGTTGATTGAATAGTTTTATACAATACTTAAGCGATTTAGTAGGTATGTATTACCTGAATATTAGTCGTCATCTCCAAAGAACTGACAGTCAGATTTGGGTCCTGCGACAAACTCAAGTGAATCGCAATGGGCAACGAACATGTTAAAGAAATTATGCTGACAAACAAAAATTACAAAGCAGCAATAGAAAGCTTAAAAGAAAAATTTGGCAAAGAGACTTTAGTTACCAATTCTCATTTAAATAAACTGCTGAATATAACACCTGTTAGGAAATCAACAGACATCTCTCGCTTAGAGAACTGTTAGGTACTTATCAAATGGAAACTTGCAATTTAGAAGTATTAAGGATAAATTCAGAAACTTATGAATCTCTATTATATTCCATACTGATTAAATTAATACTGCAAGATATTATTCTAGAGATCACTAAATAATCAAATCAGACAAAGACTGGAAGGTTTCAAAAATAATTAATATTCTAAAAACTAGAAGTTGAAAGCAGGGAAAAGGCTTTATTTTTTATACAGAACAAGCATTCAAATGAACACACAACAAAATTTCAAATACCATCAGGAAAAACTAGTGACCCAAATGCAAGGCTTCAAAACTAAAATACTTTCATGAAAAGGATTCATAAAAACACACCTTTGGCGATGGCATCTAATACGGCAGAGTCTAATATGACACATGCAATTTCTGTTCTGCACCACATGATTTGTTTAAATGCAAAATGTCACCACAAATTAAATTAGAAATTTTAAAGAATACTAAATGCTGTTTCAGCTATTTCAAAATGGGTCAACAAACTTTCTTGTTTCAAATGTAAAAGTGAGTCATCATTGCTCCATTTGTCTGGGTAGTAACCAATATAACAATATTGCAAGAATTAATCAAATGAATAATACTGAGGATAAATATAAAGAATCACTGAACTTAAACTGCAATGATGAGGATATTCAAGTGTCAAATAATTCTAATTCTAAAATTTTCAGTTCAGTTTCAGAGTGTAGTGTAATGCAGGCATGAAGTGTTTAAAAAATGTTTATTTACAAATATGTACAGTTTCAGAATTTAATTCTAAAGTAATCAGGCTTTTAATGGGCAATGGAATGCAGCATTCCTTTTGTAGTGAGCACTTAGCGAATGCTCTTAAAACCTGTCCACTATGAACTCCTTTACACTTATTACTTTCAAATGCAACAAGCAACAGAAAAAGTATAACCAGTTGTAGAATTTGAAATCAAAGGGAGGAATAATAAACAGTATTCAATTAAAATCAAAACTCTTATTATTCCACACATTTCTGATACCATAATTTCCTCTCTAGGTGTACAAATCAGAGTTTATGGCTATTCATGAATTGCACCTTGCTAACTTATGTTAGGGAGATTGGAATATTGAAATCCTAATAGGATCCAATTTCTTTTGAAAATTCATTTCAGCTAAAAAATAAACGAATTTAAATAAAATCTGAAATTCAGATTTTAAATTACGTTCAAAGGGGCATTTATTTAAGTTTTGCATGTTACCTTTATTTAATAAATATCATGTTCTTCGCACTTAAACCACAAAATTCAGTTCAACAGCAATATCACAAAATAATTTTAAAATGAGTATATCTTTAGAATTTCTGACACACAGTTCCACGTGCTTTAGATAAAAAGGTTGCCCCCCCCCCCGTAGAGTGTTGCCATTGCTCGCTTTTAAATCATTTGAATTTGTTCATAAAAAATTCATGAAGTTTTACAAAATCTGAAATAGATAATAAAATAAATTCGAGCTTCCAGATGCATATATTCAGGTGGAAACATGCGTTACTCAAAATTAGAAAGCTTTAGGTACCGTTGTTATATCACATTTGGAGAAGCATAGATACATACATTTATGCAGATTCATAGGAGATACATACATTTATGCAGATTCTTCATTATTTAATTTCTTTAAATATAATACACGGCTGCAATATTTTGTGGCAACAGTTTGAAAAGTGATTCAGACTTTTAATATTTCCAACGCAAAACGAAAACAATAGTCCTTCAGGCACAAAGCCTGCTAA
>KK118485.1:749989-827653 GCA_000611955.2 Stegodyphus mimosarum
GATGCACCACGACACATCGAGAAGATATAAAGCAAATTGGACACAAATTGATATGCATACAGGTTTCGACGGAAAATGCAAAATTTTATATTTTGGCTGCCAATGAATGAATGGTTATTGCTACAGCGCATCTGATCTGCACAACTGGAAGGATATTTAAGAGGAGAAATTACGATTCCAGGTCATAAATGCTTCTCGAATTATATTCCGTGTACTCTGGTAGACAGTACACGGAATGAACTATGCCTCACATACAGGTGTGCAAACAATATGCAAAGATTTCAGAATTTGAGAGAGGTCATGTAGTTGGGCTCAAAGAAGCCAGTTGGTCTTATCGGCGAATAGCTCGACATTTGAGCAGGAGTGATGCAACTATTAGACGATGTTGGCAGGAATGGGTGAACCAAGGCCACACACAGTGTCAAGAATGAAGTGGTAGGCCCTAAAGAAATGACAGAATGTGAAGACCGAGCAATCGTCAGAGTGGCATTCACAGCCCCAGATACATCATTATCATCGATTGTACGTACAACTAGTGCTTCAGTGACCGCAAGGACCATTCATAGACGGCTCACAGAAAGGGGGCTGAGGTCACAGTGC
Source organism: Stegodyphus mimosarum (assembly GCA_000611955.2). Lineage (NCBI taxonomy): Eukaryota > Metazoa > Arthropoda > Arachnida > Araneae > Eresidae > Stegodyphus > Stegodyphus mimosarum. The sequence goes on from KK118485.1 coordinate 750,590, forward strand.
CCCTTGCGCCAACTACCATTGACCTCTGTACAACATCAAGCCTGTTTGCAGTTGTGTTGGGCTCATTCGCACTGGAATGTCACTGACTGGAGTAGAATAGTCTTCAGTGATGAGTCCCACTTTGAACTGAGCCCCGATGACCAGTGAATGTGAGTCTGGAGACGCATCAGATAGCGGTGTGATACCAACCTGACTGTCTTCCGGCAGACAGGCCAACAACCAGGAGTGATGATATGGGGTGCCATTTCATTTCATAGTAGGAACCCTTTGGTTGTCATCCGTCGCAACCTTACAGCACAGCGGTACGTCGACGGCGTTCTAAGGCCCGCTGTGTTGCCCTTCATGTCACGCCACAGTGGGCTTACATTTCAGCAAGATAATGCCTGCCCCCACACTGTACATGTTTCTACTGCTTGAGCTAGTGCTTGCCGAACATTACCTTGGTCAGCAAGGTCGCTGGATCTCTCTCCTATTGAGAACGTTTGGAACATTATGGGCAGGGCTCTCCAACCAGCTTGGGATGTTGACGATCTAACGCGCCAGTTGGACAGAATTTGGCACGATATCCCTCAGGAGGACATCTGCAACCTTTATCAATCGATGTCAAGTCGAATATCTGCTTGCATAGCAGCCAGAGGCGGGCAAACACGTTACTGTTTTTTTCACTTTGTGAAGCTCTATCACTTTAATAAGTCATCCAATTTTTCTCAAACTGTAATCATTTGTTTTTCTGTACATGTACATCACTTCTACTGATTTTTGTCCCATTCGGATAACTCCTTAATATTGATATATATATATACATATATTGTTTCATAAGAAACTAATTAGTAAAATTAAATAATTCTCTTGCGGCATTGCTGCAAGGAATGAAATTTGAATTTAACAATTACATTATAATTTCATTCATATACAGCTATTTAAAACTGTAAACAAATAAAATGAGTATAAATTTCTCATTTAAACTGTTCCTACTTTTGTGTAATTTTTTACCCTTGCCTATATGGAAGACGAAACACGAACTGAGTAATTGAAGAGATAGACGTGGAGGCAACTTTCCCTTGAAAAGACCTGTCTCCTGCCTGCTAAAAAATGATTCACTTAATGCAAATTAATTTAGTTTAAAAAAACCTTTTTTTTTTGTATTTTTAAGATAAAATTTTAGGATTATTATATATTTTTTCATATATTTAGATGCTTGCACTTAATTTACTCATGCTTTCTGAATTTGAATGATATTGCAAATTAGTTCACAGCAATAATTACTCATTTTATTTGTCTACAATTTAATTTAAAATTTTAAATAGCTTTATATGAATGAGATAATAATATATTGTAATAATAATATATTGTAATTCAAATTACATATATATCATGTATTTACAGAATTGAACAATCAAATTCTCTGTCTCCAACAAAACAAAAACAAAAATTCTAGGAAAGGCACAGGTGAAAAGACGCACTAAAGTTTCGACATTTAAATTCAACAAAAATAAGATATCATTGAAATTACACATTAATACTTAATGCTCTACTAAACAGATGTGCACGCTTAATGTGAAATCGTCAGGTCTGGCTTAATTTTACATTAACATTACTTAAATCTATAGTTCTTCCAGCATTTTATTTTACTTTGAGAAAATGATTAAAAGTTCCTACTTACTCTCATTTTAAACGCCACTTTCAAATGTTAACATACTTTTAATTACACATACAATCTTACAAAAAATTAGGTATTTTTGTTAACAGAAATAAAATTACTTAGTCAAAATCTTTTTTAATATACAGTGGCCCATTTGCAAGGATAAGATTATGCTACAAAATCAAGCACTGATTTGTAGTTTATATGTATGATATTTATTTAAAAGCTTGTATACTAAGGATATTACAATCCCAAGAGAAATAGTTTTTTTCCAAAAGACCCACAAAAGCATATTTACATCATTTTAAAAGTAGTGAAACAAGTTTCAAATGAAAAAAAAAAAAAAGCCTGATTCTAAACAATCATTCAATGACAGCTTTACTTTCTTTTGGATACTGAGTTTACCACATTTAATACATATTTTTTATTTGCATAACAGCTGCACTACTTACTGCATTATGCCCACCTCTCTTCTATAGATAAAAATATTCTACATGTAATTTATAATATGCTTAAAAAATTTAACACATGTACACAACATATGAGAAAATATCCGAGGCAGACAATTAAAAAAAATAATAGAGTGGAATTCATCTATTCTGCAACTTGTTATTGTTGCACCCCACTGCACAAGAAAATTTCAGTTTTATATGAACTTCTAATAAGAATATTAGTAAAAAAAGTGACATCTAAAATTTAAATAGAAAAAGGCCAGTAGACAAATCAAGTCACTATTTAATAGTTTAATTACCAAAATTTTTAATGTAATATTTAAAATAATCTCTCTCTTTTTTTCTGATTTCTTCCTACATTTTCTCTAATATGTATCACTCCTTTAAAAATATTTAACAGCTCTTAACAATATCGAACTTAACATTCTGAGTACAGTGAGAGGATCACCAAAATTTCACCCAGGACAGTAAAGTCCCACCTCACCAGCTATGCAACCCCGCTCCCATTCCGTGGATAACATCTCAAGGGCAGCCAAAGAGAGGATCTCTCACCTCTCTTCTCCTACCAGAAACCTCTCAAAAGAACTTTTAGCTCGCTGGTATTTTGAATGCTCCTTTGCTGCACAGACACTAATAAACATCCCTGCCTTTTCCAAGCTTTGAACCTCACCCATTGGTGTAGCAGTGAACGACACTAACCACTATACCAGCTGAACAGTATGTGGCTGATGCTAAAAGATGCATTTATGCCTAATCAACACTTCTTTCTTCTTGATGAAATATTCCTGACAAAACATTTTTGAAACAGATGTACATAACTAAAACACTACAACATAATATGCTTGATCTTTAACAATCACCTTTACTCTTTTCATACTTTTACACTATATTTTAAGAAAGAGAAGCACTAGACAGAAACTAGCAGCACACAGAAACTGAGAAATGCAGATTATAATATGGATGTCAATAAAGTCATATTTCAACTTTATTATTATTGATCGAGGTCTCAGTTTGTAAATTTTATTATTATTATTATTGACTGAAATATTTTTGCATTATGTAAGTATATGTATGATGAGCATGGTATAAGAATCATGTGACATGAATTAATTTTGAATCTATTCAGAAGGATTTATTATAAACATGCTACTATTTTTATGATAGGAAAAGGAAATAACCAAATTAAATAGAAGATATAACACAAATTTATACTGGAACCATTATAACACATAGCAAGATAATAAATACGTAAAATAAAACCCTTTAAAAAAATTACTTTTTTCAATTTAGTAACCTGCCCTTTAAATTCTAAAAACAGTAATATGTTAAAAATAAATCTTTCTAAACTGCATCATTTCAAAATTAACTACTGTCATATAATTCTGATATAATGCAGGTTACCCCATGTGCATAAGTAATAGCAAAACTCATATTAAAATATTTTATCCATTCAGAATTAATTCAAAACTAACTAAACCAATGGCTTTAAAGTTATACTACACATACTAGCCAATGAATTAGAAACCTTTGGGATTTTCATTTGAATGCATGCTAGGGATGAAGAATGCAAAAAAAAAAAAATTTTTATGACGTGGGTTACATATGGTTAGAACGTATCAGTATAAGTAAGGTGTTAGAGTGCTTTTAACAATGAATGAAGTAAAATGGGAAAAATGACTTATTGTTGATGCCCGTTTAGCAGGCGCTTTGATTTCAAAGACAGCAAATCTCACTCAAAAGCAGCCATATCAAAGGTTTTCAAAAGTTGGCATCAGAACCCACAGTCCTTCTCTAGAATATGTAACTGCAGTTCGAGCACAGTTTTCCAAGAGAGTGATCGGCAGCATCTCCGATGAATTGTACGGCAGAACAGGGACTCTACTATGCTTCAACATAGATCATCAACCAAGGCTCTACTATACAGATTTCAGCTCGAACCATGTGCAGAGAATTGCAGAGGATAAGAATGCATAGTCGGGTACCTGTGAAATAAACCACTCATTTCTCCCCAATATGCAAGAATTTATTTGCAGTGGTGTTAAAAAAGAAGAAACTAGACATTTGAGGATTAGAAAATGTAATGTGGTCAGATGAATCATGCTACACCTTATTTTGCACTGATGGAAGACGTTGAATTTGGCGAGAACCCCATGAAGCCATGAGTCCTTGCCTTATTTGCAATGTGCAAGGGTCTGGTGGGAGATCATGATATGAGGCCCGTTCTGCTTGCATGAAGATGGTGCCCTGGTGTTCCTCGAAGGTAAACAAACAGCCATGAGATACCTAGATATACTGACAGATGAAGTGCACCCTGCAATGTTGCATTTTTATCCTAATGGAGATGGATACTTTATGAACAATAATGCAACTATACATCACAGCAGATGTGTTCAAAATTGGTTCGCTGAACATCAGCCTGACTTCCAACACCTTCCCTGGCCACCACATATCCCAGATCTTAACCCCATAAAAAATGTATGGGATATGGTGGAAAGACTCGACAGCACTCTGCTCATTCATCCAATTTACAAGATCTAAAAAGCTGCATAGCCAATGCATAGTATTCTCTGGACATAAATGCACTCCAGAAGCATGTAGACTCGATGCCCAAACAAATCAGAGCAGTTATCCATGCCAACAAAAATTGTGGTCCAATAAAATATTGATCTTGGGTTTCTAATTCATTGCCTAGTGAGTGTGTATCCTTTTGCTGAGAAATTAACTAATTGCATTAGTCTTAAACTAATGTCAACAGCATAATTTTTGCTCTTCTCATGCTTGCTTCAGAACACATAACATCTTAGTCCTTTATCTTCATTATCAGTTGCAATAATATGAATACATGAATATATGCTTTCATTATAGAATATCAGACATGCTTCATGAACCAACTTAGCTACGTATGCTTTTAAGAATATTATGCTAAAACCAATGTGTATTAAGTGATGATGGCTGCATCTTCTTTAAAATCATCCAGCTATTATCATTATTATTGACAAGACTAGAAATTTCATTACATATATATGCATATGAAATAATTATCATATTATGCACAAGAAGATTGTACTTTCAAACAAACAATTTTAATATTGTACAAATACTATTTTTAACAATGAATTTAAGTTCAATTAATAGTGAAGTTTTTTTATACATTTAAAAGGTAAAATTAACTTGCAACAGCAAAGGTATAACAGTGTAGTTTAAATACATACTAGCAATACACATTCCTACAATATAAAATTATGGCTGCATAAAAGTAAATAATATAACTATAGATTTTTACATCTGCTGCTGAAGATGGAGTGTCATAGGATGCAGTTGCTAAGTGTGCTATGCTACTCAGTTGCTGCAGAAGATTCAAAGCCATCATACTTGTTGATTCAGGAGGTAACTGAGGCATCTAAATTTAGGAGAAACCAATCACTCAAAATGTTTAATACATAAAAATCATCAATCTTGAAAAATCATAAAATTTTTCAAGAATATATAAATTAAAAGACAATAGCCACATTCTATTTCATTGACTACAAAAAGAAAATGAAAACCAAATTGCACACTGAATCTATGCCACTAGCTCTTTAAAGTCATGCAAGTAATTTTGATAATGCATTACTTGTGGTCAATCCAAGAAGAGATAAAGTAACAATTATTTAACTTCGAGTATAGCCACAGAGTTAATCATATTTTAAGGAAAAAAATGAAATTTGGTAAAATTACTCAACAGAATAATTTAATTTGAAACACAGGAGCCATTATAACAAAATAATATATTCTATTTATTTAGTTACACTTAGTAAGACGAATGAATACAATCTTTCCAAATTTACCCAAATTCCGCTTAATTACAGGATATTTAAAAGTGAACATAAATGCATGAAGATACAGCCAGGAACTCTCAGATATAAGATAAGAAAAATGGATGTTAATATTCTGAATAACATTCATATTATTTAAATTACTCCCTTACCAGAAAGCATCAATAGTTAATAATAATAATAATAACAATAATAACACATAATTATAAATAAGCTGGATAATAAACTCACACAATTATAAATAAGAAATCCTCAGTTCAAATCCAGCTGTCAGCAAGAATTTTTACTGATGATTCTAAATCTTTTATTTTAATTTTTTTTATTTATTTAAAAAATTTTAATGAAAAATTATGTTAAAGAGATAACATGAAAAGAATAAAACAAATTTATTAAGAACTGATTAATTACCTACTGGCATTGAGCATAGTGAATAAATAATGGCTTGTTATAATTTAAATTTCTCTTCATAATATCAGCTTTAATCAATGCAATTATGTATATTTTATTTGAAAAAAAATAATTAAATTTCTTTTGTCTTAAGATAAAAAAAAGTACATTAAAAATTTTATATATATATATGAAAAAATGTAGTAACCTTTCATTTATTTTTCATTTGAAAAAAATTAAATTTCTTAAGGGATTAAATATAAAAAAGAATACATTCAACAATTTATAAAAATAGTAGTAATTTTTCATTTATTTTTTTCTAACTCATTATACTTTCAACAAATTTACTATACTAGCACTGGATATATTGAATAAATGATATTTATCATAATCTAAATTTTTACTCATAATGAGACTCTGAAATATAAAAATACGATGGAGGAAAATATCAGTATTACCATATAAGATAATACATAGGAGATATTTAGATTTTAGAAATATTAATTGAAATATGCAATAATGATAAATGTTTTTTCATAGTTTTCCATAGACCAAATATATATACTGGGTGATCTAGAATTTTTTTTATATTTTATTTTATTTATTTTTTTAAATGATATATGCAAATGATACACAAGAAAATACAAAATCACAAGAAAACTTCACTGAATTACACAAACATACATTTATTCTACAACCTTGTGGCATCTCTTCAGTAGAAGGAAAATTCCTTTTAAAAAAAAAGTTATTAGGTTTATTTGTACAGAAGTTCTTGAGGTATGGCTTGACAATCAATAAAGAAGTGATCTCCAGGTCATTCACAGAATTTTGAAGCAACCTGGAGAAATGAAAATCCAAGAGAGCACGATCTGATGAATATTGCGTGTGGGGGGGGGAAGGGATAACACAAAACATCCTAGTCACATTCAATATGTCTTTGTCTGATATTCACCAAAATGTTATGCTGAAATATAACATCTCGACAATCGGTCAGTTCTAGGTGCTTTGTTTCAATTTCTGTTTTCAGAACTGCCATTTGGAAACAGTATTTTTCTAAGTTTGTCTGATTTGGTAACACCAATTCATAGTGTACAATTCATTCTGTAGTCCCCACCATGCAAAAAGCATTGCTTTTGGGAATGCAGCCTCCTCTCAATGATACTAAAGCAGGTTCTTTTAGCCTACCCTGACTTTTTTCCTACTAACATTATTATTATTGCATCCACTAAAGAGCTGTTTTAAAAAAAGAGCTTTACCTTCCTGTTAATTCTTGAACTGCATAACATAGATTTTCAGTGGCAGCTTCTTTTAATTAGTTCTATTTACAAAAGACGGTGATCTAAAGTGCCCATCATCTTCAAGGCTGAAATTTCTATTCTTAATCTCCTCAAATCACCTTCGAAATCAGTCAGCAGAAATTGCTCTTCCTCCATATACAGCATAAATTTTACATGCAGTCTAACTACCTTTTTCTTTTTTAAAATAAAAGAGTAAATTGTGATGAAAATGAACTTTTCGATTCTCTATGAAACAAAAATCATACTGCAACACATGGCAGAATCACGCAACCTTAGCAGAAAGACTGCATTTAAGCACCTGCTTCAATCATGGTTATCCCTTTTTAACAGTAACAAAATAGAGGAAAATGTGCTTCAGCTTGAAAACTGCGTAACTTTTTAGATGACTCAGTATACAAATTAAAAGAAATCAGGATTTACTGCCACATTTTTAAATACTATAAAGATGTAGCAGTAAAATCCTGATAACAAAAACTGTTTTTCACGTTAAACAGATAATTAAAATTAATAATGATTTTCAATAAAAGGAAATATCTTTTACGCTATTTTAAAATTCCCTTTACTTTACCAAAATATTACATATAAGAAACTTACTTTTTCAAGAAGAACATGTTTAAATAAAGAAATACTAAGGGCATGCTGATCTTTTCCTTTAGCTTGATTTAAAAGCCAACCAAACAATTCATCTGCACACTCAGAATCAGTTGCTAAACACTGCCATAAAATATCAACTTGCTCATGATTCAAACCTAAGAAAAAATCAAGCAAAGATTTGATATTACACAAAAGTAATCTGTTGCACTCGAAATGAATATCCAAGTTAGTTATTGAGATACTAGAAAAAATAATCTATTAAAAGCACACTTACGAAAATTTTCAGGAGATCCAGCAGTAGAAAATACACACGTTAAAAAATGTAAGCGGACTTGAATTTCGTCTTTATGAGAATACCTTGAAATATATATAACAATCAGAATTTCTTACTGAAAACATTAAATCAAATAATTTTTTAATTATTATAAATATGGGAACCAAACTGAAAAATTAAATAATTGAAATTCAAAAAGCAAACTAATAATAAGACAATAATATTGGCATGAAACGAATTGAAAATGAATGATTGGCATGATTGGATTGAAATGAAGCATCCAGATGGTGTCTAAAAGGACATTCTAAGAGATAATTTTCAAGCAAACATGGTTCCGTTGACCCACATGGATTATACCAATGCCTCTCAAACGGATATACAAACAGTATGAGCAGATGTCACCATTTAAGAGAGAATATGCAATTGGACTAGCAGTGGTCAAATCATAGGATCACTAAACATTTGGATCTGAGCGATGCTGCCATTCAACATTTTTAGCAAAAGCAGGAATGGGTGAACCATGGGTGTAGAGAGTATCAAGAAGGTAGTGGTCAAACGAGAGCGATGACAGAACACAATGACGGAGTGATTGTCTGAACGTCACTCGCAGCCTGACGCATCCTTATCAACAATCCAATGTGTAACAAAAGTAGGACAAAAGTGACCGGAATGATATTTGATATGTAACTCAACAAATGGGAACTGAGGTCATGGAAGCCATTGTGACGACTGTTTCTCACTGTTGCACACTGCCAGGCATGTTTTGGAATAGTGCTGAGTGCATCTGATGCTTTGGAGTAGTGCCGAGTGCAGTCCTAGGATTTCATGGATTGGAGTAAAATTGTTTTCAGAGATGAGACCTCACTTCGAACTGAGCCCTGATGACTGGTGAAGACATGCTTGGAGACATCTAGGACAGTGATGGAATTCTCACATGACTGTTATCTGCCACACAGCCTGACAACCAGGAATCATGATATGGGGTGCCATTTCATTTGACAACTGTACCCCTTTGGTTGTCATCCAAGATATGCTCACAGCCCAGATGTACAAGGACGATGCCCTGTACAGTTTCTCTACCTTTCACTGACCCTTAGGCTTACTTTAAACAGGATACTGCCTGACTGCAAAAGGCATGCCTTCTTGCTTGTCTTCCTGCTTCTCCAACACTTTCCCGGCTGGTACAATTACCAGATCTCTCCTCAGCAGAGCACATTTGGGCTCTGATGAGCAGGCTTCTCTGAAAGTCCCTGGATGGTGCAAATCTAACTCATCAATTGGAACACATATGGCAAGCAATCTCGTAGAAGGACATCCAACTACTCTAGGAACGGCTTATATTGGCCAATTGGATAACAGCTTACATCAGGACCAGAGGTGGGCCAATGCATTACTGATTTCTTTTACTCTTCTAAGTGTATTTCTTGAATAAAACAATTTCTGTGATACTATTAGTGTTTTGTTATCAATACATGTTTATCACATCTATTGATTTTCCTCCCATTAAGATGATTTCTTCTTTTTTTATGTTACAGAGTGTATATAATTTTAGAATATACGTTAAATATTTACATTGATTACAAATTTATGTTATATCACATATAAAATATGTAGGCAAAACATTAATAATGCTATTTTAAAATAAATGCAAGATACAAGGTCTATCAAAAATGCACACCTTTGACGATCTGATAGTCTCTAATAAATGCAAGCATAAGAAGTGTAACAAAGATATATATAATATTAATTTTACTTACATGCTAAACTTATTATTTCGTATGCTTGATGTATAAGTAACAAGATTATTGAAAAAGTGCTTCATCATTTTATGTTCCTTTTCTGCCCATCTGAAATATATATATTTATATATATAACGCAAAGTATATTCACATATAGAACAAATAAAATATTTATTATACGACTACTTACATTGTTACTGAGTGTGTATCACTACTTCCTCTAAACTGTTGAAAGGATGCAAATAGCTTTGGCAATAAACGCATAGAAATTATAACAGACCTAAAATTACAAAACATAAAATGATTCTCTTTTAAAATAAATAAATAAATATTCTGTGTCACTTAAGTGTGTACAGTATCTACCAGATTGGTTACATAAAAACATCAAGAACATTTTTACAACAATTTACATATTTATTATCACAGCACAACACACTTCAATAAAGTAATGAATCCAAATTCAAATCTGGCAATGTTAAACAAAACATAGCAAAACTGTTTTTTATGACCTTAAAAACATTTGTAATTAAGAAGAAATGCTTCAAAGACTTCCATAAAATCATTTTTACTAAAAGGAAGACATCAAAACTACACCTGTTATTAGCTATATTTTGGAGGCAGCCTTCAATAAATTTCATCCTTATCATTTTATCTGTAGACCAGCAAACAAGACTGCAAAGAATTTTTTCAGCTTCTATTGCTAGTCCTTCACTCAACTGACCCTAAAAAGCAAGTGAAGGAACAAAAACAATGATAAATACAAAATCAAATATCTTACCTACTTGAACAATAAAGGAAAAAAGTTAATTATCTGCAAACAAATTTTTTAAAGAAAATCAATCATTTTAGAGGGGGAAATTATGTTTTTAAAATAGGGTAAAACAGAAAATACAATTCTGGGGAAAATTGAATATCATACCGAACCAATTACCTGATCTATGACAAACGCAAGATAGTATCAATTGCTAAAACTAAAACAGATTTTACACATAAATCAAAGCAACTGTCTAATCTAATATCAGAAAGAATAAAGAGGGAAGATAGAAAAGGAAATTTAACTATTGAAATAATAATAAAGAAAATTAACAAATAATTGCAATTTTGTCATTGACTGAAAATATGTTTTAAGTTTCATCAAGAAACTAAAGATTGAGTAGAAAAATTAAACAGCATATTATTATAAATTATAAAAATGTGAAAACTGAGATAAAAGAACAGAAAATTCATACTATTTTATCATCTTGTAATATATCCCACAATAAAGTCTGTCCTGGTTCACACACAGAGTCCAGTTCAAAGTGATTTATTGCTTGCCTCACCTCCCTTGGGGTGCGGCCTAGAAAGTGATGAGCATGTTTACTGCTGCCATGCAACTGAGGTGTATACATACATGCCATATTTGTGAGCCTCTGAGTCATAGGATGAGAATTCAGTTGAGCTTGTGCATGGGCAGCTAGCTGTGCAAGTTCATCTTCACATCCAGATTCTTCACCATCAAAATCAGCTAAATTCTTCTCCGATTTGTTACTGACATGAGAACTATTGCAACTTCCATCATCAGGACTTAAAATATCTTCTACTAATTCACTAAACAGAAGAAGAAATGAAGTATTTTATAAACAATAAAAATATGTAAAATATTGTTGAATACTTCCTAATTAAAACAGCTACTGTATGACATCTGTTGATGTTTAAAATCTGTATCTCACAGATTAAGCAAATTAAGTTTGGCTATTTTGTCAAACTTAATATAATTAGCCAGAAAGAGATACTGAAAACACAGGCAAATAATTCACTGAAAATTCCATTAGTCCTGAGGCAACAAAGACTTCTGTTGAAACTCTATTGGACTTGCTGATCAAAGAGGATTTGAATACAATGATAAAATAGCACTTTAAAACACAGGCAGTGAAATTTGACAAATATTTAAACGTTCTCAAAAACAAAGTAAAATTACCAATTTTATATTAAGAAATAAACATAACATGCATGAAAATTGATAGTTTGGATTATCCGTGTTTTTCAATTGTATGTGACCTGCTTCCCTAGCATTAGCCCAAATAATCGAGTATAGTCTAGTTATAAATATAAAAAGCAACAAGTGAAATTTTATCCAATGATCTAACAGGACACAGTTTGGAAACTGATGAAATTAATGTTATTGGAGCCTCTATTATTGATAAATGATTCAAATTAATTTTAATTTAAATGAGCTTTCATAGTAACCTTCCTTTTCACCTTCATCTACTGAAATGTATCTAAACATCTTTTAAACGTCCTCACATGGCTAATTATATGTACATAATTAGCTTATGAATATCAGTAAGAGATCTGTCAATAAAAATACTTTAATAATACCTATAATGAATATCAAAAATAAAGAACAAATATGCTAACTAGAACTCTGGCAACATCTTTCTCATATCAAATGCTACATAGACTACAGCATTAAATTAAAGTCACTGATCATGACTTTACATTATAAACTTAACTTGAGCTTTTGCCAAGAGCTGAAATCATTTCTATAGCACATATTTTCTAATGAATTGATCTCAAAATCTTTGTATATACAAGCTGTTGTGGCTAATCTTACTGCCTGACCAATTCAGAACAAGTTAAAGAATTTTATCATGGCAAGGAGTGAAAAAATGCATCTGTATTTGACCAGCCTTGTCCCAATTTGATGATGAATTCCTGGAAGACCGGTCTGAGGGTCACAACCCCTCTTCCAAGAAAACTCCAAACTGTTCCAAGAAATTCTTTTTCATTAGAAATCAACTCGCCACGTTTTTGAGTGTTCCTAGGCCATAAAAACATCCATGTCTTCACTGGGATTTAAGCCAATGATACAAAAACCGCAAGCAATAACTATTAAATGATCAGGATGGCTTAGGTCACATAAAGAGAATTGCAATTTACTGCTTTCAGCTGTTAGTCACTCAGATAGTAGAACAGTTACTGATGTTGACTGCCTTAATAACACATCGTTCAGTAAGTCCCGGGACTAGTCCACAGATGGCGTTTGTAATATCAACTTGATCTCTTTGTTTAAAAGAACTAACCTTCAAACGTCACGTATCTAAGTTTCATGGCAATCGGACTAGAAACAACGAAGCTACTGTGGTGAATGTGAAGTTACTTGAGCATTTGTAGACAAAATGGACAAAAACGAATTTCAAGTGTTGATCAAACATTGCTATTTAATGGGCAAAAGTACTGTGCAAGTTCAGCAATGGCATGAAAAATGTTATCCAGACTCTGTTCCATCAAAAACAACCATTTGCCAGTGGTATGCTGATTTCAAGCGCGGTCGCAAGGATACAAATGATGCGGCACGACCGGGTAAACCAAATAAAGCAGTCACTCCGGAAAATGTGAAACAAGTGTTGAAAATCGTGATGAATAACCGCAAAGTGAAAGTTCACGAGATTGCTGAGATGGTAAACATATCAATTGGAAGTGCGTATACGATTTTATATGAAAAGAGTGTTTTTCAAATGGGTGGCGCATGTGCTCACAATGGAACAAAAGCAATGACAAGTCGACGATTCACAGAGCTGTTTGTCCCTGTTTACAGGCAATAAACAGGATTTTTTGTGTTGGTATGTAACAATGGACAAAACATGGATTCACCATTTCACTCTGGAGTCGGAGCAGCAGTTAGCTGAGTGACGTGCAGCCGGTGAAAGCCGTCCAAAAACACAACAGTCAGCCGGCAAAGGCATGACGTCAGTGCTTTGTAATGCGCATGGTATAATTTATATCGATTACCTCAAAAAAGGAAAATCTATCAATAACGCCTATTACAGTGAATTATTGGCATGTTTGAAGGACGAAATCGGAAAAAAAAAAAAAAAAAAAACCACACATGAAGAAGAAAAATCTTTTTTCATCAAGACAATGCCCAGTGCCACAAGTCAATGCAAACACTGGATACATTGAACGAGCTGGGCTTCACTCTGCTTCTCCGCTCACCATGCTCTCCAAATCTAGCCCCCAGTGACTACTGACTGTTTTCTGATCTCAAAAAGATGCTCCAGGGAAAAAGATTTGGCTCGAATGAGGAAGTCATCGCTGCCACTGAAGCTTATTTTGTTGACAAAGACAAATCGTTTCACAAGCATGGTGTTGAAAAGTTAGAAAAGCATTGGAATGATTGTATAGCTCTTGAAGGTGATTATATGGATGAATAAACATGAATGTTGTTTAGTCCTGGGACTTATTGAACGATGTGTTAAATGGCTCTGGTTCAAACCCCAGACACAACATGGATATTTCGAAGTGTATACATTCTGTGCAGCAAGAAGGCACTCAAAATGCATAGCAAGCTGAAATCCTCTTGGTTAGAAATAGGAAAAGAGGGATGGGAGACCCTCAGACCACGGAAAACACCTCCAGGGTGTTTCCCTCAACATTGGGTTGGAAATGTACACTTAGTGTGGTAAGACATTACTATGACCTATGGTGAAATTCTCATGCCCTGCCCACTTTCAGTTGTTAATACTTAATCACTTCATCATTTTAATTATAATTGATTATTAACTGCAATATACATTGCTTATTTTCACGTAGGCTTTTCGCAGCTCAATGAATCAGCACTTATGTAAATTATTCAGACAGTATACTATGCCATACCAAACTTTGAGTACAGTACCTACCCCACCTACTAAAATCACTGGTTAATAAAATAAGGCACTTATAAACAAATTCCCAGAAACCAAAACATATATATACTAATGAATGAATAAACCCTCACTTATGAAAAAAAAATATAAAACTCACATAGTTCCTCCATTTAAAAGTGGACCATGACATTGAAACATTATTATTTAGGTATTTGGTTCTTTAATGGAATAAATAAAAGTAGATTTAACTTGTTGAAAAAATAGATTTTTTATCATTACATTGCACAATGACATAATGGTTCAGCAAGCCTATTTTATACATATACTGGTTAATTGCATATGTACAATAAAATAAATAGATTTACTGTATAAATATATAATTATATCAAGTACTAAAATTATTAGCTTCTAAAGTATTAAAAATGCAAAAGAAAAAATTGTGAACCAAGTCATAATTTTAGTATTTAAAATAATTTAATTACAATACAATTGTGCTGCTGAAGTGCAATATGTATACATATATACAAACACCTTTATTTAATAAAATTGATAATACAGATCAATTGAATTTTAACATTACTATAACATTAAAGGTCAAATTTACAAACAGATGGATTACAGCCAGGATTGGATAAATAAAATAAATTATAATGTAATTGTTGTAAATATTACATAAATATTTTATTCCTTCACATTGCATTTTTTTAAAATTTTCTATATTGTTGTAATTTTTTGTATTTAAATGTTTATTTGTTGCACAGAATTACAGATCTTTTTAATTCTGAGTGCAGTAGTTTTGGAACTGTAAAAATAGCTCAATTAAAACTGGAATGCAATTTTGTACCTAAGGGGTCTTTGTAACAATTTTTGTCACCAAATTGGCGGCATTTGGCAATTTCTTGCCAACTTGGTGAATTTCTGTAAGATTTGCAAGAACACATTTTTCAAGTCTTACCACCAATTTACTCTTCTAGAAGCTTCCAGAGCCCCTGTTGCAGAGTATAAATACAGATTGGAGAGCTGGGAAGCTCAGTTGTGAAACAGTTGCAAATTGGCAGTGAGACTTAATGGTTAGGTGAACTATGACTTAGGGTTTACCCTAAAGTTAAGGAGAAATAGCTGATGAGTTATTTCCAGCCATTATTGTGCTGTGTGTACTATTTATTTTGCTTAGTTTTCATAATAAATTATTTATTTTTTCCTGCTTATTTGGACTTATTATTCAAAGGAAATCAATGATCCAGTAGTTTGTAACAATATTCATATGGCACGGTGACTTTAAAAGCCTCTGTGCAGTAAACTGTTCATCACCAATTCATGGCAGAGTATAAATTCAAAACTTAGGGACAGAAAAAGAAAAGTCTCTTTAGTTTAGTTTTTAGGAAAGTTTAACCACAAAATGAGGGGGACTGCCAGTTTATTGATTTATTATAGAATCCATTATTAGTGTAAATTCCCCCAATGGCTAAATACTAGCTTAAATCCCAAACAGCTAAGCAAGCTGGATGCATTTCATAGTTTTCCAAATGCACAATATTCAACCAGTTTTCCTTACACAGTCTCCAATAAAGTCATCTATTCCCTTAAAATAGCCATTGAATATTTTGTTTTAATTACACGAATAACCAAAAGTAGAGTATTACTTAATATCCAAACTAATTTTTCTCAAATTTTAGCAGTTAAATTTTCCAAGATACCTTTACATTTAAAACACAAGGAATATTCAGTGTGTAACCACTGAGCAAAGAATGTAGTTAAACATTTGTTAATCTGAATCTCAAAAAGAAATTACATATTAGTTATCTAGATAAACAGAAATGGGCAGTTCCTTTTATGTAGACATGTTTATAATGAGACTTTAATAAAAATATTAACTGAAGAAGGAGATGGAATTAAAGTCAACAGACAGCTTAATCACCTGAGCTAGAGGATTCATTACATGAGCTTTTATCATGTGTAACATAAATAGAAGATATAAATGTCCTCCACGAAAGTATTCCTCCCCTTAGACTGACAGCCCTCATATGCTTTGCTTAATCGATTAACTTATCAAGTTAAAAGCACAATTTAATTTATATTTAGTATAAGCTACAATATAGGATAAATAACTAAGGATAGAGTCATTACAATGCAAAATTATAAGAGGGCATATCCTCCACCCCTGCTGCTAAAAGTGATAAGTATGGATGCATTTTTATTTATACAATAAAATCTAACAGAAGTTCTAGGCCAATTAAAACCAATCTTCATAAGCATATATTCTAATAAAGTAACCACAGTTCTTCACCTTCTAAATATATTACCAAATAACATATGGAATGCACACAAAAAATGAAGTGGAATACATATTAATGTTTTTTAATATACTGTTACAAATTTTTTATATACGTAAATGATTTTAGGGAAATTATAGGTACAACTGTAATATCTGTTCCGCAGTGTAACACGCAATATCTTGAAAATGTGAAGCTCAGCCAGAAAAATAAGGTTACAAGGGCAGGTCATTTAAAACTAATCTAAAAAGCTATCTCATGAAATTGACAAAATACTGGGGACGGTTTTAGTTACTAATTTTGTTGCCACATTTGGTGACCATTTGGCAACACCTGAGCCCGATCCTTGCATAACTGGAACTGTATCCAGCACTGCACAACTATAACTGTGGACGCCTTCAGCAATTTCGAGAAATCGAAGGCACAGGAAATTTTTCAGCAACTTAGGGAAAACTACATAAGACGAAAGAGAGCCACACTTCTCAGTTTTTAGGTCAGAGTTGACTTCGAAGTATTGAGAGATATCTGTACAAGCTTCGCTTTTTAGATATGCTTCGCAATACATTGTGTTGTGTCTTAAGGTTCTCGGCAGTAACTGCTAATTGTGTTCTGTCCTACTGAGAACAGCTGTACAAGTATTTCTGTAGAAAGTTTCAAAACAATATAGTGTTTCCTTTGGGAAAATAAATTTGATCAAGCTATCACTGGTACTGGGTGCATTAAATCCATTACAAACCTGTAGCATGCAACAATATATTGAAATAAAAAACACAATAAGATCATGAAAAATAAACATTTTTTATGCTTATTTTTTATTCTAATAAAAAGAACGAGATAGTTAAAATACTTTAAAATTCATAGCTAAAAGCTAAGCAAATAGCATTCCTACTAATTATAAAAAAAAAGTGGGAGAAGATATCATACTTCTGCAGTGAAATTTTACTAGAACTGATATGGATCAGTTTATTTATTTATTTATTTTACTCTAAAATATTATATACATTCCAAAGCATCAATGACTTTCAAGGCAATTTTTCTGTAAAAAATAGCAAATGTTTTGAAGCAAAATATCCAGAAAAGTAAGAATTTATTTTTAAGTACAGTCTAAAATGAATATAGCAAATAAAATAAATAATCTTATGAATTTCACAGGCAATACATACTAGCGTCCAAATTTACAAAATCCATAAACTTACTGATTTATTAAACAATTTTGAATAAAATTGATTTGATATAATAAATTGTAACACATGAACTGAAAAATCAAATAAAAATGCATGGCAATATAAAATTATATTATGAAACAAAAATTACAAAAAACAATAAAGAGCATGTGAGAAACTAAACATCAGAAACAAATGTAGATTTCATATACTAATTAGGAATTCACAAAACACAATAAAACTTATGATTTCAATAAGGTGCCAGGTTACTTCTATGTTATAGTGGCCATGAAAGAAAATCATTACCTCTGCAATTAAATGTTAAGGACGATTGATTGCTAGCTGAAAATCATCTCTATTAAACACCTTCCACAGACATTTTGCATATAACAGACAAAGTGCAATATGACAAAATAAAACGGAATGAGGTACCGCTTGACAACAACTTGAGACATACCTAACATAATTTATGTGGAGCAATATATAGAAAATAAAAACTATTTTAAGCTATATTAATAGCAACTGCATGTATATAGTTACAAGAAAATAAATGGGTATTTACATATTATCCCATCAACCATGAAAGTTGGAGAAAATCCTGTTAAAGTTGCACCAATCCACATTGCAGAATTCTGACGGAAATGATGTCTATTTAAAAAATCTGATGTGCACACCACATGACTTCCTTTTATGGAATATTAAATTATACACATTTTCCATTTCATTTAAGCTTATTGGATTGAATTAAATCTACTTCGTCGACAGCACAAGCCACAATAGAATAAATGCACTCTAAAATTCACTATATTTGATTACCATAGAGACACTCTGGCGCTAGGTTCATTTAACAGTGTTACATCTCATCTATTTTATAACTCAGAATGCACAAAAATTATGTATATCATCTGAAGAATTATCTAATTGTTGCTACATGTTCTATACAAATACTATGATAAATCTAAAACAATGTATAAAAAAAATTAAAAAAAAAAAAAAAGAGAGAGAGAGAGAGAAAGAAAGAAAGACAGAAACAGTTTTTCACAGATGATTCAGTATTTCTCATTTAATTAATTCCCTTTGTGACAAGGAAAAAATACATAAAAACTCAAAATATCTATATTAAAAATTACGAAGTAAATCTTAAACACTTATTTCCCCGAATAAATTCCAGAACGGATTAAGCATGATTTAATTTGCAATAATAAAAGAAGGCGTTATCTTTGTTGTTGCGATGCTTATTTTCCACTATACTCCTAAGTTTCAAATATAAACAAATATGGCTGTCATATGAAAAATGATTAGGCTTAGCTGCACTTAAACAACTTTTAAATTGTTGATAACTCTACAAATCTTGCATGCAGATTTACTAAAGGCATAAAAACCTTAAACAGAACATGAGAAAAATATAATTCAATCATTTTTAAAGCAAAAAATGCATATTTTACCAACATAAAAGACTAAAAAAACTGAGCTCACTGAGCCGAGTAACAGAGTGGATATGCATATACATAAATTTGTATAATTTTGGTGCGGCCGATTGCAACCAAAATAGGAGATGCACATCTACATGTTATAGCAGTCCTATATACAAAATTTCAACGTTCTGAGGCTACTCCTTTTTGAGCTATGCGAAGTATGTACATACGCACAGACGCCTCAAAAAAATCTCTTCAGAATCCATTTTAAATCAGTTTTATAATTCTGGGGAGGAGGAAGAGTCTTTTATTCTGTCCTTACGTTCAGATACCATGGAAAGACATCGTTAAATTGCATTCGATAGCGGTCAAAATGAATATTTTCTTTGAAATGTGACAACCGAAATTTTTCGCGATTACAAAACTGTTCATTTTTACTTCGTACAAGGAAGTAAAAATGAGCGTTTCATTTTTAGTTTCATAAAAAGGACTTTTGTTGATTTCTATTATTGTCTTAGGGCCAATTAAGGTTACATCAAGTGAAAGTTAGGGCCTCTGATTTTAATGAAAGCTCTATTTAGAATGCAATGAGTAAAATTTTCTCGTAGGTATCGATTCCTATGTATTACTGTTTTGTAGGCCATATTCAGCTGCCAGTACTTTGTCAATTGAATATGTGGAATTAAATTCTTGGACCTACAAAGGTCTGTAGAACACAGTTCATGTTTCCATAGATAAAGCAATCCTATACAGAATCATGGCTCTGTAGTTAATGCAATCTAACATTACCTAGAGATCATGCCATACTGTATGGTAATGTTTCTAAAATTTCTAAATAAGATGTCAGAGCTGACAGCCATACAATTGTAAAAATAAAAATAAAAATCACTGTATTAATGATAAAATGCAAAATATTTTTTTTTAACTCCATGAGGAATAAATGTGCAGAATTCAGAAGGGAAAAAAAATCTTACCCAGGAACAGGAACATGACGTTGGGGTCTTAAATTTGCTAGATATTGCCTACATTCATACATATCATTTTCTAAGCTCTCACTGAAACCAGACAAATTTTCATCTCTTTCTAAAACAGCTTTTACAAGTTCAGGTAGAATTTGAGGAGCAGCAGGCCTATGTAAGTGTTTTTTGTCAGCATTTTGAGATAGGTCAGAATGTTTATGATCACCAGAATTGTTCACAAACTTTTTGCAATCATTATCACTATCTTTTACTGGAGTTACACACCTCACAGGCGATGAATCATGCAACGCGGAATTAGGATTACAATTTTCAACACTTTCCTCAGAAAGTTCAGCCTTTATTACAGGATTAGAATGTCTCTTTTTAACACATCGAGCTTGTTTTTTACTAGCCACATATCTAGCACGTTTTCGCCTGATCATTTTGCGACTCCACATATTGCACGGTTTATTACACTCCCTACTAGAATCTTCAGAGTTTTCCATTAACTGAGTTTTAGGAATAGGCACATCTAAGAGTGGTTCTTCTGAGCAATCAGCAGCATCAGTATCACTCTGAAGGCTATCATCAGTCACACTGCTTAGTTCACTCTCTTCACCACTAGAACTATTTTCAACAAATTGAGGTTTATTTTCTACAAAAGCAGTTTGTCTAACATGTCCTGAACATGCATGTCGCCATTTTCTACCATTCTGATGTCTTTGAGATGTGTTACGCTTTCGCTGAGTTTGTTTTAATATGCGCTTATGTTGTTCAACATCACATGGGCTGCTTGAAGGACTACCACCAGTATGTTCACTTCCTTCTATGCTACTTCTTGGACGATCACTTATTTGAGAGCTATCCAACTATGAAAATACATTAAAATTGATAAAAGCATTTAAAAGAGAATGCAGATTTAAAACACACTAAATATTTTAACCAATACATATTAATTGAAACACTACTTTTACTTTCAAAAAGTACGAAATATTAAAGCAAAGATAATTAAAAATTTCCACATTAAAATATTTACAAAAAGTATCAACAATCAAATAGAATTGGAATGCATTTAAACATACATAATTTTAGATACGGAGAAAGAATTTAAGTACTTCCTTTTCAAGTAATTTAAGTACACAATTTTGTTTAAATCCAACATCTTCTAAAAAGCATTCTCATTAAACACATTATCCACCAGAATATGACTACTCCCTGCAGTATTACACTTTCTCATAGCTTTAAAAAAATACAAATTGCATTTATTGCTAAATGGCAAGTAAGAATATCTGTTTATCATCAGCATAAATAAATGTTGTTAAAAATTATCATACATGTTGTAACCTATACGTTTACTTATTTAAAAAAATTAATGTCAAATTACTATTTAAAATATAATACATACAAATATGAGTAAAATAAGTGAAAAATAATAATTTAAAAACATCAATTTTTTAATAAACTAAATATAACTGACAAAAATACAGGATGCCCAAGAAAAACTTATTACTGATATTCATAGCACGAAAACAAACAATGTACTAAAATTTAATTTACGTTAAAGAAATTAGTTTTTTATTACTAAAATTCATAATACAAAAACGAAAGCAGTACATTTAATAAACTGTGACATGGAGAATAAACAAACATTTGTAATTCTCATGCAGTGGGGTTACCGATTTCTTTGGACTTCTAAAAGTCTGTCTGACCAATACGCAACAGCAACTTTTCCAAGCACTGAACATTTTTGCATCTAAACACAAATCGCAAACACTTCTACATTTCATGATGTGAATCTCCTCTCCCTCTGCCCCCCAAATTACCACTGATTTTGTTTTGGCTAACCAAAATAAACAAATATGCTGCTGTACTGTTTGCAGTTCGAATTTAAGAAGCTGCTAGTGATGCTTATAGAGAATTATTACAAATACCTGTATTAACAAAATATTGAATTTTTTTTTTCTTTTCCTGCATACTATATTTCATTTTATTTGTACATTATGCATTTCTGCAACAATACTGCATTTTTATAAGGACCATGCTTCACTGACATGGAACTTCACTCCCATGTCTTACTAAAAAGAAGAAACTAATTATTTTAAAATACACTATCATCTATCAGCATGATATGTAAAACATTTAATACTTCCAGTCAGAAGCAAATAATTAAATTAAAAAGTGCACATCCAGTAACAAAATCGCAACCAATTCAAGTAAAATCAAAATTTTTCTTAATATGAATATGACATCTATTCCCCTCAGTCTTTGAATTTAGAGTACTCCTTGAATATAATATTTTAAACCTCTCTAGAGACATGAAGTACAATATCATCGTTTATTTATATTTTAAGAAATACAAGTCAGCTTCAAGCATGGTTGCTATGACAGATCAGGAGCAGATTTATAAAATCATCAAGAGCAAGTTTATGAAATGAGGAGTTCATCTTTTTGGGCCTTTCTTTTAAAAGACATCGGACACATTTACATTTTTAAAAAAAAATTATTGGGGACCTTTTGGAATGGAAGGCATTTTGCAAGTGCAACTTGCATGATGCCATAAATCTTTCTTTGTTTACTGTACTTTATATAAATATGAAATATAAATATTAAATTACCTTAATTGTAAAAAACCTTAAATAATGAATTATACCATATTCTTATTACTTACCTCACTAGCTGTATGAACATGTCTAACATCACTGCGCTCATCCTCACTATTACTTGCTTCAATACTAACACTTCTCTCACTGCTGCTAGGTTCTCGCTTCCTCATTAAACCAGATATTTCATTACCACTAACACCTATTAATAAAGCAAATGTAAAAAGTAATCTAAATATATTCCTTTGCTAAATCCATATTTTATTACATTTAGAAACTAAATTTAACTATTCTAATGCTCACAGACAAAGATGATAAAAAATACTTATATTAAAACTATATCAGCCAAAGAATTAAACTTCGGGAAAAGTTCATTTATTTTACATCATTACAGAGTGAAGTATGCTATATTTAAACAGTTTAATGAAATCAGAATCCTATCACATTGAAAACAAACTGTTTACAGATTTTTAAAAAAAGTACTTATTAAAATATTTTAAATATATTTACTAATTTGTTAGTGATGACTGAAATCCTAGGAAAGCCAATATTGTTTTGCATTAGTAAATCACTGTTTCATTTAAAACTTTATAAAGGGAAACATTCCATATATTTAATACTTTATATTTTATACTTATAGGACATTCACAGCTAAACAGCTTTGAAAAGGTAAAATCTGGAATCAAGGCTCATAAAAATATTTTAATCCTCTAAGTGACCTTGAGATGTAGTTTTGTGTTTCACGGGGAATCTGGCACTTGTTGATTTTTCTTCTATTGGATATGATGAACTAAGCTTGAATATCCTTAAATACTTTTAGCTCTTATTGTGAATAATTAAATTGATTTTATATATTTATATATTAAAATTTTGAACGAACAGATCACTCTTTATTTATTTAGATAATAAGAATATACAAGATAATAAGAATATACATAACATATAAGAAACGTAAATTGCCTGCCATAATTTTTCACACTGTACAACCAATGTTTATCCATTTTTACTTTAAGATGCACTTTTTTTGATGCCAAGATCCCTTCCCTTTGATAATACTTTACTGCATGTTGCACCCTTGAAGACAAGTCCTAAATTTTTGTACTTTCCTTTAGAATTCCACAGGAACAATTGGTGCAACTTCAATAAGATTTTTGCCAACTGTGAAAGTTGGTAAGATAATACATAAATACCAGAATTTCTAGTTCCAAAATTCTCATTACCCAACTGACTTTTTACAAGCATATTTTATTAATTCTCCTCTACACCCACAGAGACATATTCATTTAAACATATTATAAAAATAATGCACTAGTATTTTTTAATGGCATGAAAATATTGAAATTTTTGTATTTAATTAAAATTTAAGCTGACATGTTTATATAGTTTTTATAGTAATTATATTTAAATACATCTCTAAGTAGAATGTAAACTCTGATGCTAGTACACAAATTTAAACATTTTAAAAACACAATCTTTTCAAGCAATTTATTTAAAAAGCTTTTTTTTCCTACACAATATCTCATTAAAAAAAATTAAGATTAATCAATAGTGATAAATTTTAAAAATAGATATTAAACTTACCCATGTGTAAAGCTCCTTTCATTAACACAGAAAATGGACTATGTGCATTTGAATGATCACCCATTTCAGAAACCATCATGCCAGATGTAGCGTTTCCATTTGACCATATAAATTTGATTAACGCAGATGCTAGAAGTAATGTCTAAAAACAGGGGGGATGTGCAGATGCAATTATAACTCATAAATGTAAAAGCAGACATACTATTTTAAATCAAAATTATTCAAGAAGATAATATATTATGAAACATTAATAGCATTTTATCAACATTTCTCTACTCTAGCAGACTTTTATAAAATATTTTGCAATTCATATTGTTGTTTAATATTGCTATAATAGGTATAAACCTGGAAAAACATACAAAAA
Organism: Stegodyphus mimosarum; assembly: GCA_000611955.2. Classification (NCBI taxonomy): domain Eukaryota; kingdom Metazoa; phylum Arthropoda; class Arachnida; order Araneae; family Eresidae; genus Stegodyphus; species Stegodyphus mimosarum. Next base: position 775,771 of record KK118485.1, read on the forward strand.
TGAAGACAACAAAGTTTTAAATAAAGCAAACATATACCTAAATTGGTATTTGTTTTCAATAGATGATACAAACACAGAAAAAACACATTTCCTTATTATTACAGATATTGCAACACATATACACGACAGATATTACAACACATATATATGCATACATTAAAAGATCATGAAGTTTCCCCACATTTTAAAAGAAAAGATGACACAAGTTAGTCACAGTCAGCTGTTTCCTGGAATTCGAAGCTATTAATTTATAATCAACATAAACCTAAGACAGAATTTTTCCTAATTTTAAAGTATAGATGCATCCTTTATATGTATTACAGTAAATTGAATGATAACATAAAATGAGAAAACAGTGGCCTTCAAAATAGCATTGGTATTTAACTACTTATATATATACAAACAAAAACATATAAATATATATTTTCACAGCATTTTAATTACGAAAAAAAAATTATAAACTGTCCACACTGCTTTTAATGCAAAAGTTCATTTACAAACTGTTCATAACATTTCTGGAAATCATATGACCAATTCTGTACTGCTAATCTTAATACTTGGAAGGCATCCATCATTAAAAGAAAATATGCCAAGTTAAAATCTAAAATTAGACCCCCCAATAAAAAGCAACCTTAGCAGATGTTTTCATGCATTCTTTTCTTTTCCCCATGAGCTAGGGAAAATTTCTGCAGACAATTCCCCCCCCCCTTCTGAAAAAGAGAAACCTATATCTGAGTACTCTCAAAATTGACAGAATTATTCAAATTTATGCCAGACTAAAATTGTTTTATTTGCTTAATTTTAAATAGTTGATTAAAAATGAAAAAGATTGTTTGGTGACTTGGGGATATTCTTCTGTCACTTAAAAATTTTTATAATCGGTTTTGGCCTTATTTGGTGAATTTACTTCAGCTTAAAAATTTATTCTTTAATGTTTTGATCATATTAACTAAATTGCTGATCAGGAATTTCTTTGTTATAGCGGCTCCTGAGACTGAATCGCCAATCAACTGAGATATCTCGCCAAAATCTGGCTGCATGAAAAAAATTGCAAAAAGAAGGGGGAAGGGCCTCCAGGTTGGAAACAGATTCAGCTGTTACAGAATATTGTTTGTTACTGCTATTAGATTTACCTATTGTGGTCAGAGGAGCTGACGTCCATGAAATGGTGTAACAAACAGCTTTATATGTGTGAAAGTGCTCGAGTTAACTGGAATAATTACATATGCTAGCATAATAATAAGGATAATGATAAGGATTTTTAAAAATATTCTTAGGAAATAAAGTGTGAACATTATTGTTATTATTATATATTGTGCTGTTTACTTCTACATTTGTGCTTCATAACCTTGGCAAAATTATAGCTGAGATCTTGGCACAAATATAAAATTGCCAAATATAGTTGGGAGCTGCTATAACAAAGAAGTACTGGTAATCACAATAAAGGAAGTATTTTGTATGTTTTCATATACAGATGAGTGGGATTTTGGCAAATTGGGTAACAATATCCAAGTGATAACATTAACGTGCCCATTGTATGTGATTTATGCAGCATTCCAAATAATACTTCAAATGGTCAGCAGTATTGTGAAACTTTAACAATGCTCAGAAAGAAAATCAAACTGAAACATCGAGGTAAACTTTCTCTATGTGTCATCCTGTTGCACAACAACATTACAGCACACACAGCCAAGGTAACAAAGGAACTCCCGCAGAAGTTCAAATGGAAAGTTCTGACACACTCAGCCTATAGTCCAGATCTGTTCCCATATGACTTTCACACCTTCAATGAGCTCAAAATGCATTGCAGGGACAATAGTTTCAAATGGACAATCAAGTCAAGGAGTACATGCACAACTGGTTCACACAGTACCAAAAGGTTTTTACAAGCATAGCATTCTGCAACTAGACTCACAATGGGATAAATGCCAAAACAACTGTGGACAATACTTTTGAGCTTCATTAAACCTAATTGTATGAAATATCCTCTGCTACATTATTTATTGACTGTAACAAATATTTATGTTAAACAGATGTAACATTCTTCTACTCACAAATTGGAGCATTACAAACCAAACTACAAAATTATTAAGCAGAAATGGAGGAAAATATATTATTCAGAATGAAAAGCACATAATTAATAATTATTCATCCATTTGATACTAAGTTTCCCCCCGCATATATTGCCTTTTAAATAATATTCACATAAAACAGAATTTCAACAATATATAGCAAAACAAAATCTTTTTCATACCTGTTCAGTCTGTTCTTTTGTTTCAACATTGCACAATAATTTATACAGATGAAGAACAGGTGCTACTTCTAAATTCTTTATTAGAGGTGGCAATAAATCTAAAACTTGCCGACTACAGTGTTTTAACTGAGCGGCAGACCATACAGCATCAATATGGTCATTTGTTATCCGACCTTCCATTGCAAGGAAGTTTAAAATAATATGACTCTGCTTAATTAGCTAGAATAAAAACAAAACAAAATAACATTTTAATTTGAACAATAACTTAAATATATGGTAAATAATAAATTATTTAAAAAAATGACAAGCTTATGATTAATGTTTGACGGAAAATTACATTGCTCAGTGTTCTGATTATTCATCCAACACTCTATACAAAACAGATAATAAAATAATTTTACACACAGTTTTGTACTGTTAGCAATTCATACTTTAATTTTAGGATTAAATTATAAAAGAATTTAAAAAGCTTTTCCCCCTTCCCTTATGCATCAATTCTTTTTACATTGCTTAAAAATTTATTTTGAATGCAAGTACCTTTTCAAATTAACTAAAAAACTCATAACAAAGTTTAGAATATAATTTACAATACAGCCATGGAAAAAAATGCTGTTAATAGAGTCACATATATGATCACACTGAAAGAATGTCATTTCAAAGGAAACACAGATCTGATTTGTTGGCTATGTAATTGTCACCATTTCAGAAAATTGAGTATTAATGTTATTTCATTTACAGTAGACTCCTGATTATCCGCGCCTGCAGCACAAAGTTTTTTTTTTTTTTTAACAAGTGTAAAGCAAATCAAGTAAAAATGCTCACAAAATTGAGTGAAACGTTAAATTTGCTAACATCGTGCTTATTTATGACAAAAATATCCCAGGCCTTCTTGAAACCTTCCCCTCTGACGAGTAAGTGATTTCTTACTCACCCTTGCAGTGCCCGCTCCACTGCCCTCTCTCGTCTTAATCTTGCTGACACGTTCACTTCCTCCCACTCGCCATTCTTAGTTTAAGACTGATAGTGTTTGCAAACCGGGTTGAGTTACATAATTTCTTATCTTTTATTGTGTTCAGTGCTTGTGCTTTTTGGTTTTGTGTTTTTCATTACCGATTTAAAATGTAAGGAAAACGAAAGAAGGTTGTGTTGACGATTACACGAAAACTAGAATTAATTTCCAAATTAGCAAACAGCGCTACAAGGCAGCAGATGGAATTGGATTATGGAATCGTGAAAACAGCAGTGCGTGACATTCTAAAACAAAAAGACAAACTGGTGAACTTTGCATCAATGTCAAAAAACTATGAAGGGTTACCTTTGATAAGTTAGATACGGCATTGACAGAGTGGTTAGCTCAAGTTCGAAAAGAGGGTACTCCTGTAAATGGTCCTATCATTGCGGCGAAGGCAAAAACCGTTTTTGAGTTGTTAGGCCTAAAAGGAAATTTTGATGCGTCTTCTCGCTGGTTGACTCGTTTTAAGCAGCGACATGGAGTTTGAGAAATTGGACTTCATGGTGAGAAACTTAGTGGTGACCAACAAGCAGCCGACGATTTCTAACATGAATTTGAAGAATTTGTTTTAAAAGAAGAGCTATCTTTTGAACAAATTTACAATGCTGACGAATCAGGACTTTTTTTGGAAATGTCTGCCCACTCGCACTTTAGCATTTTAAAGTAAAGTGGCAGGTCATAAAAGCAGCAAGGAAAAGATCACTATTATGTCTTGCATTAACGCTACTGGTGGAAATAAACTTAGACTTGTTGTCATTGGAAAGTCAAAAAAACCGAGATACTTCAAAAGCACAAGGATAGAAAATTTGTCTTTGATTACTTTAACCAAAAACAAGGATGGATAAACTGAAACATTTTTCAAGAATGGTTCGAAAAAAATCTTTGTTCTTCAAGTGCGTAAACATCTTAAATCAAAAACCCTGCCTGAAAAAGCTGTGCTATTGATCGACAACACACCTTCTCACCCAGCAACAAGCGTGTTAAAGTCTTCTGACGGACAAATTTTTGCAAAGTTTCTCCCCCCAAACGTTACTGCGCTAATCCAACCCATGAACCAAGGAGTCATTGCAACAATGAAGAGAACATACCGAACCAAGCTGCTAATGACCAAAATTGAAGAAGGTTATGATCTGAAAGAGTTTTGGAAACACTACACAATCTTGGACAGCATCAACGATATCGCATCTGCATGGGACTCAGTGAAACCGTCAACCCTCATAAAATCATGGAGAAAACTCATGCCTAATGTTGAACCAACAACAACCTAACTCCTTTGAGTTGTGAAAAAGAGAATGAAGATGTAGACACGCCCACGGCAACTCTTGTCGATATGGTGAAAACAGTTCCCGGTGGTGAGGACATCGATGCTGAAAACAAGTGGTTGGAGTGTGACATTAACGAACCTGGCTTCGAACGCTTGACAGATGACGAAATTGTGAAGAAAGCAAGGGGAGAGACGGAGAATGAAGGAGAGCGAAGTGAAGGCAAAGAAGAGCCCACTGTGGAGTTGCGGAAGACTGTGGAAGCGGCTTTGCAACAAGTCGACGGACTGCTGAGCTATTTGGAAGAACAAGACGCCGCGGAGTTGGCCGAGAAACTTATGCTACGAAAAATGCAATCTTGGATCAAGAGAAAATGCTTCCAAAGCAAGAAGCAAACACAAATGACTGATTTCTTTAAAAAGGTGTAGTTTTACAGTTATGCTTTTCTAATTACATAATACATTACAGTATTGAAACAGTACATATGTATTAATTTTTCTGTGTATCTTTGACGCGTCTCGTAAGTAAAAAGCACTTGTCTGTTTTCATTAACAAAATGCATTTTAGGTTAGTTTTGAGTGACATACTAAAATATTAGGCGTTAGTTAAACATTTCTTGCTATTTATTTTACATTTTATTGTACATAAAACGATTTTTCAAAGTTGGAATGACTTTTCTCTTTCGCTATACCCGTTTTTAGCTTTTTTCGGATTATCCGCAATTTTTGTTATCCGCGGCCACCCAATTCCATGGATAATCGGGAGTGTACTGTACTTAGAAACTTCTGACCAGCACCAAGTCAGATGACAAAATTTTTAAAATTGTCAAATTTATCACTTTAAAAAATACTTTTTAAATTAATAGATAAGTTTTAAATGCTTTTATATTTTAGAAGCAAATTATATTGAACTTTTTGGCAATACAGAAGAGTTTGAAAACTATTTATACAGAGGCTGTTCGAAAATTTTTTAGATGGCTTTGCTATAAAAAAAATTTCGCCTGCTTGGAAAATTTTTTTAACTGCAACTATATTTTTAAAAGTGTAAATTATTGTCTGCTTCTTGACAATTTTGTTTTCGTACAAAATGGCACTTTTAAAGAAGCAATGGATGAAGGGTTATGTTTGAGCTCATTTCAAAAGTCCTATTTAGTTATTAAAAAATGCTGTGAAAGCCATGTTTTTTTATATCTAATGCAATGATAGATAGTAATGTCAATAAGAAAGGAAAGAACATCAAAGTCTGGCTTCAAGAAGAAAAAATTTTCAAAATACATATACAAGGAAAAAATGGAATGTTTCGAATGTTGCAAAGGTAAGAACTTTCATGTTAAAAGAAAATCTGTCAAAGGACAGTTGCATAACCATTAAAATGCTCAGTGTGAACAGCAAACAAAGTGATTAATGCAATTTGAATCTTAAAAAGAGGGGAAAATGTAATCGACATATTCCTTCTCCATGATATATTGCCAAAAGTATAACATGCTGCAGAATTTCCTAACAGAAACAATTATTCGGACAAAAATGTAAATATGTTGTCACAATTGATGCATCTTGGGTATATTTAAATGACTTTAATAAAAAGAGATCCATTATTATCATCAAAGAGAAGAAAAAAATCTTATAACATGGTTCAAAGAATCTAAAAAACGTTTCTCAAAGCAATTTGTAATAGTTGATAGTTTTTTATATAACAAATAAAAATTAATCAGAGTACTGAAAATTGTTAAGGTCAACTCCACATATTATCAGGAACATTTTTTATATCCAATCTTCAAATATGAAATACCTTCTCTTTACCCATAGTGTTATCAATCAGTAGAATTGCATTAAGACAAAGCAGGCAGCCGCATGCCAAAATCCACTGTTAATTTCCTGGAAAAAAATGGAACAAGAAATGGGTATCAAGGTCATAGCCTTCAGTAATATCCCTACTAAGCCTCCTTATGTATCATCCACAGATTTTTTGCTTCTGGACTTTTAAAAAGCAAATTGTCCAAACATCAACCTACAACCTTCCTTGGACTTTCAAGAGCAATGGGATAAAATACCTCTTTCGATACTAAAAAAGGCTGTCTTTGAAATTATGGTGTAGAAAGATAGTGAAGAATAAGGGTTAGCAACTGGAGCATTTAAAATACAAAAGTTTGGGTAAAATATTTCTGTGAATACAATGAAAATTGTCTAAAAAATGTGCAAACAGCCTCTGTAATTCATTATAATATTGCATGCAATGATATTTTTAAAGCCAAATACGAATTTGAAAGATAGCATGCAAAACTTAAAATTAAGTGAAACTATATTTCTATCATAAAATTTAAAATTACATAAACTTCAGTAAATGCATTCCAAACATGATAATTTTTCCGTAAATCAAATTTTCAGCCATTAAGAATTAAAAATAATATTTTCAACAAACCTTGCATAACATGAATTATTTTTCTTACCTCAACATGTAAATTTGGACCAAAGATGCATTCAATAATTTTATTTTCTATTAACCAATTAGCTAAGGCATTACCAACACTCTCCGCTTCCACTAAGCTTTCATTGTGGCAAAGTTCATTATACATATTGATATGGCTCTGTAAAAAAAATTACATAACTTTAAAAGATATCCATTTGAATATTTAACAGATAATATGTTTTATTACGGTAAAGTATTTATAATGCAGACATAATATAAGTATAGAAATTTTCTTCAAAAAGTTATAAATAAATGCAACCAAATTTGCCTTGCTCATTTTTTATTTTTGAGAAGTAATTAACGCATTTGCCTGTGCCTGACACGGGCGATCCACATTATTTTATTTCTAATACCCATCTGAGATCCATTCTAGTAAAAATAGATAGGTTAGATTATAATTAAACTTATTTACCATACACAGCACCACTATGCAGCATTTTGCTAGTGTAAACCATCTGCTGCATTTTGATGATTAGCTTATAAGTTTGTTCAGAATTCTTTGTTATAAAGCAGTTGTTTGGTGTCGAAAAGGTAATATATCCATTTTTATTGCATTAATTATCATAAAAGTAAACAATTAGCCATAAATTAATTTTTACTAAATGTTTTGGTAACTTGTTTAGAAAAAGTTATCTGATAATGAGCAATTCTGAAGATTTTGAAGATGCCAATTTATCAGAAAGTTTCAGTGATGAAAATGATGATGAGATTTTGGCTGTAGCAAGAAATCGGTATCAAATTAGTACAAATCAAACATCATCTTGGTGGATTTTGCACCAACAAGATTTTCATTTGTAGCAAAGCCTGGCTGTTCTTTTACTTTGGCAGAAAAAATAATTCAATATATGATGACGTTTTGTCATACATTGAATTATTTTTTAATAACTCCTCATGGACATAATCCTAACTGAAACAAATAGATATGAATTTCAACATCCAGGATCATCATCGAACCAATAGTCACAGATTACCATGGAAGAATTATATATATTTTCAGCTCTAACTATACTACAAGGTGTAATTAGAAAACCCGAGGTAAGGATGTATTGGTCAAAAGTTTAAATTTTTCAATCACTTATTTTTCTAAAGCTCCTTAGTTTTCATCGCTATTCTGAGATAAAAAAAAACTTCCCTTCTCTAATAATTAAACTTACGATGCTAAGATTCACCCCTATTCCAAGCTCAATAAGATATGGCCTGTATTTGATCATCTAAATAAAAAGTGTTCTTCGCTACATACACCGGAAAGAGACATCACAATAGACGAAAGTCTACTACTGTATAAAGAGTGAATAAAATGGAAGCAATAAGTGCCACTGAAACGAGCTTGTTTTGGAATAAAAATGTACCTTTTTTGCATATCAAAAACTGGTTACTTATATTCATCCATTATATATAACAGAAAAGGAACGAATATGAGGGATGCATATCCAGAAATGCCGGTATCAACTCAAGTGATGCTGTCACTGATTGAACCATTTAGGTAAAAGGTACTGTTTGATGACTGATAACTTTAATACTTCTCCACAATTAGCAGATTTCCTAGTAAAATGTCAAACAGATACCTATGGTAGTCTGAAAAATACCAGACTAGAAGTTTCATTTGAAATTAGAAATAAAAAATTTAAAAAGGGGGATGTTATAGCTCTTCAAAGAGGGTAAGTAATGGTGATGAAGTGAAAACACAAGAAAAAAAAAAACTTTGCTTTCAACAATTCATAGCACACAGCAGAAAAATACAAGTAAAACAGCCAAAGACAGCATGCAAATAAAGAAGACAAAAATTGTAATTGATTACAATGATACAATAGGAGGTGTCGATTAGTTTGATCAGCATCTCCACGATTACCCAACAATAAGAAAACAAGGAATATGTACTACAAGAAAATAATTTTTCATCTTGGGATATACTCGTATGGAATTCATTTGTAATATGCATGCTCGGAATGCGTGACGTTCGGTCATGTTTTGGGACTGACTGCATGTTCGTTGTTCACGCCATATCCTTATACGCTTGTCATCTGGTTCCAGAGCAAATCTTGACTCATCAATAAACATGACATTGCCCCAGTCAGACACATTCCAATTGACATGTTCCCGGCACCACTGTAATTGTGTCCCTCTTGATTGGACGGATAGAGGAACACAAACTCGAGGTACCCGGGCGTACAGTCCACTCACATGTAATCTTCGGTGTACAGTAGCTGCAGATATCGTCTTACCAATCGACGCTGTAACCATAGATGTCACACGTGTGGAGGTCGCTCTGTGATTCCGCTTGGCTACAATAACAATATATCGATCTTCCGCGGGGTTGTAACCCTTGGGTGACCGGCTACGGGCCTTCGGACAACTGTCTGTGTGGTTTGGAAATGTTTCCATAAACGTGAAATTACAGAATAATGAACACCAAAGAAAAGAGCAACATCTGTGATCGACTGTCCTGCTTCAATGTGTCCCACAAAACGCCAGCACTCAGACTATTCCATTCGTCTTCTGGAAGTCATAGAAACATGTATTTCTTGAAAACAAATTGTACGAAAGTTTTAAACACCTTCTATCAGCACTTACAATCAACTTCTGTAACCCTTCATAAAACTGGCTTCTTATAAGACTGCCTTTTTTGCATATTTCTTGACATGAAAGCACGATTGGCTGTTACCTAACATATTTGCATACTTCCATCTACCTCTGCAGCGAATTGCATCCTCTTCAATTCTGATTGGCTTCCGAAAATTAGCATTTTCCTTTCCGTGCTTAACTTTTGGAAGTGAATGTGGTAATACATATGGCCTACTACATGAAAAACAATATGGATGTTTTGTTACAATGCTTGATGCAAACATGAAAACAAAATTATTATTTAATGGACAAATATATAGAATTGGTTTGATTGTAACAACCACTAAAACAGAACATGTGAAAAGACTTGCACTGCTTACAGGTTAATACTGAATGCATTTGAAGAAGTTACCAGAGTTATTATGCATATTTTCATTCAAGAAAGTATCGCATAGTCATCAATGTTGGAAGGTGTTACATGGATCAGTTATACAACGACGCTGATGCTGTTGCAAATATTTTATCTGCTTTTTGTAAATACAGAAGAAATCCAACACACTGTGATTTGGTGATCACAGAGATTGAGAATTGTCACACTGGCCCTAGTTAGTGTACAAGGATTCATGCCATCATGTTGCAATCTTGATCGGTATAATGCTTAGCGACGCTAACTGCAGTACTGATAGCCCAAGTTTGAATCTCAGAAAAGACACGAATGTTTAGAAGTGCATAGCGTCCGCACAGCATGAGGACACTTAAAATACAGGCAAGCCACAAGTCGTTTTTAATAGTTTGGTGGTAGGGGAAAAGCATTGAGAAATCCTCAAGTCTATTTACTGGATATTTTCCTTCAAAATTGAGGTTGAACTGCAGAATCAGTACAGTGCGATGATACTTGTACAATCAATGACGAAATTCCGGTGTGTCTCTCACTTGTACCTATACCTGTTGGAATCAGAAGGGAACATCTGGACAGGTGAATCATCTAAAAGCTTTGGTAAAATATCCTATAAAAGCTAGACTTGTGTCTGCTGAATTTTAAAATCCTCACAGAGCAAAGCAATAATAATGAGTTCTCTCAAATACCACTAAGACTTACAGCTTAGTTATACAGCTATACTACATTTATATCCAGATGTTAACAGACTGTAGTATCTAAAGCCCAATGACTAGACCTCTTGAAAGATTATTTAAACTACAATAATGATTAAGGTAAAATAACATGCCAAACAAATATTAATTTCAAAGTCAAACAACAAAAATCAGCATTATATATGCAAATTTTCACAGAATTAGTTTCAATGGTTTTCACCGAACCATCATCCTCAGCTGCCAAACTGCAAATAAACGAGATAAGAAATAGTAATAAGAATGGCTGGACAGGAGTTAATCTACTGGCACCATCTATTGATTAAACAAGAAAACAAAAACATAATTTCATTAAAAGCTGAAGGTAAAAATGGATTGGAATTAAGGTCATTAACTAGAACTTGTGAAACGCCTCTAAAAAACCTAAATCACCTATGGAAGTTTTTTTTAATAATTTTGTCTGCAGAAAAAAGCGCGATTTTTGGACCAATAGTGCTGGGCAACAGAGGACTTCTGTGTTTCCTTTTTCCTAACATATGCCTCATGTTCCTTAATGTGAAATTTTAAGGCTCTCTTAGTTTGACTAATATAAATTAAACCAACTGGCAAGGAATCCTCTAAATACTCCAGGAACTTATATCTGGAATGGAGTCCTTGAGTAGGGAACTCAGAATTTTATTGATAGGAGAGCAGAGTACCCGAAAGTTAAATTTCTGTAAAATACCTGCAATTTTACAGCTAACTGATGGAAAGAAAGGAATGACAACAGAATTCTTATAATCTCATAAAACAAGAGTGCGCACTTCAGTACGTTGAGATGAGAATTTTTTTAACTGCTTGATTAATAATGCTGGGTGAAAAGCCCCTCTTAATAGTTTCTACTTTTAAAAAATTTCATTCTTGATCAAGAGCCTATTTGGAGGAGCAAACCTGCAGTGCATGGAAAACAAAAGAATAAAATGAAGCTAGCTTTTGTTTAATCCCTCCTCCCCAGGATGACATGATTTGAAGTGTGATGGGAGGCAAACTGATGAAGGTTTACGGTAAACCATAGTACTAAACTTTTATGTGTTATGTATGACCAAAATGTGGATGAACAGAAGAGAATTCATGTCTCAAATTCAAACATGAATTGAATAGCAGGATCAATGATATTCATTATTGAAAGAACTTCATTGAAATCATCTTTATTACCGTCAAACAGGCTAAAAGTATCATCTACATAGCAAACCACACTGGGAAGTTTAAAGTTTCAAATAATTTTGATTCATAATAATGCATGTAGATATCAGCCAGGATGGAACTAAGAGGGCTTCCCATGGCTAATCCTTCAGTTTTCTTGAAATACTTACTTTGGAAAACAAAATGTATTTGTTTCAAGCAGAGTTGAGTGAGGGAAATTAGCTCATCAATTTCGATGCAGGAAAAATGAAATGCACAAAAGTCTGATTTCTAGACATCTTAATACACCCCCTCCACCGGTGAATTTTCCTCCACTGGAACATTTTACACCTCCATTGGTACATTTTACATCAAAAGAAACCATGAGTAAACTTCTAGGAGAAATGCTTTTAACTTTTTTTTTACAAACTCTATATAATTTTTTATGGCGTAAATATTATTATCTAAGAGAGTTTGAAAATCTAGAAACTAAATATTTAGCTAACAGGTACATGGCAATGCCTAAATTTGATACAATAGGGCGGAAAGGAATATCACTTTTATGAATTTTGGGAATAGCATATAACCTGGCACAATTTGCAACAGATGGGATAAGCAACTGTTTTAAGCTGGTCGAAAGGATTTGTGAAGATTTGATCACAATTTTTATTTTTGGCAGGCCCGAATGTTAAGTGTCTTTAGATATTGGAACTTATGGTTCTTCATTAAGGAGTTTAGTGACACCTTCGATGCAAATGTTCTGATACATGACAACCACATGGTCACCTTTGTCGTCCTTTGAAATGATAATGTCCGGGTTAGAATGAATTTCGTGCATTGTAGCTCTTTCTGTCACATTTAGATTTGGTTTCAAAGGCTTATTGTAGAATTTCACATTATGAGTGATCAGATGTCTAATTATTTCTTTCTATGTACCTGAAAATTTACTGAATTTGAAAGTGTTTTTGATATAAGCCAAAATCTTTGGAATCAAGGTTTTGACTTTGTGAGAAGTTAAAATTATATTTCAGAATTCTCTCTTGTTTTTCTTATAAACTAACCCTAGAAGTATTAACTATTGACTTAATATTCACAATGGGAAGATTTTTTGAACTACTTAAAAATTGGAAGACTGTAAAGGAAGTTTTTGGAATTCAAACGCAAGGGTGTTTTTATGACGGTTAACCACATTCTCAGTTCTAGACCAACCAAGACTTTTGTTCAATGGAAGTGAATTTTGGATATGAATTAGCAAGTTCCAGATGAAGTTTATATAGCTGAAGTTCAATTTTGGATAACTGTTGATGTGTATCCCTTATGATGGACCCAAGCAAGGCAAGTTTGCAGTTTAAGAGAATTCTTGAAACACAATTGGAAGATTTTTGATTAGATTTGATTTTAATGAAATTGGGATCAATTTTTTACATTTACACTAGGCAAGGTGATTCAAAAATTTCTATCATTTCAGGCGTAATTTAGAGAAACGATTAATGGATAAAGGCATGATAAACAATGAAGAATTCAATTTTTTTTTCTTGTGATAAGCCATATGCCCTGATGGCATCTCTTGTATTGCTTTGTAGATGGCCTAACACATTGTCTTCTGATCATACACATACACCTGCAATTGTTGGTCTGCCCAGGTTTGCAGTACTTCTTGCTTCTCTGAGTCATCAAATTATTTTAATGATGGTCCCTGTTCCTAGATGAGAATCTTCTGGAAATTTAACTGCATAACAACCTGCATCACATTTTGTTAGCAATCACAAAGGCATTCACATTCTAACAATACTTTTTTTTTTTTTTTATAAATGGAAGTCATCATTTCTACAGACAACATGTAGAACTATTTGCCTGCTTGACAGTATATTTGGTTTCTATTTTTTATTTCCTATTCGAAGTATGGTGTCACAATTTGCACATCATACTTGCATTTTTTTTTTTCAATATGAGATGATTGTAATTGCATATACTTAAAAAATCTCCTTTTCCTTATCACAGAAAATTCATGGTTTATGTACATAAACATGTTACTTTTAAATATGTCACATTACACAGGCAACTATCCTATTTGTGCATACAATATGCCTTTTTATACTTAATCAATGATGATATATAATTTTGACTTTTTTCCCGTTTCTTAGTTTTTTAAAATAAGATCACCAACTTTTGAATTTTACCAAGTAAGGGCCATTGTAGCTGGTCTCATCTTACAGGACATTGTAACTTCACAAAAGTTAGATATTACATTCATTGCTGCAGCTGGCTCTATTCACATAGCGTTTACAGAATTGGAACATTCTTTTCAGACAGTATATTTTCCAAAGTCCAGTTTCACCAAGCATATATAAGGCATCAAGTCACGAAATCTTCACACAGCACACAGTTTGAAAATATGCGATAGAAATACCAAATTACAGTCTCCTAATCGATGTATTTTGTCCCAATTTTCCGAAACAATACATATTCAAATAATTTAAAATATCTGCTATAATCTAACCTATTAAATATTCCAAACAGTCTGAAACATCTGCTATAATGTAATCTGTTTTATAGAAAACTTTCAACTGAAAAATGCTACTGAAATATTTAAAATACATGATACCTCCATATGCAGTTGAATCAAACATACTGAGAAGAAACAAAAATATATTTGCATTTCTGCTTCTACTGAGAATCTACACTTGAATTAAACATGAGATGTTTGTTATGGCAAATCATGTTACACAATATATATATGTGTGTTGTGTGTATATAAGATGGCTGTTATTGTAATAAAATGACTTGGTGGAAGTAAGTTGCAACGGATTGATGATGGTTCTCTGCATTAATTAAGAGCCTTTGCTGTGTAGTTAGAAAGATGACACCTGAAGAGAGACAAAACGGTAAATTCTACACATAATTTTATCCTTGATAATGCACATTATCACTATGGGTGCACTATACACCCCACAATTTCATACAGCTTACATTTTCTTAAACAATGCACAAAACTAGAAAAGTTAACTCTGCATGGCTAACAGTAATGCGACACAGCTAAAAGCAGCAGAAGAGAAGGGCAAAAAAGAGGGAGTTGCGAGGTAATTAACCTTTTATATCGGATTTCATTTCTGATCACATGACAGATTAATGTCCAGACATTGGGTTCAGATTTCATCGATAAGTGTGCATCAGAGAATTTAATTAGAAAAATGATTGTTGTTAATTTTAGAATGAAAGATGGAAGGCTGTATTAGGTTATTATTAATTTATTATTTGAAAGCTAGATATTTTATGCTATATAAAAAAAATGTCGGAACAAAAAAGAATAAAATTTTGTCTTTTCTATATGAAGGTCTAACCTTTTTTCTTCGGGTAAAAAATTAACAAATTGAGTAAATATAAATTAATGAAACTTTCAAAAATAGAGTCTTTAACTGAAAATTAATATTAGAAAAGAGAAACGTTTTAAAAAAAATTACAGAACATTACACGCAACAAAACAACGCTTTTTATTAATCTCCTCTGTTTAATACTTCAAACACAACTTATCAAGGGAAAAGTGTTTTGAAGCCTTAAAAACAAGTTGACTAATGAGTTCCAAATACATGTTTTGTTCCTCTGAATCATTTAAAACTCCAAACACATTTTTAGTACCAAACTTTAAAACAATGTTCTAATAGTACTCACATGTTCAGATCTTTTCCCGACATACATTCATACTCAAATAAGAGCAAACATTATATACAAATGCTAAATAATAGTAAAAATAATTGTATAAAACCTAAAAAAGGTGAAAATAAACTAATTACAAAAACAAAATTAAATCAAGAAGAAAAATTCTACATCAAAAATTCATAAATAATTTTTTTTCCTTCAAAATTGAAAAATAAATTGTTCATTTGAATTATATAAAGCCTAAAACAAAGGCGGCTTAATTACTCGAAAATTAGCTTTTTCTGAATTTTAAATTTATGAGATATTCATACAAATAAGCTGTTGGATTGAGCTCAAAAGACAAAGAAACCTTTCCTTAATCTTCCATATCAGCAGAATGCTTCAAAAGCCAAAAGAATGGATGCCTGTAGGATTGCTAGAATTTAGATGAACTCTGCTTAGTGGTTTACCAAAAAAGGGGAAAAGAACCAAACAGATAAACTCGTAAAGGTCAAAAAGCAAATATATACAGACAAGAGCGCACATACATAAACTTCCCTGATATATGAACATCTATTGGCCTATCCACTCAACCAATCAAAATGAAATTTCATATATTTTTATTTGAAAGTATGTGGTTGAGGTTGTAATGATTTAAAATGATACAGCTCTCACAATTAAGATTACAGTGAAATTTTGAAAATTTCCAAAGGCAATGCTAACGTTTTTCCTACACAAACTGATTAGTGCATAGAAAAACTATAAATGGTGTTGGAAC
Source organism: Stegodyphus mimosarum (assembly GCA_000611955.2). NCBI lineage: Eukaryota > Metazoa > Arthropoda > Arachnida > Araneae > Eresidae > Stegodyphus > Stegodyphus mimosarum. Next base: position 791,991 of record KK118485.1, read on the forward strand.
GATATATGTATGATGAAAATTGCCCACATTAAACATTTGCAGAGAAGAGCATTTTAAGAAACCAGTGGTAACACAGAGGAGGTGCTCTGATGCACTTTGCATAATTCACAAGGATAGAAAGTAGAAGAATCAATCACATGCCATATGCAAAATTACAAGAAAACAAAGGGGGTGAACTCATAAAGCTGTTTTATCTCAAAGAGGAAAATGCTGAAGCAGTGCATGCTTTTATTGGTGTAACCATAATCTAAGATAAGGCTCATGTTCTGTAAAAATTGTATGTGATTTGGTTAAAAAATTTTTTTGAAGAAACTTGAAGAGTGGTAGACCATGATCCAGATGACCATGTGATCCTGTTGAAGTTGTAGCAGAAGTGCCTAATACAACTGGTCCATTGCATACTGCAAGAAGTGTTGCGCACACTTTGGATATACCAAAAACCACAGTCGTCAAGCTTCTGTACTAAATTTTGTGGATATTTCCTTATCGATTCCAGCAGGTCCAGATGCTGCAACCTGGAGATGAGCAACAGCATATCAGCTTTGCTAACTTTTTTCCTTATCAGATATGATGGATGGATAAGGCGCATTTCTCCTTAATGGGAATGTAAACTAAATGCTTGCAACTGAAAGCATATAAACAGTTCCCATGTGTTTTGGCATAAATTTCAATAAAAAAGTAATAACTAAATAAGAACAAAAGCATAATCATTGCTTAAGTACTTTTTTTTTTTTATTCTTCAAGAAGAGTACTAAAATTCACTATCACATTAAAAATAAAAAAAAAATTCACCAAAAACTTAATGCTGTATTTATGATTTTTTTTAAATAAATGTTAATAATTAAAATGATTATTTTATTTCAGCTACTCAGTACACAAAAACATTAACAGCTCTCATGCATTAATACTAAGCCACTAAAAGAGCATGTAAACATGAAATTCAACAATACTTACATTAATCTGTGATATTCCACCTAATCGCATGGTAAGTGTTGTACTGCTGAAATATTTAAATGCTAAATCCAGGCCTTCTTTATCAAATGTTGCATGTGCATCAAGAGGATCTTTCACTGCTGTCCACATAAATTCAAACATATTGCGATTTCCCACTGCTCTCAAATGACTATCTTTGACTTGACAGAGATACCTACAGAAACATTGTATTTTAATTGTAAAAAGTTATATTTTGAAATGTAATCTTACTATACAATAAATGCAGCCACATTATATTTTAACCATAAAACAATTACATTTGCTTTAAAATACCTGCTTAATGAAAACACGATAAAAATTTTAAAACAAATTCTAGTTAACAAAGAAAAAGATGATCTTTCAAACTTATAAACTACATACTGAAGCATAAATATTTCATTGCTATGAATAAGAATTCGTAAATTTTTATGTCTTTGTATAACCAAAACAGGTAGAACAGATGAAACTATTGAAAGAAAAATTTCTGAAATAACGAATAAAGAAGTGTTGTACAATAACTGTCTTCCAAAATGTTTGTCTTTGAACAAGTTCGATCCACTTTATTTTATTGATATTAGTCATTAATAAGTTAAGGATACAGGGGAAAACTATTTTATCCTAAGCAAATAAAACTGAAAATAAAATAGATAATTTTATCCAATAATTAATTTTTTCACAATTTTGATCACTTAGTAGTTATGTTAATAATTAAATGAGCATCTTCAAGGCATGTTAATAATTAATTACTAATTGACAGCCTTGAAAAATATCTTAAAAATTATTTTTCAATCATAGAATTTCCTTAATGCAGTAAATCTATTTCAATACTCTAATTTTCAATATAATATTCTTATTTTAACTCCAAATTAAAGCAGTACTTTGATTAATGAAAAAAACGTTTAAAAAGATATCCTTCTTAAAATTTTGATATTTTACGATATACTTCTTAATGTTTTCATATTTTACAATGATAATAAAATCATTAATAAAATTACAGCTGTCTAAAAACAAGCTTTTGTAATGAATCATGATGCCATATGATCACCGCACTTAAATTCAGTTCTCAAACACATTTAAAAATATATTTTAAAACACAATCAATGTACATCTTTCAATTTAAATTTTTTAACTCAATATTTTACAGTATATGTTTATTTTATTGTTTAAGACATGAATATCTGAACTTACCTTATCATACATGACCTAAGAGGGATTAGTTGCTGCATAATAGAACCAATATTTATCCATAGTTTTAGCTGAGAGAGAAAAAAATAGTTACTAGAAATCAGCAGTGTAATAAACATTTTAAAATATAAATACAAAATGCTTCTAAGTAGTATAATATGGCACGCATGCATGTATGACTGTATGTGCATTTATATGCTTTAATGTAGATAGAAAAAATTTATGTAAAAGAAGTTAAATGCAATGTAAATAAAGCAATTCAAACTACAAGAGATTTTCAAATCACAGACAACATATAAATGCAGTAAAATAAAGAATAAAATAACCATACGAATATAATGTTAATAAGGAAATCTGGTGAATTGCAGAAAAACAGCACTAAAAATCAGTAAAAAATACAGATTAAAAAAAATCCAGTGATGATAGATATTGTCTGTAACATGCTGTAGAGTTAGGGGTAAGCAATGCATCATGTATAACCAATCATTACCAGTCACATTTCTGGAGTGAAAAGCTTCTCAGTGCACACTCTAAAAAATGTCAATTTTATAAGTAAGTAAAATTTCCTCCTTTTTGAAACACCCTTATACATATGTATATGTGCAACTAATTTTGCATTGCCTTTCAATAAATTTAATCAATTGGACTTTTCAAAGCAGGAAATATAAGAAATCAGCAACACCCTTAAGAGGATTCAACTTCAGATCTTCTAATGCTAATATGATATGCTACTACTTACAGTGTGAAGGTACACAGTTGGAAAGGGGAAAACTCCTTATTATCATCCTCACTCTTAATGTTGATTAGACAAAAATTCTAGTCATCTCTAATGAATACAAACTGCTTGCACCTGCTTCTTAATTTTATTAAATTTACATACATAAGCAATATTCCTTTAGAATAACAACATTCAAATTTTTTTGCTATTATATGGCCTCTCGTTAGTCTAAAAATTTACAGAACTTTCATTTTTTATACATCTTAATATATTGAATCAAACTGAATGAAACATGAATTTAAATTGAATCTGAATGATTTGAAAAAGCCATTTCATAAATGCAACATGAGCAGCAATTATCACTAAATGCATTTATAGCAACTTGAAAGATGTATTGAAAATAGTGTAAAATAAAATTAACATTAAAAAACAACTAGTGTCCTATGCAAATAAATTTAAATAAGACTTACTTTACATAATTTGCAGGCACATATTTAATGAATGATAATTGATTATTATGCCGCAGAATATAAAAAGCTTGCACCTATTCAGATATTTTTCTCCCACCTGTATTGCTACTAATTTCACTTGTCTGATGTAATAAGAATAAACTAAACTCAGTGGTGCAACAGTCCTAGTGGACCAGTGCCTGCAGTGCCTTTTTTCTGCTTTTTATTACCTTTGGGCCCTGGAGTGCATCAGCATATGCCCTGGACAAGTGGTCAGTTTGTAACAAGACCCTTGGTGTTTAGTCCGCAAGCGAATTTGATACTCATTTTATCGACCTACTTAAGGGATAAAAGGCTGAGTCAATCTTGCCCAGCCCAGGGATCAAAGCCTGGAGCTGCGGTGCAGCTGCGTATCGTGCTAGCTACTTCGCCACCGGCAATGGACGTAATCAGAATAAGCATACGTGTCTGTGATTTGAATTATTATCATGCCAAGAAGTACAAGATTATGTCTATCATTGGACAGAGCCTACAACATCCTACAGTTTGACTTTATGTTCAGTTCCGCAACAATTTTGAATGACAGCAACCCCTGGGGGAGGGATTCCAAGGGTCTCATACGCCTCTTCTCCCTCCACCAACCTCTCAAAAGGACTTTTGGCACATCACATATTCTGAATGCCCTCATGCCACATAGACACTACACATTTACAAACAATCATGCCTTCTCTGGGAATTGAACCTGTGCTTTTTGATACGGCAGTCAGCATCCCGAACCACTTTACATCTGGGTGGTTCCCACCTGTGTATGAATGTATGAGGTCAAGTTATTCATATCCCTTCCCCTTAAGCAAGCAAAAATTACCTTTCTTTTTTTTTCTACAAAGACAGTTTTCAGTTGTGTCAAAATGCAATGAAGATTCTAAAATTTGTCGGATTACCAACTATCGATGTACTTCTATAAATACTTCCTTCAAGAATGTTATCCTTTCTAACAGACCTTCTCACTGTTATCAAGGAGTATTAATAAAATGTAAATCCAATCAACCAAGAAGAAATAAAGAAACTGCAAAATGAAGTGCCAGAACATAAAATGTATATACTTATATAAAAATAACTTATATAAACTTACTTATATAAATTTATATCAATATAAAATTTTTACAAACTCGTAGTAACATATACTCTTGAGTTCCTAAAGTGTCAGCATGAGTGTAATGATATTATATATATAACATCATTACAAACTATGCATATTCAATACCTATCCATAAAGTAGCTCTGCTTATTAGATGATAGTGCAAGGCATTTTGTTTCACAAAGTTTGCATGCTGTCACAGCTGTTCAATACAGTTAATCCAGATGGCACCAAGACTAATGAAGCATCTGGAAATAATATTTAACAAAGCCAGCCAATGCTATTAAAGAGATGTGGGATTTAGCAAGTTCTATAAATAATATGCAATGAAATCTGCAGAAGCCATTCTTCTTAACGAAGCTGTCACACACTAATGCAACTAAATATACACTTCACATACAAAACCATCGCTGAATGCAACATACCTTCCCTGATAAGATCACTCAATATTTTCGTGCAGTTTTCTACACATGTGAGTATGTCTATCTGCTCAAAATGTAATGTAATTTATCCAACCAAACTATACAGCACATTGTTCATATTCCAATAACAATGCTGTCTGGTGAAGATGAAGCATACTATGAGCAATTATGATAAATTGAAATGCCAGCTAAGCTTACATTCCTCTCTTTTGAACAAATTTCATTCTTCCTCAGGTGAAAATAATTTCAATTCTTGCTCATTCATATCATGCACCACAGATGTATGTCTCGAACTAGTAATATTCCATATATATCCTTATTCCTGTTGCCTATGAAAAACCTACAAGTTTATGTTGTCTTGGCAACCAAGCACTCCATCCTGGAAGCTAAAATGCTCATCAATCCTCTCCTGCTAAGATTAGTAACTGATACATCACATATCCATTAACTGTTTGCAACATCTTCCATGATAACAGGCCCACCAGCGGCCGAGCGGTAAAGATGCTGAACACTGGTAGTTCGGTCCGAGGTTCGAATCCCGCGAATGGGCTGGCTGCATGGGCGTTTTCGTGGTTTTCCCCATGTGTAACGTGTATACGAGCCAGTTTTCCTTAGAAAGTCCTCCACGAAGGCATCCCTCCCATTAGGCAGATAGCCCTCGTGTGCTTTGCCATAATTGAGTAACCTAACCTAACCATGATAACAGCTGCAGCCAGAATTTTAAAGCAAAATTACACATTATGCTTTGGCACTTCAGTTTAATTAGTTTAAATTATTAAACAGGCTCATAAATTTAAATGAAAACTATATATAAAATTATAAAATGTCTCACATTCGATATAACACTTATCAATGCATGAGCTAGACTAATTGGTAGATTTTCTGGATCAGCATCCTGAAAACAAGCGATGAACAATTTCAGCCCTCCTTTATCACAAAAAAAGCATACATTCCTAAGTAAATAGACAGGTATATCCATATCCTGAAAAGAGAGAAAAAAAAAAAATTCCAAATTTTTAAAGAAAAATTCTAGGGAAGATAAAACAATTTGTCATCACAACATACATTTTAGAAGCTACCTTAATTGTCATCTGCATTAACACATTTTAAATATAAATTATTTTGACATATAGGACCTCAGCCACCTTTTCTTGTAAAAAAACTATTAAAGTGAATGAAGTATAATATGTAATGTACTTGAATACCCCAAATACAATATTCAAAACACAGAGGCCACAAAACTAGTTCAAAATGGGCCTTTACTTTGTATCTTTGAAATAATTTTATGATTTTTACTCAGATAATTAACTAATATAACCATAACTTTAATAATTAAAATTATATATATATTTCATAATAAACTTCTCAGACTTAACATTAAGCTTTGATTAAAGGTCCAAAATTTAATTCAGAGCCATCAATGGCTATCATGAAATTAACCCTGCTTATTGGACAGCTCTGCAAGGAACATAATTTATTACATATTAATTTCAATCTAACTCTTCCAAAGCTTTCAGAGTTTTAAAATCTTAATATTTTCATGTTTCATTACTGTTTTACTTGACAAAAGACATTGTTTTCTCTTTCTTTCTACATACATTATATCTCTGTATATTAAAAATTAACCATTAAAGTTAACCGTTAATATGCAAATGCGTAAATTTTTCTGGCAGTAAATATTCATTAAATGTCAATAGTATACATAAATACTTTATGCACGCAGTTTAATTTTGTATACCATTTAACTCCTTTACATTTTGTCTCATATGCTAATGTGTATATGCCCAATATTATTCTATGAAGGTATGTTTGTGCCGACTATTATTAACAATTTTTTTTATTTTTATATGCCATTCTGATTGCAGATTCAGCTTAATTCAGCTATGCATTTGAATTTTAGAAAGCAAAAAATCATGCACTGTTTTACAAACAACTCAAAATTTGCACTGTACTATATGATGCATCAATAAAGTAGTCTAGACATACAGTAATTTAGATAGACAGTAGAGTTGGAAATCAGTTACACAAAAAGTACCGTACAAAGTCTGAGACCCAGAATCATCAGGACTTTGGCAATTCTGGATTTTGAAAATTTCCACATTTTAGATCATCAGTTGAAAACTACTGATGGCATTAACTAAGATGGCTTGTAGACATAGCAACACTAAACTTCACCTATTGTTTAGATCAAATAGAAGAATGCTAGCTTCATAATAAGGGCTGGCGTGGATGCAGAATATAGCAACAGCAAAAATTCTAGAATTTAGAGATACATCGAATAACAGAAGTTAGGAACAGCAATAATTTTAGAATTTAGGAGAGGCACTGGGCAGCAGAATTTAGGGGTGGCAAAATTTTTAGAATTTAGCAAAGTATTCATCTGTGGAATTTAGGACCCGCAGAGATTGCACGGAGCCCCAAAATGTGTGACATCTGGAGAAAAATCACATTTATGCCACACCTGCTTCCTTTGGTTGAATATTCTTCATTCCTAGATTTTGTCAGGGGGAAGACTTTTTTTTATTATTTATTTATTTTCCATGTGGTGGTTCAGAAGTCCACTTTTTAATAACATTGATTGGCTGAGGAATCAATTGCATAAGATGCAGAATTAATTAATATGTGGTAATAAAGCTTAATCTAATAGATGCTTTTGTGCATAAAATTACACATTTAAGTTTTGCAGAGAGGATATATGAAATTATCAACACTTAAGTTTTTTCTAACCAAGTACAAAGATGCAGAACTTACATAGTATGTCTTAAACAAATTCAAGGACAAGGATGCATTTTGTAAGGTACATAAAAAAATTTTTTTTGCGCATAAAAATGTGGAGAAAATTTTTAAAATACATTGTTTTGGAGCAGTAAAAGTTTGAAACCTATAAAATTTTACTGAAGCCAACAAAGTGATCTCTTTTATACTGCAGCAGTGAAATAGAAAGTAAATATATAAAGAACATGCAAAACGAAAATTATACATATACACATGATTCAAGACAAAAAAAAGGGGGGGATACTTACATTTACATCCAACTTTGATTGCATGCTATGTTTGAATGCCATATATAAAGGGAAATTAAGAAGAAACACTTTAGAAAAAAAGCTGAGTATTTTCTCTTTATCTTCCAAGCTCCATGAACTCCAGTCTTCTGAGGTTTCCTTTTTTGCAGTATGGTTAAGTTTTAATTCAACAGAATCTTTTTCCGTTTCTTCCGCAGAATTATTATTAACAACTTTGTCTTTTTCTTTGAACTCATTTTCTTTACTTTCGTTATCTGAAGTGCTTTTCCTAAGATCATTATTTTTAACAGCATCTGTTAAGGAAAGTTGATCATATTTCCGTAATTTAATGTCCTTAGCAACCTGTTGTAAAATTTCTATTATACTTAAAGCCAAACCTTGTACAAGTGCATTGAATCTATCAAAGTTTTTTGGATCTTTAAAACAACATGTGCATTGCCTGTAAAATAAAAAATAGCAATCTTAAAAGCAAAGCAAAACAACAACAAAAAAATTGTAAAATATTACACATCTTCAAAAAACATCACATTTACAGAAACAAAATTTAAAGATGTTCAAGGGAAAAAATTAAAAATATCACTTAATACACATTATTTTTATTACAATTTCGGACATATTTCTAATCCTTTTAAATATTTTATTACAAAATTTATTGCATTACATTCATCTCTCATAAGATCTCACACATGATAATGTACAGGAATAAATACATTTTTACCACAATTATGGCAACTTATTTCAAATTTGTCACATGTGATCAATGGTGCAGACACAGCTTTTTATGCTTCAAGTGGTCCCTAAGTTCATCTACCACAAAACTTAAAAAAGCAATAAATGAAATCTTAAGATTGGCATAGATTATATATATATAAAACTCTGTTGATTTTGAGGGTGATTTAGGTAAAGGATCCTTTTTCTTAAGAGCAAAAAAATTTTGCAAAAGTGTAAGAGGTAAAAATTCTATTTATGGCAAAATCTGTGGGAAAGCAAAGAGAAAACAATAAAAAGTGCCATCCATGCCAGAGACAATAGTAATAGAACATGAAAACTTTAATAAATGTTAAGATTTTGAAAGCTTCAGAAAGAAATGGATTGAATCATTAACTTTTTGCAAAAAAGTCAAAATTAGGGTTATCCACCTAACACTAACAATCAGAATTTCCTTCATTTTTCCTTTTCAAAATAGTATTTCTGTTCATCGATGTGAAATTTTGCTACTCTTTTAATTTGGATGATATATGTTAAATCGCAAGGGATATATAAAAGGATGAGGAATGGAAACAATATATTATCTCCATTACAAAACTGCTTAGATTTCCGATAAATTCAACTTTCAAAACATCTTCTGACCTTACAAGTACACTTTGCACCTTGACTTTTAAACATCATATCTGATTCTTAATTCTTGAGATATTAATAGTATTATGTGTCAGTATGCAATATATATTGGCCAAACTAAAACAGCATTAAAATTTTGCCTCAGAATACACCCTATCTTTTAGCAGATAAATAAGCATATTTTCAACAACTAATCATAGCTGCTCATTAACTACAATTTTGACTTTGCTTACGTGAAAATTATCCTTTAAGCTTCTCCAGTTGGTGAACTGAATTTCTTAAACACAATCTATTTCATCTCACTGCATTTAAAATTATAATATTATGGCTTTTTTACATTTCGTTATTGTTTCCATTGACAGATGGCACAATGTTCTCATTTGCTGTTATTTATTACCAGATAAATATGGTTGTTTGTTCCTCCCACCTATGCAAAACATTTCTGCTCCTGAAAGAGGCTTCAAACTTATTTCTTTGCATAGAAATTAAAACATTTTTAAGAACCAGTAATGAAAAGAATAAAGGACCTATCCGCAATTGAGAAATAAATAAATTAAAGAAATTATTTATGCAATTGACTTTACTCTAGTAATGACATTCTAAGAATGTAACAAAGATATGTATGATACATTACTATCAAATACAGTTTTAATATTTAACTATTAATAAAGCAAGTTTGAGAGTAACGCTAACTTCCTAAAAATTATCAAGTCAGGAATTAAATCAGAGATATAATTTCTTGAAATACTTATATTTTACAAATGCAACAGTCACATATTTTTAAAAAGCATTTACATCAATATTATTAATTTTTTATAAAAAATACAAAACATTCATAATACTACCAAACATTTTAGTATTTTTTAAACTGATTTTTTTCCCAGATATTTTAGATCTAATCTAATTTCCATTTCTTTTAGTTACTTTTCTAAATTCATTTGTTTTACAGTGTTCCTCCTAATTTCTACTTCATCAGCTTCTTTTTTAATATCTTTAACATCCCCTTGAAGAAAAATCTTCTTCTCTCCCCTTCCTCCTCTTCAACTTTAATTCAATAACATTTTCAATTTTATATAATCACATACATATTTATTTTGCTTCTGTTTTTATAACATTTTAAATAGTTTCCCTCTTTAAATTTTTAGATTTAGTTAAAGATCTGCTATTCTAAATATTGTATTTACACTGTTGAGGAGGGGGATCCTAAAACCAAGAAAAAATAAATGCAGAGTAATGAAATTTTGACTATACATTTGTCTACGTAACATATTTAATTAATTAAATTTCAAGATCACAGATTAACACAAGTGTGAGAACAGCCATTTCACATGTGAAATGCTGGTACATTAATAACCAGTGTAAATGCCAGAATTTTATATACAAGCATGGAAATCTGCATGCATTGTGTCATACAGGTGCTGGACGTCAGTTTATGGGATAGAGTTCCATGCAACACTTGGTCAGTCAATTACAAGGACAGTTAATGCTAATTTGTGGATGACACTGGAGTTGTCGTCCCATACGTGTTCAAGTGGAGAAAGACCTGGTGATCTAGCAGGCCAGGGCAACACATCAAGATTCTGTAGAGTATGATGGGTTATAACAGTGGTATGAGGGAGAGTGTTATACTATTGGATAACATCCCCTTGAATGCTGTTCATGAATGGCAGCAGAACAGGTTGAATCACCAGACTGACATACAGATTTGCAGTCAGAATGTGTGAGATAACTATGACAGTGCTTCTGCTGTAATACAAAATTGCTCTCCAGACCATAACTCCAGGTGTAGGTCCACTGTGTCCAGGCCACAGACAAGCTTGTTGCAGGCACTCACCTGGCCCTCCTCCTAACTACACATGACCATCACTGGCATCAAGGCAGAACTGGCTTTCATCAGAAAACACAATAGATCTTCACTCAGATGATTAGAGGATCCGTCCTCTAATCATCTCTAGCTTGACACCACTGATGTCCCATACGGCAGAGGTTTGGAGGCAGTGGAATGCATGTTAAAGGGCATCTGGCTCGGAGCTGTCCCTGTAACCGATTTGCAACAGTTTGTTGACTCACTTTGGTGCCAACAGCAGCTTGAATTTCTGTTGCAGAAGCAGTATGATGTGCTACAGCCATACACTGAACACCCTCGCAGTAGTGACATGTGGCTGGATAGAACCCAATCTTCTTAAACCAGTACCTTCTCTTAACCACTACTGACAAAAATCATGTACAATGGATACATTTCTGCAATATCGTGTAAGAAAATTCACCTTCTCACAGCTCTGTTACACGACCTTGTTCAAACTCAATGAGCTGTTGATAATGGCTTCTTCTTCTTAAAGGCATTTTGGACTAACATCAATTCACTACATCAAATCTCAATGATAATGCTCACGAACTTTACAGCACGTATTTAGAGCAAACTTGATTTGTATGTTTCATAGTGGTGCGCTACTAGCACCACACTTACGTGCCTACTGCAAAATTTGAATTAGTGTAATCTTTCAGATGTATAAACACGCCTACTAAATAAATTTCATTTATCTAGCACAACTCCTTCTTGGTGCTTGGATTTTTTTTTTCCATCAGTGTACTTAGAAGGTCTACCAGAAAAAAAATCCTAATCTCATTTCTTCAGTAACCTCAATGCTGAGAATAACTCCAGAAAAGTTTATAAAATTACATATGGTGCACTGAGAAATATAAGAATAATGTTTAAAACTTCAATTTCATAACACAGAACCCCTTTCTATGATTGTCTGTCCTTATGACAAGACTGAAATCATTCTTACAATCTTTCATACTTCTGAATAGTGAAATTAATAAGATGAACATATCAAAAGAAAGACTTTTTGGAACCAGAAGCAGAAAATTCAAATAATTAAATTTTTACTTCTTTTTCTAAAGATTTTTAAACAATAAAAGAAATTCATCATAACCTCCCTATAAAACATTAATTCTACTGTAATACCACTTATACATTTTTCATTCTGTTGTTATGGGATTTTTGTGCTTTTTTAGTTATTAATGTTGATCTGTTGATTTTAACTTCAAATCTTGTTAGAACCATTTATGAAAGAAAGACTACAGCCAAAAGGAAAATTCTCTCAATGGCCAATTGCTATCAATAATATTTTCTTCTCCAAAAAGTAACTTCTGTGGTGCTGAATAACTTAAATTTACCTTATCACATAATGGCTTACCATAGAGGTCACCTGGTTTGTGATTTATTGCCCCTTGCACGTGCTCAGCTGCTAATACAATGTACAGTTTCAAACTAAGGTCAAACACATATTTTGATTTAGCCACTCATCTTTATTACACTTATTTGAAATGATAATGTAAACTAAACTAACTTCTGATACAAAATTACAATCTGAGGTGACTTGGATGAATAAATTATAATAGAATTACACAATAATATACTAAGTATCAAAACTACAACTAACAGGGTTAGATTTGCCATAAATAACCATTTAAATCAATAAACATAGTGTTGCGTTTTATACGGGTTCGTGGATTTGAGAGTAAACCGATGAAAACACGATGCAGAACAATGAAAAGCACAATTTATTTACAGGAATCACTATTTACAGCACAGTTCCAAAATCACCTTTAAAAGCGTCGAAAATCTACAATAAATACGCTGAAACAATCAGCAACACAGCTTCGGGCTGTAACTGTACAGGTAGCTTCATGGCAACACTAAACTTATAATAAAACACCGTGGAACAATCACCAATCCACTTTCAAGCTATACTGTAAAGATAGCTTCACGGCAAAGCACTATCTCGATTGCTTTCCGTTCACAGAACTCTCGCGTAGCAGCTATTCTCACAACTAATCACACTGCTCGCAACACTTCACAATCTCGCAACTAACTTTGCAACTCCGCAACTACTCGCAACAACTCCTCGCTCTCGGACACGCAAGGGTTTATATAGCTTTTCTTTAAGTTCGACAAGTTTCGAGAAATATCTCGACAGGAAGTTATTCTAGAAGCTTCCCGATTGGACCATGGGATATCGCCAATTTGGTCGCCAAATGGGCGATAAAGTCGCCAATCTGGCAACCCTGCCATACACTATTTTATGGCAACCCTAGTGCTATGCCGGAAAGCTTACATACAGGCGCAACCGCCGAATTTTTCGTAACAATAGCTACTAACTATCAGTATCTGTTTCACAGTTACTGAAAGAAAGCTTACTGGGATATGGCAGTGACATGATGCAAGCTCCAATAGGCTTATGGCTAAGATTTACACCCTACTACTAAATTATGGTGCTTTTTTTTTAATTGAAAATTTTAAATTCCTTGTGCACCACATAGTATTACACAAGGCTCACAAATGTAAGTAAAAGAAAACAAATACAATAACAACACAAAATAATAATAATAATAATAAAAAACTTACAAATTCACAGATGACACGTAAGAGATAAAATTACAGAAGAAAAAGAAAGCCATTTTATCTTGGACAAATACATGAAGAGGGGGAGGAAATGTAATATTCACAGATTTTAACCTAGAAATGAGTTCTTTTCGTCCTTCCTTGAGCTTTGAACAATAGAACAACAAATGTTCAACATTTTGTACTCCCTCGAAGCTGCATGAACTAGATAATCTAAATCTCTTCAGATAAGAATTGAATTTACCATGTCCAGTTAGAAATTGAGTAATTTCAAAATTACAGAGAAAGTGTTTATTATTCAATCTGTGAAGAATGGAAGGAAAATACAGTTTAGTTAAGGAGGCATTAGTAGAATTCCTGTATAGTTCATTCCACTTGAGTATTGTATCATCCCTACTTTTGTTCTTGAAAAATGACTTGGGCAGTATCATTGGAGTTATTACTTGAAGATTTGTAGCTTGTTTTGCCAACCAATCAGCCCTTTCATTTCCTAGATTGCCAGTATGGCCACGTACATGAGAAAAGATAACATCAACACCTTTGTTATTAAGGTCTTTAAGAAGGGCATGAGAAGTGACAATTAATTTGTTACATGAGAAGATATTCCTAAGTGAATATAAGGATGAAAGGGAATCAGTGCGAATAAGAAATTTGGCACTTAACGAATAGTTGTTAGATATCCACTTAATTGGCTCACTAATGCAAAGTAATTTGGCTTGGAAAACACTGCATTCATTGGGGATTCTAAAGAGTTTATATTCCAGTTCAAAACCATGATGGAAAACGACATAAGCTAATCCAACTCGATTATTAATTTTACTGCCATCTGATAGTGAAATTATGGTGCTTGCCATTCAAATTGCATAAATTTTCTCGTTTGAGTGAGTATTTGTGACAACAGCCAAAAAGAAAAGGAGAATTCAACGGAAATCCAGAATAATTGTACATCTTTTTTATCAAAGAAATGCTCTGGATCATTGGTTCTCAACCTTTCTTGTCCCATGCACTAAACTTGAAAAAAAAAGTATAGAAAATATTGTAAGTACTAAAACTTGAATAAAAATAGTGTTTTATATTTATAAAATAAAACTAAACACTAATACATAAATAAAGGCTTCCCACATTCTCCCTGATAGAGAATCCACTGCTCTAGTCAGTCCCCATTGTTTCTAGAGGCACCAAAGCTACTGCATTTGAGCTCTTCATGAAAATATATAACCCTCCCTAGATTTAAACTGATCTAAAACCTGCAAATATTTTCAAAATGCCCTCCACTTTTCTCAGTGCTTGTTCATATCTTTTGTCCACTTGAAGAATTTTTAAAATCACTGATAAAAATATGATAAAGTGAAACCATGATCAAAGCCTAAGAAATTATTTTTTTTCAATGAAAATAGACAACATTTTTGTTGATAACATCTGTTTTGAAAGGTTGGATGAATAATAAATCAAGTACCCAGAAATTTTCATTCCGGAGTACCTGGCTGATCTTTCCTATCTGCTACAATGATAGTTCGGGATAACTCCATTACAAGCACGTGATTGCTTTCAACTATCATCTAAAGTATTAATTCACACTCAAAATGCCAGTTACAGAAAAGTGGCAGCAAAGCCAAGTGAGCACCAAAAATCATTTACAAAAAAACCTAATGCCTTTTAAGAAGCATGTGAACTCTATGAAAAAGCAGAGTTATGCCTAATCACATGTGATATCAAATTTTTTATTCAAAATTTATGGCTTTTTTTACTTATATTTTTATGATTAATTTTAAATTCTACATTGATGCATTTCTCTTCCAGTTAGATAAGATAAAAATTTATGACACTGTATACAGAAATAAATTGAAAGTAAAGTGCAAATTCAATTTCAAACATTCTAAAAGGTTATATTTCTTTTACTGCTTTAGTGTTAGCTATAAACTAAACCTTCCTAAGCATATTCCAGGGTAAAATTACCCATACTGTTATGAAGACCAGTTTTTTTTTTTAATTTAAAAAAATGTGAACTTCATAAAAGTACCATCATTTTTACACCTGATCACCACTATGTAAGTCTGGTCCCCCCCTCCCAATTAACGACAGCCACAGTAGCAAATTAAAACTATTTGAATAGTAATGTTACAACTGCTTTTTCTAACCCTTTGAGCACCATGGCCAGGTAAGATTTTTTGTCACTTGGTATATATTAGCTTATAATTTACGATATAAATGTCATCATAATAAATTAAGTTTATGAAAATACAGAACATAAGTAAATATACAAATTTAGCTAATAAAGGCTCTTTGAATTCAGGTCTTCATGACAGATCCAAAAACCCGAGCCGATCAGAGGGTTAAGTTAAAACTGATTTTCATAAGGATTTGGTAGCTTTATACCAGAAAAACCTTGTGAAGGTTGCTGCTTTGGCAGACAGTCACCAACCTGAATGAAGGTGTTGACATCCTTATGGCAAGGCACCATTTGAAGACATTTGCTGTTTAACATATGGACTGGAGCATCAACCATATTCAAGTGATAGTAAAACTTCTGATCAGGTTGCCTCACACATATGTGGGTGATGCTTTTTTTAGTACTTACATAAGGTAAGTTAGTAGGTATTTGAAAAAATGATCATTGAGTGATTAAAGAGAGAAAAGAAAATGACAATTGCCTACAACTGAATTCATTCCATTCACTAAACTGAATCGTATTTTCTTCAGTATCAATTTTTCTTCCTTCCTCAAGAACCAATTCTTGTACAATATGATCAACAGTATTTACATTACATTTGTTACCACTGCATTTATCAGCATCCGAATAAGAATCTGACCATGTTATTCTATTTACATTTTTCTTTCTGAAAAAATTTCAACTGTTACTCATTGCTACTACCTGAATTTTTATAAATCTCATAACATGTTTCTTCTTCACTGCTATAAGATTCACTAAGAAATAACGCTTCCATTTTTCCTTCTGACATTCCAAAAAAATTAGAGCAACACTTTTGCCGCAAAAATATTTCAACCATTTGTCACACACACACACAAACACACACACAAAAAAAAGAAGAAACAATTTTAGAATCTCACTTGTTTTCTTAGTAACTTCATTTGTGATGAAATATTTTCAATTTAATGCATGTCTTGGAACCTTTCATTCTCAACTTTATAAACGCCTTTGATCAGAAACAATTGGCAGATGGTATAGCAGCACTCATAGTCTGATGGTGATTTTTTTTTTTTTTTATAAAATTGTGTGGCAGTCAAATGTTAAAAAATTTGATAAACATGAGGCACTCTGTTGTAGATTTTAAGTAATATTTACTTAAACTCTCTTTACAGTTAGTAACACATAAAACTAATGCGGGAACGTTTTTGTCCTAGGTCCTAGATCTCTGGAAACACACATAATATGAAAGATTTATTTAAATCCAGATTCTAGACTTACTACTATTCAATAGGGACATCACTATTCAAATTACCACTATTCAATAGGGTCATTAAGCTTGCATATTTACACAAAAAACAATTTATCATTTACTATATCTATATGTGAATCAATGCTTGCTTTGTAACAACACTCAATGAAGACGTATAATACTTCAGTACTTTATGATTATACACAGTTCCTGAAAAGTAACTGTGAGGGAACATATTAACTAGGCAACATAGGCAACCCATGCCATTGCCTAAATGTATTTATGTGTTAACTCAGGTATGTATGCATGCACAGCAGATGAATGCCAGTCATTAGCATCTGTTTTTTGTTGCAATGATGATGATCATTAGTTTTTGTTGCATAGAGAGCATTTTCTTCCCTCATAAGGAATCATAATGAGACTATGCAGAAGTTGCTGGCTGATGAAAAAGAAAGCATTACATTTGTTCAGAAATAAGACATTTTGCCTAATATTAGAGAATACAAAAATCTGCATTTGATAAAATTATACTTTGTAAACCATCAAAATTTTACGGATCAAAATTTGTGCACTGATGCCAAATTTTTGGAATTATCTGATGTCTTTTTAAATGAGAATAGATTGCTGTGAACACAGGGAGAACAATGAAGAAAAAATACAAAAGAAAAGTAAGTGCTTGTTATAGATGTTTCTTGCTTTATTAATATTATTAATTCATCCTTCTTTTATGGAATTCTCAGTGCAACATCAGTTTTTAGACTGCTGTTGCCTTTTGTAAATTAGTTTAATGAAACAACAGTCACATACGAGTTGCCAACTTTATGGAAGGGGTACAGATAACAAGAAAGTAATAAAACACCTAAATTTCTAATATTTTGAACATGTACATTAAACAATTTAGTCATTTCACCCTCCCCCATCAAAAAATAAATAAATAAATAAAGTATTCTGATTAAAATAATTTTTAATGAATTAAATTGTGACAATTTAATAGGCATTTTTTATACAATAAAAAATTTAAAAGCTCATGGAATTTTTTTTTTACATGAAGATACTCACTGTGCCCATAAAGGTACTTACAGAGTGTTTACTTTTATAAAAACTGGTCATCGATACACCCTTCCAATTACAAAAATATTTTAAATAATGCAAATATTCATGTTTTAGCAGTTTTAAATTTTAAAAAAATTTCAAAATTACAAACTTTAATTTTTATATGCTCTCATTGCCCATATGATACATATTTAAAAAAAAAATTTTTTTTTACTTCTGTATGACCAAAAACTGATCCCAGATATTTCAGGTTTGAGATCATTTTCCGTGATTATACACAGACTGAAGAGATAAACATTTAGATTTATATGTAACTAAAAACAAAATATCAGTTCACAAAAATTTTTCTCATATTTACAGATTAAGTTAACAGCATGGCTACACAGACTGCCGAGAAAAATTCTGTTGTATTTTTCCATCAACCATTTTTGACAAAGAAAAACTGTCATGAAATTAGCTTGTTAACAGCTACATCTCTGTTTCTCTTGCTTTACAAAAATTAAGAACTAAAATTCAATTAAAAATTAGGCTTGCCCTTTTACAAAATAGCAAGCAGTGGAGTATTTTCAAAATTATGGAATTGGCTACACTGGTATGTGGATTGAAGTCATGAAAAATTCTAGGATTTGGCAAATTTATGCAATGAAACACGCTGACACCATTTCGATTCATATTTAAAAAAAAAAAAAAAAAATGTTTCAGTGACTTTTTTGTTGTTACTTTAAATACCATTAGAGAATTTTGGCTCCCAGAATGATTGGCATACGTTTTAATGATTTTCTTTATTGCATAATCTCAAAGCTTTAGCTCCTAATTGAGTGTTTTTGATCGCTAGAACCATAGCTTATATCAATTGATTATTATTAAGTTAAACAAAGTACAATCTGTCAAATAAAAATCCATTCCTTTGAAACTCTCCCAGAATGATTGACGGATCTCCACCAACTTTCACAGTCAATGGGAATATATGTATATACCGAACTTTCTCAATAAGATCTTATTCTCTGAATCTTATAGGATTCAAGCTTAAGAAAATAGTAGCAGGCTTCAGTATTGGCACATAACAAACCCATAACATTATTTGCATAAATTTAAAAAAAATTAAAATTTAAAAATTATTCTATTTTACTGTAATGTATTTGCTATCTGATATTATTACCTAGTTTCTATAATTTTTTCTTCACACCTCAAAAAACAGTAAAAATGCAGAAGACATGCAAAAATTTAAAACTGGGATTACAAAGCTCTTCTTGAAAAAGAAAAACTTGTACATAATCATCCTCAAAATCTATAAGAGTTTTGCTCGAAATCTATGCCAAATTAAGGCTGCTTTTTCTACCTAATATATATACGTCCACTAAGACTGAAAGTATTGAAATATAAGAATACATGGGATTCTGACAGTAATTTTGAAATTAAATATATATATAAACATGCAAGATAAAAAATATTAACAACGAATTACATTAAATTAGCTATAGCTTATTAATTCTTTTTTTAAATTTGGACACTTCCTCATGTCTATTCAAAAAATAGTAATAGCTTTTTTGAAAGTGCATCATATCCAAAAACTAATTCTGCTTTATGTCATCTTAACCTTCTGCACTGTGTACAGTTCTTAAGACACTCAGATTAAAGAAAAAAATTTACTATAATACCACTGCAATCCAAGTAACACTCTCTTTCTACGCTTGCTCATGCTTAATTAACCCATATCTGCTTGCAGCTCTGCAGTATGACCTATTATTCACAATGTGATATGTCATAGCTTTCAAAATTATGTTTTAAACTTGATTTATTGCAGTCATAATCATATCTAAAGCAAATACTGTGTCTCCAGAATTGCCTTATGCAGTAACAAAATTATGTTGAACATGGCAACAACTGTCTTCCAATCCATCACAACTATTCCCAATCACAACACACACATATACATATATATAAAACAACTATTAAAATAATTATAACTTAGGTTCCATAGAGAAGGAAAAAGGATAAACTAATAAATCAATGCACTGAATCCAACTGAGCCATATATAAGGTAACGAAAATTTCTTGCTGTTTCTGATGTTCCATCTGATGAATTCTCGCAGAAAGAAAACAATGTGAATCTTGTATTAGAAAAAGGATGGTGAATTAGTGTAACCAAAATGTACGCACATTATGTATACACAATAATCAAAACACGTTGTTAAATCGAGAAATACGCGGCACCATTGTTAAATAGAGAGAAATAATCCTTTTAAACCTTAGGGGTTTTTACTACTTTTAACTCTTTAAAATTTTAACTCATACTCACTCCCTCTAGGTGCCGGACAAACTAAACTTAAAATAAACCCTACTAAGATGAACTTGTTAGAAAATAGAGGAAGGAACTAATTGGTTGATCTGACTCATAATAATATTAAGTATAACTTTTCTTAAAGCAGTTAATTCACACATAGCAAGACAAAGCAAATTCTTCTTAATAAACTTAACCTGAAAAGGAAGCTGGAATAAATCTTCTCTGGAACTCGGTAAAACTAAATACTAAATCTCAACCAAGCATTTCTATAATTCACTCATTTTAAAATAAACTCAAGAATAATTCATATTCATTTCATAGCAAAAACCTCATAAGCACCAGAGAAGAAATATTCAGACACCAATCAATCAGTTCCGCTACTAAAAATCAAGCACTAGATTTAACTGTCCTGGCACCTAAAAGTCATTTCAAATTCTATCTTAAAACACATTCAAAGTATCATTAATAAGTGGTTAGTACACATTTGCTAAAACAGGGCGCGTTGTGAGAACCCTAAAATGCATGAACATTTTTCAATAACCCCAAGCAAAAATAATCTCCATGTTTCTTAAAAGCCTCCCGGCTCAAACAAATGGAGTGACTGAACAGACCAACTACATACACACAAAAAAACAAATGCAAGTAATAACATATAATCAAACTCATTTATTAATTATCTAGGATAAGTTTATGGGAGACCTGGCCAGACTACCCTTACATACAAATGCAATTAATATTCCACATTAAATTTCTCCAAGAGTCATTTATCAAGATAACAATTTTTTTTTTGTTTAACACAATAACGGTTACTTAGAAATACTGAAATACATTAAATTAATCATTTAAAGCAACTTCTATAGAAATTACAATTTACATAACTTCTTATTTTTGACAATAACTTTCCTCCTTTATTTTTTCTTATTTTTCAATTAAATTTTCCTCTTTCTCCCCAGATTAAGCAAGAACAGTTTAAATTAAATTACAAAAAAAAATATAATCTTATGAAAAAACTCACAGTTGACTTTCGGGATCATCATGATAAGAAGCTATAGGCTGCAGAGGAATTCCGCCGTTGAACTGGATCTTGGTAATGAGCTACAATAAAGTCCACGAAAAATGACCTCTTGTAGAACTTCAAAGATGAAAACTCGGCAATCAAAATTCTAAAACATTAAAGTTGAAGGAGAACCTCCGGGTACAGAACGATGATACTTTTCCTTCTCACGAACAGAGAGCTTCATTTAGGTACGAGCCCTTACACTTCCGTTTTACGGGAAAACCCGCTTCAAACTCGGAAGAGTTCGCTCTGAGTTCTACTTCTCGCAAATTAGAAGAAAATTCTCTATTAATCACATCATGCCGCATCGCAAACGTGAGCCACCCGTCGGGGTACAAGTGCAGCATCGCAAATCTCCTCAGCTAAAAGCCGAGTTCGTCCGCAGAACGCTAGCGCCAGCCACCCAAGCCCGGGTAGGCCTGGCCGCAGGCCAAAGGCCCTCTCTGCTAAATATTCAACTCCAAAAACTCGAAGACTCTGGTAAAAACTGACTTCAAAACTCGCGCAACAACCGAGGAAAACTCGGTTTCTCCTCCCACCTACAATTATAGGTCCAAAGTTACACATAAAATTAAATTCTTGCCAATCCGAGACTTTTCAATATAATTTAATAGGACAAGTTCAAACCCCCAAACGAATCAGAACTAAGTCATTGTCTACAGTAGCACCTGCGAAAAACTGGGAACTAAACATTCGACCCCCTCTGCTAACAAGCGAAAAATATAAGAAACAACAAAAACTGCCCATTCAAAGATTCAATTTACAACTTCCACCGAGGCCATAAAACCAGGCGACATCACAGCGGGACGCCCGACAACAGTCTTCACTTTCAGCTTGGTAACAAAGACAAGAGAACCACGATATATTATTCAATGTTGCAACTGTCATCTTAAAAAGGCATTTCCCACAGATGTTACTTCCGTTAGAAGACGCTCCCCTCTCTGCGTTAAAATTGACCGTTGAAGGAAAAAATAATTGCTTAATGATTTTAAGTACACACTTTCCAAATATATATATTCATACGCTCTTCACAATTTCGAACTTAAAAAAAACCAAATACAAATACAAATAAAATACTTAAATAATTGATTACTTAAATCATTAAAAACACTTAAATTAAAAGCACAGAATTCGCGACACAACAACGTCCAGTGTAAAAAAGAAATTGAGTTATCAAAGCATCTCATTCAAAACTGTTTGCTGTATGACTCTAAGGTGAGGAAGTCAGCAGCCACAGCAAATTGTCGAATATGCTGGGCATTTGGGGAAGACTCTGTAAACAAATGCTGGTTCCAGAAAATCAGGTCAGGAGACCTGAGACTTTCATGAAACTCACAGTATGCAACCACATATGCTAGATGATGAGGTCCTGAGAAAAGCCACAGAACAGTATTCAATGTGATAAGCTAGCCGAATGCTTCCAGGTTTCCAAGGAAAAAGTCAGACTTCATCTGCGCCACACAGGAAGGGTATACAAGTTGAGAAGGAAAACAAGCGCATTATCAACAGCCAACAAGGAAAAACAATTAAGTCTTGCATTGTTGTCTCCTACCACAACACACCAATAACCTGGCTGAATACTCAGAAGAAAAATGGACCCTATATGACCTTCCCAAGCATATCAGACATTTGTTCTCATCAAAGAACTCTGTGCTTCTCACCTTAAGATCACATTTGCACCCAACTAAAATTCTGCTATGAATCCAGTGCACAAGTTGCCAAGAGGTACATTATAAGCTGCTACCATCATGTATCCTCATCACTAAGGATTCACAGTTATTACTCCTAGATGATATAGGTTCAACATGTAATACAGCAGGAGACAACAATGGTTAATTGCAAGGGTGTGTTGTGCTTCTTCGACAGGTGAGACAGCATGTGGTAAAGGATAAGCAGGGATACCATTTAGTGACTTAGTTAGGAGAAAATGTGCATGCTGTGATATAACATTCACAAATTACCTCCTCTTCTATTCCCTGGCCAACTAATACATGGAAAGTACTTCAGTAATGAAGCAGATATAAAATACACACTCATAGATTTCTTCACATCCAGGACTTCTGAATTTTATGGCCAGGGCATTTCCACCACTGCAGGAATGTTAGCAAAATCTACTGGATACTGATGGAGATTACTTTGAGATCAAATGCAAGTATTACATGCTACGAGTCTGTTTTTGACAACTACAAACAGTAAGAACTTTTTTGGGTTCACCTTGTATAAATAAATAAAATAGTTCTGCATTTTTAAGGTGTTTTATAAGTAAGAAAAAGGTCAGCACATAAAAATGCCTTATATTAATGAGCCTGATACAATGAAACTGTTTTTCAAGATAAATAATTAAATAGTCTATGTGTGATAACTTAAGTAAATACATACATTTTCTTTTGATGTAAAATTCAACAATTAAATAACAAAGAATCTTAATACATTTAACAAATTTTATACTGCACATATAAAATATTTACGATTTCTAAAAGAGCAATTTAAGGGGAATATATTGCCTTATATTTTGGATAATAAATGTGAATTCATAAAACATATGTTAAGCATAAACATATCAAAACTGACATTTAGATCTTACAGTTTATATATTAGAATTTCTTAACTGCCATAGGTTTAAATTACATAATTTTTTAAAGTTCTTTTGTCAACAACTTTTTTAGATTTACTTCAGTGATGACAAACAACATACCTCTGCATCCATGATTGGACATATGCACATAATGTGTTCATTTCCTGCCGGTATAAATAACGAAGTTCACCCTTCTTAATTTCATTTTCATCTACAAGAAAGGATAACAGCTACATTAAAAATATGTTATATGCAAAAAAGGGGAAAAAATCAGTTTAAAATTTTAAATTAGAAAAAACTACTCTTAGATATAAAATTTACAAAAACAACATCAATATAATATACTGAACCTTCTCATAAAAATTTCAGAAGCCTCAAATGAGGAAATTTATGACTTATTAAATTCTGAAGCCCTTACTGATGAAATATCATGCAGGAGAATACTGTACTGAATATACAGGAGAATACTGTTCTGCAGAGAACTCTGTGAAGTCACTGGCTAGGATCTGTACCTAGGCAGTCTCGGATATGGGAGTATAAAATTGTTGAGCTTGGTGATTCCCTGTGACCTGTGGGTGTTCGCAAGAAACTGCCATCGGATTCATTTTCGAGTGGCCCACAGGGTGAGGTGGTGTAAGCCCCATGTCAGACCTAGTGAGGGCTACGAGCATCTCGCGTAGTACTGGCAGGTAGCACTTCTGACTAACCAGTCAAATCTCCAAGCGTGCATGCTCCCACTAATGCGAAACCTGGAAACCAGAAGTGGTAACCCCACATACTCTGGCAACAACAGTGGGTACTGAGAGAGTTCTTTCAAAGTCTGCTGTTTCGGTTTCTGGGGGCCGGAGCAGTAGCAAGTGTGGCATTCTGATCAGAACAATTAGAGAGAACTGAACAATTGGATGGCCTTCCTCCTGCCAAATATGGAGGGCTTTCAAGAGAGCAACAATTCATATTGTGCCATAAATTATATGTTGGTGGTACACATATTAAGAGTGACAACTTTCCTTTATCTCATGTTTTGTTTTCAAAGATGTAAACAAGCCTGACATAATAGGCTTTGACTGTTTTTAATGACTCCTTAGCCAATGGTTGAATTAAGGAAGTGGTGTTTAATGGCAGGAATAAAACTTCTACATTTGAATGTAATGTTGTAGAGGCTTCAGTACTGTGCCCTGGAGCACTGTCGAATATTAGGAAAGCTTTAAGACTATGTCCTTGCTGTTCTAAGTAATGTTTGCCTTCCTTAATGAATGAATTTTCAAGCCAGTCATTCAAAATGACTATCGCAATGAAACTGACGCTCTGCAGCTTACAACATATAATTCAAATTTTTACACTAGACAAATTATATAAGACATTTAAGATAACATATATGCAGCAAATCACTGCTCCGAAAATCACTATGCAAAATCACTTTTTGCAAGTCCGCATTCAACAAGGGTTTACTGTATAATGATTTTGAATTTCATTATGAACAAATCAATTTATGGGATTGCAGAAAACATTTTTATTTAAAAAAAGGTGCTATGTAATTTTAAATCAGTATAATAATTCATGCTTTAAGCATAACCATATACTATTTTTTTCCCATAACAATCACAAACAAATACTTTTGATATAACTTTAAAAGATAATTTTTTATTAAGTATTAATTTATTGAATCATCTGAAATATTCTGCAGTTTTTTTAATTGAGGCATGTCTTCCGTTTTCGGCTTAAGCTGCATAATTCCAGCATGTGTTGTGCAAAATTTTTGTTTCAGTGCAAGATGCTAAGAACACAGAACTCAAAAGTTCATTTTCATCATATGCTCTTTGATTTTAAAAACGGAACAAATTCTAGTCAGACTGCTTGTAAAATTCCTGCTACATATGGACAAAGTGCTGTTTTTGATCACACGTTTCAAAGGTGATCTGAGAAGTTTAAGAGCAGAAATTTCAGCCTTGAAGATGATGCCTGCTCTAAATGATCGTACTCTGTAAACAGCATCCTCTTAAAAGAAGCTATCACTGAAAAACTATACTACACAATTTAGGAACTATCAGATACACTAAATATTCCAAAAGGTACAGTAAAGATCATTTGAACATGACTGGGTACGTAAACTGACATGGCGTATGGGTATCCCATACTTGTGCTTGCTCGAGTTTTGGTATGCGATTTGCTGAGGAAAAATAAAGAAATCCTTTTCCAAAATGGCTCATTACTGGAGATTAGAAGTGGATACTATAAAGTAATGGTTAGAAGAAAAAGAACATGAAGTAAACTAAACGAATTTCCTTTAACATCAAGTGGGAGACTGAATCCCAAATGAGTATGCTTTGATCATGCTGGGGCTACAAAGGAATTGCATATTATGAATTATTGCCTCCAAACCAGAAAATTCAGGAAAATACTATTCTTAAATGGCAATTTTAAAAGCAGAACTCGAAGTGACCAGAACTGACCATTTATCAAGGTGCTCTCTTCCATCATGACAATGCTCAGCTTCACATTTTGAGGAATGCCAGAGACTTCCTGAGTATGCTGAAATGCTACGTGTCATCATCCATATTCACTAAACCTGTTGTTGTTACTTATGCTCACTTCTCTGACCATAACATTAGCCCAAGCCCATGAAATACCTCTTCGCAACCACCAGCTTACACATGCCGTTAACAACAGCCTTGAACACAATACAGACGACAGCACGATTTTGGTCAGCTCCTTCCCCAATTTCGATGGAAAACACCGGGAGGGGGGGTCAGAGGGTCTCCCACCTCTCTCCCCTTCCACCAAACCACACAAGAGGACCTCCGGCTCACCGCATATTTAGAGCGCTGCCATGGCGCACCGACACTATACATTTACAAACATCCATGCCTTATCCGGGATTCGAACCCACGCCTTTCAGCATGGCAATCAGCAATGCTAATCACTCTGCCAGTTAGGCGGCTTCACTTGACCTTGCCCTCTCATATCACTTCAAAATATTCTCCGAATGGCCTGAAAACCACTTCTTTGGAGACAGTCAAAAAGCACCTTGATAACTTTTCATAAGTAAATTTAAAGATATTTTTTTTTAAATGCAATTTCCCACCACTAAGGAGATGGCAAAAGGTTAAAGATCAAAATGATGCTTATGTGATTCAACGAAATTTTCGATACTTTTCTGTTATCAGGACCAGATTCAAAAATGTATGTATATATGCATATATGGATGGATGGATGGGTTCATGTATGCATATGTATATCTATGTACATATGCATGCGAGTGGATACACACAACACATATACACACATACATACGTACATGCGGTTACAGCTGAAAACATTGCGGATGAAAATGTGCAAGGCAAAAACATCATGGGTAAAAAGAAAGCAAAGAGAAAACATCGCAGTTCTAAAACATTGTGGTACAAAATATCGTCGTCAAAAAAAAGCGGTTCAAAAACTTCACAGTTTAAAAACATAATCGAAAATATCGTGGTAAAAAATATAGCACCTACAAATCAACGCATGACAATAACATCGCATACATGCATTTTTCAGGTTTTAAAAGTTGTAAATGGATATTCGCATACAGTTTTGGAAGCGTAAGAAATGTTAATGACACTTTAAGAATAAACAGAAACAAAACAAGATATAATTTTCACGAAAATAATATCACATTAGCAAATAAGTAATTTCATAATTTACTAAGCAATTTTTATAGATGTAACCTCATGCAGTTACTTTACTTCCTTTTTCTGAACATTTTTAGGCTGTATTTTTCATGAAACACTATGAGTGAAACTTTGGAAAAATTTATTAGTTTATTCAAAAATATGATCTATAAAAACAAAAATATTTCTCTTTACTTCTTGCCCTCCCAAATCACTATGCGAAAATGCATTTACAGCTTTTAAAACTGAAAAACACATGTGTGCCAAGTTATCGTCATGTGATGATTCATAGGTACTTTATTTTTTTACCACAAAATTTTTGAAGACAATGTTTTTAAACTGTGAAGTTTTGAGACTACTTTATTTTCAATGACAACATTTTGCACCACATTGTTTCAGAACCGAGATGTTTTCTCTTTGCTTTCTTTTCTCCCATGATTTTTTCTCCTCATGTTGTTTTCTCTGCGACATTCTTGCCACGATGTTTCAGGCGAACACCACATATGCATACATTTCCAAATCTGGTCCCAATAACAGAAGAGTACGAAATTTTCTTATGTTTCTGTATCGCTTCATTTTTTCGGATCATTAAAAAAATTGCAAAACTTTCTGGATGACCCAATACAAAATAACATTCTATAAACTATCATATTTTTTTAAGACTATTAAAAAACTTTCTTTACAATACAAATTTTTATAACTGATACATGCATATCAGAAAAACTCATTTAATTTTCGTCTCCAATACTGTGGTTGAATTAAAATTAATTTTCCCTGTGCTACTGAAATTCTTGATTTTCTTCTGCAAAATTTACTTCCCAAACACCATCTGATCATTGAAAAAATTAAATAACCTATTTTTTTTTAATTAAATAACCTATTTTTTTTCATTACATTTTTTTCTGATGTCTTCATTGATAGATCTCAAATACTCTCGTAGATGGAATAAAACATATTTGACATCCCTTTTCAATGCTTGGCTTTTATTCTATAAATAAAATAATATTTGTTCAATTAAGCACATATTTCCTTTTGTTTTTTGGATAAAATATGAGGCTCTAGTGTAGAATTGGGTGCCCCTTGTTTTTTGGCGAAAAATTTTATTCAGTTTTGGCGATGAAACCTCATTACTGTTTACCGTGAAAGTTTTAACATGGTTTTAGCTTCTTGATTTATTTAATTGAAAATAAATCGATGTGCACATGGACAAAGTCAAAATGTGCAATGACTAGTTTGTGCAATTCTCTGATGTTTTTTTTAAGTGAAAATAGGTTGATGTGTACATGGACACGGAGTTTGTGAAATTCTTTGGCTTCTTGTTTTGGTTTTGTGTAGCGGCCATCTTGAAATTGTGTCTTATTGGTGCCGATCTTGGCATCAAAACAGAATCACCAAAAAACAAGGGGCACCCAATTGTAAACTTTTACCAAATATGAAAGCCTAGATTTTTTAACTTTTATATCAATCTTTGAATTAATATAAGTGTTTTTCATGAGGTTTATAACATTCTTTTAGAATGTACATACATACATGAGTATTATACTGGACACAAAGTGCTGTTAACTTTTAAACGTGATACCAAAAGGCTATGGTAAGTAACAAGTAAATAGTTTTACTTACATTCACAAATGATACTTATTTCATGAACCCAATAACATCATTATTGAGTTCATATTTAATTTCATGAATTTTTTAAATTCTGATTTTAAAAACAATGATATTTATGGAAGAAATATGCCAATGCTGATGCATGCAAAATTTTCTTCACAAAAGAAGGGTCTTGCCTAACTTTCTTAATTTAATATCAACACAATTACGCCTTAATTAATTTTCATCTAATTTTATAATTAGAATAATGTTTCAGGGTAAAAAAAGGGGGGAAATACAAAATATAAAAGAAATTACTTCAGATAATCATATAATGTTATTGCAGTTCTATGCAGATAATCTGCAACAAAAATCAAGTCAATCTGCCCTATCATTAGGAAATGTGCTTTATAATTACATGCAGATAGTAAACAATCTGAACTCTCTAACATATCACAAAATATAATCAACATCCTCTATAGGCATAAATCTTCATAATAAACAGTTAGCTGTTCAGTAGTTTTTCTTCTTCTTATTATTATTATCTAAATTGTGTAGCTTAAATTTAAATCATATTTTGCTGTAAATATAAATTATCAGAACCTTCTCTTTTTTCCAGCAATAGCTCAGATGAAAAATGCCTCGATTTATATTACATTTTCATACTTGCTAACATAAGTTCACAGTTATTAATAATCTCAGAAGATAATTTTTTTCAAAATTTACCATAAATGATTAACATATCAAATACATAATATATAATTAAACGTTCTACATTACATCACTACAAACACAGAATAATATTACTGGAATTTAATTAAAGAAGCTGTAGTTGTAAAAAATGAGTGATCAATTTTTTATTAAACCTGATAAATCACATTAAATGATTTAATTGCTGAAATTTTTAAGATCTGTTTTTATTGATATTTCACCTATGATCTTTCTTACATTTGAAATTTGTTTAACAAACATTTCAAATGTGATATAGTTTTAAAGTCCACAATAGACTGCTCTGCCAAAAGACTTTTCTAATTGTTTTAATTAAAATTTATGCTAAAACACGTTACGTTTTGACTAACAAATACACAGCAGTAGAGTAAAACGCAAGGCTTATAATTAATTTTTACAAAACATATTACGATTTTTTCCAAAAACTTCAGTATTTTAATTTTGAAATGAAAAATTTCCAATTTTTATTTATATTAAAAATTATACATTTGTTTAAAACATAACTAATAAAAATATTCCAAATAACATATACTTCACGCAGGAAAATTTTGAAGACTAGAAGAGATATTATATTATGAAATATACATTAGAAATGTTTTCTCAGAAGCAATATTCTTAAGAATTTAACACAAACATGAAAAACTGGGTAGTCATCCATCACTAACTTTAAAAGCAAAGTATCACATTGAAGTATTAAGAAGCAGATCATTTTAGGCGGATTACTTCAACAGTTTTTACTTCTGATATTTTTAGAAAAATGTATTAAATACAAACAGATATTTATATCCTAAATATAAACTACTGAGTTCTTGAAATAGTCCGACGAAAAGAAACTGATCAGATTATAGCTTCTAATTAAGATTTTAAAATTAAGCTCAAAATAAATAACAACACAAACTGTGTGCAACTAATTTTTTATGTTTTATAGTAAAATAATCTCAAAATTTATGAAAAATAACTTACATCTTTGAAGCAATTCGATGACGTCTGAACAAATATCACACATTTCCAAAGTGAACAAACGTACATTGGGGAAAATATTCACATTAATGTGGATAATATTTCAAAATTTGTCAGAATAATTTTAAAAAAGTGCAAGTCCACGCAAAACATAAATGCTGAGAGAGTTCATCGCCATAATGCCGCTTTAAACACGCGGTTGATGCCACGGAACAAATTCATAAATATTTTCACGATCATTTTCACTTTGATTGAGTGGTAACGAAAAACAAGTTAATTACATCTGTTTTTAATATGTAAATTAAAAAATATAATCGTGTTTCTTTATTTCGTAAAATAACTGTTTTTTGAACATTTGATATTCGTAAATCTACATCAAATTTAAACTAGAATAAGGGAAAAAAACCTTATAAAGAGAAAAACAAAACTTGAGTATTTATGTGATTTTCGATATCTCAAAGCGTCATCTGCTGGAACGAAAGATGGAAAATTTGTCCGAAACCTAAAATTGCGTGATATGTCTTTAAACAGTTTTTCTTTCAATGCTACAACCAATAAATGTAGTTGCATGGTTTTTCAAGCTGTCGAGAAATGATGTTTTGCTAAAGTTTAAACGAACTAAATTTGTAAGCGAGAGAGTGTGTGGCATCAGGGTGCCTGAGTCAAACGACCCTACCCCTTATGGAACAAATTCTCATACGTGAGTTAGAGTTTCAGAAAGCACTGGTGAAGAGCATTTGTAGAACAAAATAATTAGTATGGACAAAAAGAGTATAAATCAAGTGGCTACCATCAGTCGACGAATAAGGTGAGTTGCTAGTAGAAGGTCCAAATCAGTGAACTGAACAGTCAAGTACGGGTAGCAGATGTTAAGGATGGAGAATGTTAGATTGATATTTGTGTTTTTCTCTGGGAAATGGAGAGCATCTAAGAGAGCTGATGCAGTTCTTAGAATGAGTGAGAACAGAATAGAAGAAATTTCTGGCAAGTTTTTGAATATAATCTTGGATTGTGTCTACTTTTAGATCGCGGTGGATATACGAATTCGGAATGAACCATGGCGCGTTCATAATCTCTCTCAGGGCTTTGTTTTGAAGAACTTGGATGTGTAGAAGAGGAGTTTTGGTAGCGTGGCCCCAGACAGGACTAGCATAGAGTAATGCTGGTGGAAGTATAGATTTATATAAGATGACTTTATTTGAAACGGGCATATGACTTCTTCTGCCAAGAAATGGGCGCATAGTTGTAAACGTGATATTAATTTTTTTCACATTTTCCGTGAGATGTTTCTTAAAAGTCAATTTTTTACCTAGAATGACTCCCAGATATTTGACTTCGTCAACCCAATCAATTTCTACATCAAATGGAAGAGGTCTTGGTGGATTGAAATTTGTTTGTCCTTTATGAAAAATAATTGCTTTTGATTTTTCAGTATTCAATCCTCCAAGAAGTGAGCCTTTTTCTAGATGATTGAGGTAATGTTGAAGAAAGAGCTGGACAGCAGTAACTGTAGAAGCTTGGGTCATAACTGCAGTATCATCTGCGAAAAGAGCAATGATAATTTGTGTGTCTTTAGGAATATCGTAAGTGTAAATGTTATATAAATATGGCGAAAGTACTGACCCTTGGGGCACCCCAGCGAAAATGTTTCTCGTGGTAGAAACAGAATTGCCAATTTTCACTGCAAAGCTTCTGTCTTGGAGGTAAGAAGCAGTAAGTCTTATACAATGATCGCGGAAGTTCAACTTGATAAGTCTGTAAATAAGTCCCACGGTGTTATCAAAAGCTATCGATGCACCAAGGACTTTTTATTATATTGTTGCGAAAAATTCGGCGGTTGCGCCTGTATGTAAGCTTTCCGGCATAGCACTAGGGTTACCATAAAATAGTGTATGGTAGGGTTGCCAGATTGGCGACTTTATCACCCATTTGGCGACCAAATTGGCGATATCCCATGGTCCAATTTGGAAGCTTATAGAATAACTTCCTGTCGAGATATTTCTCGAAACCTGTGGAACCTAAGGAAAAGCTATATAAATCCTTGCGTTTCTGAGAGCCAGAGTGTGATTAAGAGTGTGATTAATTGCGAGTAGTGTGATTAATTGTGAGAAGTGTGAGAATAGCTGCTTACTGTGAGTGCTAAGCTACGCGAGAGTTTTGGTGAACGGAAAGCGATCGAGATAGGGCTTTGCTGGGAAGCTACCTTTACAGTATAGCTTGACAGTGTATTGGTGATTGTTCCACAGTGTTTATTAGAAGTTTAGTGTTGCCGTGAAGCTACATTTACAGTTACAGCCTGAAGCTGTGTTGCTGATTGCTTCAGCGTATTTATTGTAGATTTTCGACGCTTTTAAAGGTAATTTTGGAACTGTGCTGTAAATAGTGATTCTTGTAAATAAATTGTGCTTTTTATTGTTCTGCATCGTGTTTTCATCGGATACTCTCAAATCCACGAACCCGTATAACGCAACACCTAGTGTCAGAAGTGGGATTTGAGAGTGAATGCCAGTCACCCGTCTACAGGAGAAAGCAATGGCGGAGGAAATGAATGCTTTGATGGACATGTTAGCAGCTCTGAAAGCCGACATGTTAGCAGCTCTGAAAGCTGGACAAGAAGAGATGAAACAAATGAAAGCCGGACAAGACGAGATAAAAGCCGGATATAATGAGATAAGAATTGGCTATGAAGAGATGATAGCTGAGATGAAGGCCGAGCGCGAAAAGAGGAAAGTCGGCCGAGAAAAAGTACGAGAGCAACTCCAACAGATGGAAGAGAAGCTTGCAGAAGAAACTGGTGCCTTAAAAGAAGATGCGAAAGTGCCAAAATTTGCGTCTGAAGAATCAAAGGAAGGAGAAATAAGGGGAATAGCTAATCAACTGCCTGAGAAAAATCAAGAAATGATGAATGAAACATCTAACGGGGTTAAAGGAAAAGCGGGAAAGCATGAAGAAATAAAAGACGGGAAGGAAGATTTCGATTCTCAAGTGCCTGAAGTAGAGACAGGAGAAAATGAAAATGCGACTGTCGAGATCATAGAAACTGATAGTGAAGTTACGAAGTCGCAGTTAGCAAGTATTGAACCATCTGAAAATTCATGTGACTCTGAGATGGAAGAAGCTGATGTACAGCTTACGCAGAGTGATCCAGTATTGCAAGAAAATTTACCTACTTCGCAAACTGTATGTGTGTCTTATAATGAAGATTGTGTAGACATGGACTCGATTCTAAACCAGGATACTTCTGTTTGTAAAGGATCGGATTGTATTCATGACCCTGGTGCAAACATCGGAATTGGTTCCCAGGAAACGGAGGAAAATAAGCATGTAGCAACTGATAAAATTACCAAGGTGAACTGCACACACGATGCGAATAAACTACAGAGTGGTGAACGAACTGTTTCAGATCTTCCTGTGCACGAAAAGTCTGAAAGGACTGAATCTTCAGACTGTGATATGAAAAACAGAAATACACCTGAGAACTGCAGTGGAAAAGTATTTGACCCGGGTATTGTTCAAGAGCAGAAGCTAAGTACGGTTTGGCGGATCCTAACATTATGCCAATAATAGAGCTGAAGGAATCATCGGCTACGAAACCCAAGTGGCAGGACGTTTCCATCTTCAGTCCTATGACTAAAAGGTACTGGGCTCTCTGGGACTCACTTCACCTTCGAAATGGAGTCTTATATCGACTGTGGGAAAGCGACGATGGAACTAATAAAAGATGGCAGCTGCTGCTTCCTCAAAACCGAATACCTGATGTCCTGAAAGAAATACACAGCAGCCCAACAGGAGGGCATTTCGGCTATATGAAGACATTAAACAAAGTTCGAGAGCGCTTCTTTTGGAGTTCCGCAAGAAACGACGTTGAGAAATGGTGCCGGTCTTGCGATGCCTGCGCAGCCAAGAAAGGACCGAAGGAACGCTGTCGCGGAAGACTGCAGCGATACAACGTTGGAGCGCCTTTCGAGCGAATTGCCCTTGATATACTGGGACCTCTGCCATGGACTAAAGATGGCAACAGATACATTCTAGTTGTCATGGATTATTTTACGAAGTGGCCTGAAGCATATCCAATTCCAGACCAAGAGGCTGTCACTACGGCTGAAGTCCTGTTGCAGAACTGGGTATCTAGATTTGGAACTCCCCTCCAGATTCATACCGACCAAGGCAGGAACTTCACTTCGGCTGTGTTCAAAGGACTGTGCGACTTATTGGAAATAAAGAAAACACAGACCACCCCGTTACATCCGCAGTCTGACGGCATGGTGGAGAGATTTAACCGCACAATCTTGAACCACCTATCGCTTATGGTTTCCAAGAACCAAGAAGACTGGGATCGTAAGCTGCCCCTGTTCCTGCTTGCTTACCGTAGTGCCGTCCACGAGAGTACCGGCTATTCCCCTTCTCAAATGCTCTTCCGTCGTGATCTCCGTCTTCCGAGTGACCTGCTTTTCCGCCGTCCTCCGGATCTACAGTCATCTCCTGAGGAGTACGTTCAAGATCTCCAAGGCCGGTTGGAAACGATGCACAGGTTTGCTCGAGAGCGAATTAACATCTCACCGGACAGGATGAAGAAGAGGTACGACGCAAGAGCGACCGAACATAAGTTCCAGGAAAACGACAAGGTTTGGCTGTGGAATCCGAGCCGTCGTAAGGGCATTTCTCCCAAACTGCAATCGCATTGGGAAGGTCCCTACACAGTCCTCAACAGACTGAATGA